>JAUMHL010000014.1:13572152-13589623 GCA_032362345.1 Sandelia bainsii
GGGAGGGGGGGGGTTGTAGTGTATTTAGACAAATGGTAAAAAAAGATGAAAAAGCACATGGACACTGACAAAATCATATTAGCTGGAGAGGAGGAAACAGAAGAGAGGCAGAAACCATTTTTTGGATGCTGATTTTTCATTACAGCTAAAGTGGTTTTATTCTAACAAGCTGATGATTTTATTGACATCTGGTTTAAATTTATCACTAAGTATCTCTTGTATGATTATCTTTGTGCAGTATTTGACATTTATTGTTAATGTCTTCCCCAGATGTTTCAGCTCATGAGGTTAATCCTTTCCTGGGACACGTTTACTCACTCCGTCATTCACTTACACAGTCACACACACACGCATACAATACACACACAAAAATTAATACACAATCGCACAAACAGACTTGCACAAAAGCACACACATTCTCTTCTCCTTCTCTATGACACATGCATCTCCATATGGAGACAAATGGCAAGTGCACACAAACATACAGCTGGAAGAGTGTCTGTCTATATGTGGGGGAGGGTAAGCATGGATAGGGGATAGGAGAGTGGGATAGGGTGGAGGGTGATGGGGGAGGTTGTAAGCTGTTGACAGTGTTCTCCAGGTCTTTGTAACCCCTCCTCCCTCTCTCTCTTTCGCCAGCGGCTCAGCGGTCCCAGCAGGAGCCACTCCAGCCTGGGGAGAGGGTCCTTCCGGACAGCGGGGGCTCCACAGGGGAAGGGGGGACACAGAGAGAGACACAGCACGGGCCACTTTAGGCTTGCATTGCATGATCTATGTGAAAGGAGGTGGGTGACGAGGAGCTGACACCAATCATCCGTTCTGCCTGTCTATTATGTCAGATAGTGTGAAGTGACAGGAGGACAACGTCTTCAAAATCCAGTAGATCAACCTCTTTTTGTTTGCAACAAATGTAGCAGAAATAGCCACAGGAGTCCCAGACAGGACATGGCTAAGTTGTTCTGAAATAGCTCTCCTTTAATGTGATTGCCAGTTTTCTCACTTCTAATTGCTTTAAGAGTTGATTCGTAGAATTTTAAACCTATACCACTGATTTGTCCAAGCAGTATATCTGCATATTTGCTGCTAATGATGCCTCTGAGGTGCATTTTATTTTGTCACAGATACAGTGTTGTAATTAAGTGGCTCTCAGTCCTGCTCCTTAGTACCCAGAGTGCTGCTTGTTTTCAGTCCTACTAGAAACCTAATTTCATTCAGCTGGTGTTCTAGGTCTAAATCAGACACTGATTACATGACAAAAATGAAAACCAGCAGGGCTCTGCATCTGAAAGGACTAGAAATGAGAACAACTGAAACTCATTGCACAGTAGAAAGCAAAATGCAAATTAGATCATCTAAAAAGTAACCAAGGATGTCAGTTTTAAAAACTTGTCTGTAGGTAAGCTGACAGCATAAGGAAGAAGCTGGAGGCAGTGTCGTTGGATGCTAAACACATGTGAGCCTGTTCAGAAATGTAAGCACTTGTGAGTAAGAGATGATAATGACAGGATAATAAGAATCTATTAGTCCTTCAGTTTTTGCATGCCTAATAATTAGATTAATTGAATAACACTCATTTAGAGAAAATGAGGGACCCAGTGGTGTTAATTCAACCTGTGTTTCCAGATGCTCATTTCTAAACAGCTAAGTGAACTACCTAATCATAGCCCACCATCTGGGAATTTCCCTCCAAGGCAGCAATAGGAGATGGCGCTATGATGCGTTTTAAAGACATCGACTGATAGTTGCCTGCAACTAAACACATTGAAGCTGCTGTTTAGCTTCTCCAGCTAACAAATAGGGGGTAAAAGTGAGTTCCTTGATTATTAACTCCCCATTCATTTAGGGCACCTAATGCTAATTTCTGTCTTTTATATGAAGGTAAATAAGGTCATTAAGACTGTGTTAATGATTAGCATATCTCACAGGTGTAATTCTCTGGGAATATTGCTCTGAGACTCTTTCCTTCAGGAAAAATCACTCAATGCCATGCCAACAAAGATGGGAGACTGACTAATTTATCCCCAAATTTGTACCATGTACAAAAAATCATGCAAATGAACTCGGATCTAAATTGGAAGACACAGCATTTGGGTGACATTAATCAAAGGAAAATATGCAGACAAAGGTGACAGTAATCCCAATACTCGTGCATAAGTGGCACAGCTGTGATTTCACTCACTGTATAGTTGTACAGTACTTGTGTGGACTAGAGCAAAAATTGAAATTCTATACATTATACAACCACCACCTCTCATTATTTTTATTTTAGCTCATGGTGATCAAGTGGCTATGGGCTTCAAAAAAAATAATTTTTTTTTCACACTTAGGTGCTCATGCCTTCCAATTACAATAACGCAATTACAAGTATCTGTTGGTTTTTCCATTATCACTTTAAGTTGGCAAGACAAAAGAATTTCAGCTTGTCAAGAGAGTGGAAATTTTGTTATTTGAAAATGAGCATATGGGTTTGTGGCTAAGATAAGATAGAAGGTGCAAAAACAAAAATTGAGCAAATCCAAATAAATTAAAAGCAGCAGACGTGTGTCAAGATAAATTGTGCAGTTTTATATATGTTTTTCAGTCCTGTTAATTATGATTGATATAGACGTGTGATAATTGTAATTATCTCCCTCTGCCTCTTGCTCTGTACACATGTGCATCTTCATTAGCTCAGTGAGCCTATAGATATAGTAGGGCCACATACAATTCCTTGGAGTGTGAAATTTACCAATGGTCTATTCATCTGCTTGGCGTATGACTGGTGTGTGAGCAGAGCGCTGCCACAGCCCAAGCTCACCTAAGCTCTTGACTGACTTGTAGTGCAACGTAGCCTAATCCCCCAACAGAGCCGTCAAGCCAGCCTGCAAACAGAGCTCACTGCTGGCCCTCTCCGCGTGTCGGGAACAAACCAACATCATAACAAAGGGTGTTTATGGAAAAATAGATGCTGGCGCAGCCGACCAAAAAGGGCTTAGCAGTGATCAGACCCCGCTCCCACCTTTATCCTTCACCGTTCACATTGAAATGCAAATATCAAGGCAGGGTTTCCACCCGCGTGCCACTCACAAATTGAAAAGCAGTTTTTATCTATGCAAATGCAAGCATGGTAATTGAAGTTAATCAATCAATGCTAGCTTTCACTAAAACCTTGAACATGATTGAATAAAGTAATTATCATTCAGGAGAAAATGATGAAGTTGTAGACAGCATGAACCTTATTAAAGGAGGATTTTGAGTCACAATGGCTTAATTTAGCCAGCAGCCCCCTCTGTGTCTTTTTCCTTTTCTCCCCTCTCTCTGCATCTCTTTCTGACTCCTCACCTCATCCCTCTTTTCTTCGCTCTGTGACTCAATCTCGTGTGAAGCAGAATAGCTCACTGTTAAGAATATTTTAAGACAGTGTGAAATATGCCCAAGTCAGACATGTGGTACATGGCATAAGGAAACTCCTGACAGAAGTAGTTATGGCAGATTTAAAAAGGTATTACCTATTTTCCATCACTGTCACATGGAGAAGCACAATTTCTAATATCACATCTTTTAAAAAAACATCTCACACCTGCTGCGAGTTTACAATTAAATCACAGAACTAGGAATCACAATCATAGTTGACAGGGGAAAAAATAACTACCAAGCTTTACAAACCCTTCAGTGTCACTGAACAACACTGTTGTTTAAGTATGTCAACAATACAGACTTTTCTAATATCTAAATAAAAAAATAAAAAAGTTAATTTGTTTTGGAAAATCAGATGCTTAGCCCTCTGTATAAAATGTAATGGTAATACAGGGGAGCAACAAACTAGACTGGCACCTCTGATATTTTATACTTACTATACCTTAGCAGGTATGTTGCAAAAGTGAAGGAGAAGATCCAGGGAAGGCATGTTTAGCATAGACCTTGATGAAAAGTACTGTACCCTCAGAGCTCATCCACATTGACCAAACCCTCTCTGATTCACAGTTGATGTATCTGTTCTTTGAGGATAAAATGACACTTGTACATAATTGTTGAGGTTGGGCATGAAAAAAAGAGACATCAGTGTCAACCATTTTCAAATGAAGGCTTTACCGCCCCAACTTCCACCTGTCAGCCAAAGACAGTGGTAATTGAGACTTCCAATGTGCTGTAGCTGGCTACCTTACTGTGGCACTCCTGACTGCTCTCCTCATGGCAGGGCTAGTTAAAGGCCTCTTTGGTTTGTCACAGAGTTTAATATGCACCCTACATAATTATGCAGGATTCACAGTGCTATCAAACTGCAATTCAAATTAGTTCAGGATTAAAGGCACAGAACAGTACTGGTTCCTTAATTGCATTGTACTGTGCTGATCACATTCAAATACCCATTACTCATTCCCTCTGCGGAGCAATAAGTCAGAGGGATTAATACTGAGGCAGGTGACAGGGCCAAGCCATTAAAAGGCAGTTATGCAGAAAGCATGGCTGGTTTTATTCACGTTAATGAAATCACCAAAATGAAACTGTAATAGATTTATCAAAGCTCAGATGGATTTGCAGTAAATCAGTTTGATTCAGGCAATCAAACTGGACAATGGAGATAGTTTTCAGCTACAGCAGTGGATATCAGGCTGCAGCATGTGAGAAGTGCTGATATTCTTCTTGTGAGGATTTGGTGAACACCCGGTGCCTAGGCCGTATTCCCAAGGCTGGGCCTGCTCATTTTTGTCAGCTAAATGGTGCCAGTGACTGATAAAACATACTGCCTTCCAGTTGAACACCATATTCTTCTACCCCCTTCTCTCATCCCACACTCTGTCTCTCTCTCCCTATCGCTCTCCTCTTGAATTTATGGAACGTGTGTTGCTGATTCTGGCTTGTTATATAGTGCACAAGCCCATGAATTAGAACCTAAATTCACTTACATCAAACGGATTAGTGTTGAAATTCATCCGTCTGAGCTTGTCTCATGGCACAGGGATTCGAGTAGCTGTCCAACACAGGATGCTAGTTGGTCAAAACTCTTGGAAAAAAACACATACCAATTTAAAGGGAATTCTCAAATTAAATATAGTTCAGTAACATTTTAAATCCTACTTTTAGCTTTTATAAGAAGTGGTACCAACTTGTCTTTTCAGACCCCTTTAGTGACTACTTTTTAAAAAAGCGACTAGCAACAAATCTGGTTACTTTTTGGGCAGATTTTAGGTACTTTTCTTGAGGAAAGTCGCTAAAATTTGTCAGTAAATGTTCTCTCATGTGGCTGTGTCCACTTCACAGTGTGTGTTGGCTCTGCTGGAGAGGGCAGCAGGCACATTCAGTGGACCAGTCAGCAGCCAGCAAGGAGCGTGAATGAGGCAGAATAAAGCATGAATGAGCTGTGAATGGGATGAAACAGCTGATCCCCCTTATTTGTCCTGGTAAACGATTTATCCTCTGGTTTTGTTTAAGTTAAATTTAACTTGACTATTAGGTTAAATTTTATTTTTATTATCTTAAAACAAACAAAGTTTAGTAGTGTGACTTAATTCCAATGTTTGGATTTAGTCTGTCTGTACATGAAAAGCTTTTGAAATCTGAAATAAATTTGTATTCATTTTAGTTGGGGGTATAGGTCAGTGGTACAGCATTGGACTGCAGAAGAGGCCCCTGGTCCAAATCCAGGTGCCCCCTCTTTTGTAGTCCAGTTAGTAGAGCAGTAGTCTATGAAACCTGGTGTCAGTGGTTCAACTCCCAGTTCTTCCCGGCTACATGTTGAGGTGTCCTTGGAGAAGACACCAAAACTCTGTAGTGGCACCAATAAAGTATAATAAAGTATGTCATTACTATATTATTATTTGGTGACTGCATTGTAAACATAATTGTACCTAATGATAAGCTATAATTTAGATGTAATTTTAACCTTTTATTTTTTTGTAAATACAGTCATTAGGTCATAACGCCACAGATATGCAAATTAGTGTGTGACATCATTCAGGAATTTCTAGTGACTTTTGGAGGAGCGTTAGGTAAGGTACTGTAAGTATAAACAGATATGAGCATATTTTAATGTGTAGTAATGTACTGTATTTGCCAACCCTACCCTCCAAGAAGAACATATTTTATATTATCACAACTGCATTTTACTATATTATCATTCATTATCTGTTTATAGAGTTTATAGACAGGTTATTGTTGAAAATCAATAGTTAACACATAAACACACACATACACGCACACAGTTTGTTACAATCACATTATATTGTATAAATCTTTTATAAAATGTTTATATCTGATAATAAATACTACATGTGAAGACCTAAAGTAAATGTTAACACGTTACTGTAAACAAATCAGATTTATTAAAAATGTGTTTATGATCTAAAACTGAACCAAGCAAGCAGCACCAATGGATAAATCAATAAGTGAAATATTGTATTTAGGTGTACATACAGTCTGTAGGCACTTGCAGCCAGAAAATTACACCAGCTATGTTTTTTCCCAAGTCCTGCCTCACACTTTTTCAATGTAAAAATGGGTTAAATGACCTGAGCTCAAATGACATTATTTTTAAATGTGTTCTTAATGAGTCGTCCACTGTACAGTATAAATTCCAATTACATCCAATTAACCCCAATCAGAAGCACCTCATCTCTAGTCTCTTTTTTTATTTAATGGTTCACTGCGGCTTCAACCATTGAATAGGCTGAATGAGCAGCACTACTAAATGACCACCTTGAAGGAGACGGGAGCTGTTAGTCTTAATAGAGACACTGTGGCCATTATACCTCTGTGTGCACAGTCCCCTCTTAACAGAGATCAACTTTTATACTGGGGTCTGATGGGCGTCTATCCAGTTTGATTTTGACTTTAGCCCATTTGCTTCGAGGGAAAATGTTAAGTAGAAACCTGCCATCCATGAAAACTGGCCCATTATTTTCGTATTACAATACATTTACCATAGGTCCTTTGGTAAGCATCCATGATTATACAAAAAGCCATCTGAATGTGTACACAAAGGAGGTGTTTTCAAAGTAGTTCTGAGGCCAAATGTTTTAGAAGAAATGTTAGAAGTGTACTCAAAAATATGTTCACCACAGACAGATTGAAAATATATAAAGGTGATGTGCGAGAAGTGGATGTGGAAAACTAATATTATGGTATGATGATAAAAAGTGGTCAGTATAATTTCTTCCAAAGACAGTTAGAGGCTATAAGTGATCACAGCAGCTTACTTGATTTCTCTTTGCTTTAGTCAGGATCAAGACAAGACTCTGCCCAACTGCAAAAAAGAGACAATGGAGATTAGAAATAAAAGCATAAATCCATTCAACATCAAGTATCCTCTAGTGTTTAAACTGGAAGCAGACGCTCGGATAAGCCCTCCCACATACTCAGTCTTGAGAATTTCTCTGTTTGTGTTCTTTTGAGGAGTTTGCATTGCATAATACCCAAGTGGCTAGACACAACAATCTGTAGATTAAGCCCAACAAAATATGCGTCAGAACTCCCTGGCTTTAACAGTTTCACAAGTGCATTCAAAAAGAAATTCCCTCATAATTTCAGCTTTGTAAAATCAAACAAACCAAAAAAAACAGTTATGGCTTCTTAATGAAAGAACACATAGTCGACATTAGAAGTGGATTAACCAGAAAAGAACTAGAGCTGCATAACAATTCTTTGAAACACACAGTATACAATTGCTACAGCACAGCCAAACATGTGAGGGCTTCACTTTGAAAATAATTGCTTTATTTATAGGTGGTGTGAAATTAAGCACGCTTAAAAGCCTGGGACAGTATGGTTTAATCAACCCTCTTGATTCATACTCACAATTCACTCTGCAACTGAGAGCAGGGCGCATTAAATACAGTCCCTTATTACTCTATAAATGCAAGTGGCCAAGCAGACAAAACCCAAGTAATAAATTAATAGTAATAAAAACACCAACTGCATGGACAGATAGACAAATTAAAAGCCAGCATCAAATACAACATGCCATTCAGCTTAATAAAATTCAAGACAATAACATTTCTTGGAACCAATCACATGCACCTACTGTAGAATATTTAAACACATTTAATGTGGATTTGTTTCTCATTTAGCACTGACTAAATTAATACTGAGTGTTCAGAGTCCTTTTGGGAAGGATGATGCACAGACTTTGATGCCAATTCTCAATTTTCAAATATATATTGAAGTACAGTAGCATTAAAGGGCCAGTCCACCCAAATCAGAAGAAACATATTTTCTTGCCTGCCCCAACAGACAGCGTTAGTTTTCTGTTTTGTCTTTCACATATTTGCCTCTGAAACATCTAACACTACCCCACCACTATGATGATGAATGATGTTTTGTCTGTGCTGTTCAAAACTGTGAAAACGTAGTTTTGCTGGATAAGTCGTTTCATTGAAAAAGTTTGCAATGACGTGGAAGCAGAAACCTTAATTTAGCTGGACTTGGAACAACCTGCACAGCTATGTCAATCTCATCCATGTTTGTTGGCATTTTTAAGTTGGTCAGTTGTTTTTCCAACTGGAGAAACTGCCATCAATAAGCATAAGATCTGATCAATATCCTTCAAAAGAAAGAAAGAAAAATCTGAGATATGAGCAGCAATTAAGAGGGTGGAATCAGTCTAAAAACCTTTTGTTTTTGTTGTGTGCCAGAGTTGCTCTTTTAGAGCTGCAAAAAGAGTATTAAATGTTCATTTGAGCAGTATGATTCACTGTCTGTGTCTAATAGAGAATCTGCACATATGTAGGCACCAAATATATAGATATAGTGCACCTGCAGCCATCTCAATAGAGCTGTTCAATGCTGAGGGTAATTATAGGTGAAGCTCAAACAGACACCACAAACACCATTTGCTCTCTCTGAATTTGAGAATTTCAGTAGTCTCACTCTGCTATGATACAAAAGCACAACACATTTCTCCTGAGAGTCTTTAGGACTAAAATTACATTATTAAAAAAGAGCAGAAAATGAAACACTCTGTTTGCCTTAAATTCATCACTTTCACAACATGGTAAACCTCCCCCGCATCTACCTGCTCTTCCAATTACACAGCATCAGTATGATCCTTTGTAATGCGGAAGGACATACAGTAAGTATACAAAGTTCATCATTTAAAACCAGAAGTTCAAAATCAAAAACTCTCCTAATTAGTTAGATCTCACCAGAATGTGTCATCAAAATGTCAGAAGCCTCCACACTTTAAACGCATTGTGCTAAAGCGTTAGACATCTCATACAGGTAGAATAAAATTATTACAATGACAGCTTATTGCTGATGAAGCACTGTACAGAGAAACCATATAACACATGGCACCTTTTCATAATAATTCACCTTTGTGCAGGAGATGAGAACCCTGTACTTTTATATTACATAAAAGTGTGACCATTGAGCCGAGTGTATTTTTCACTGTGTCCATCCCAGGTTTGAGAATGGCTTGAGATGCCCATGACCTCCCACTTCAGTAGCAAGGGCCTTATCTCTAGAGGGTCAATTACCATTCACTTTTGTGTGATCTTGTTTGTTTAACTTGACAAAGTGAAGAAAGGCCTGACATTGACCAGAATCCGCTGCATTAATGTGTTTCATGTTCTGCATTCATCATTGTCAGCGAGCTGTAGAAGACTGCCAGCATCACATGAGGACAGGATAGAGTTGTGTGTAGTATAGAGAGATAGCAGGAGAAACAGATGTGTGTCTGTAATGTAACAAAAACAACTGATGATTCTTACTGTAAAAATCTACTTTTCCTTTCCACATACTGTATTTTTATCAGTTTGGACACTGATGCTGTACCAGAAATACAAAAAATATTTTAAAATTAGCCACAAATTTGTGACCAAAGAAACATTCTATAAAAGTGTTTGACCACTGACTTTACTGTTGTGTAACGTGTGTAAAATACGTGTGTGCTCCACTTCTCTCAAAATTATAATTAATAATATGTTTTCAACATAATTTACCACTTTTATGATAAAAAACACAAACAAAACAGTTGTGTTCCATAATTTTGGTGGATATGAAATGTACATCCAAGTCTGTGTCTATAAATACTTTGGATTGTACTCAAATTCTACACAAATCTTGTGGGTTAACAGGTGTTGTTCAGGCAGTGCACAAAACTCCACTGTCCTAGTTCAGTTCAAAACTTGTGAATGTAATTCTCAAGCAGTCCTTAATATAGAGTCTACTGTTAAAGCTTAGACACATAATTCAAGGTTCAGGTGACCGAATGTCTCATTTCTTTGCATTACTTGTACTCTGTGTATCATGTCCTCTTAGTCAGTACTGATGTACTCCATCACCATGTTCTCTTAAACAAAGTTTGATCTTAATTTACTTGAACACAACTATGCATTTTATTATTATGTTTTTATAAAACAATTCACATTAAACAATTTAAATGTACATATTCCAAAAGCAAGGACTGATAAATCTGTTATATAATCTGTTTTCAAAATGTAATCTTGTTTTGTTATTTTTATTTTGTTGTTCTGATTTACTGTTAACATGGTGTTAGTGGCTTTTTTTTTGTTTAAAAAGGAGGGAACGTCGCTCCTATATCCCTCTCCAATTTTGTTCCAGTACCACTCACACCACGACCCTGAAGCATGCCCAAGCCTGACCCAGAATGCATCTGTGTCTTGCACAGTCACCCAACATAGTCAAAAAATGACTGCGATCTCAAAAATTGAGTTCCTAAAGTACTTTAAAAAAGAAACTGAAAGGTCACGCTGTACAGGTGTACCGTTCCTGTCAAAATAACAGATGCTAAAAGTGAAATACATGCAGATTTTTTTCTCTTCTTTGGAGTGAGTGGGTGCGATTTGAGTGGAGTGGGACGCAATCTGAGTTGAGCACTGAGTGATAATGAGCGGAGGGACCTGTTGTCACTTTGAGCAGGGGAGCAGAGCGGGCAAACAGCTTTGTGAGTGAGGATCGGAAAGTCTCACTGCTCCACTTTGCTCATGTGCTCTGGTATTAAAAGAAAAGAGAAAGCAGGATGTAAACTTATGTATGTAAACACATCCACAACCTTATAAAAACTTGTTTGAGCTTCTGGCCATTTGACAAATTAAGTTAATACATTCAATATTCACTCTTTTTTTAGCTCTGTTTTGTATCCACCAGACCCTGAGATAAATCTCTTCACTGTATTCACCAGCTAGTTGCTGCAGTCCAGTGTTGGGCAGGTAGCATACAATAAGTTTTTGAGAAAACCACTGAATTCAGAGGTTACATGGTGAATCTGCCCTGCACGTTTTTTAACTATTCCTACCCTACCCACAGCTAAATACCTGGATCAGGTGTGTTCAGTGAATCAGAAGCTGGAAGATGCCATCTCAGATGATGGTGGAGTGGGGGAAGACAAAGTTAATTGGTATGTTCCAGCTTCTGATTCATTGAACAGACCTGACCCATCAGTAGTGGATGGATTATACTGGTACTACAAATTAATTACTCTGTGGATTGGTCACTGTGTTATGTTACATACACATAATAATTTTATAATAATTGTTAACAGACCATTAGTGAATATAGCAGCTTTAAGTATGTACTGACATACTCTAATAGACAGGTGAGAATAGGTGTAATGGCCGAACCGTAACTGTAGCTAAAAAGATGATTAAAATGTATTTCACTTATTCCTCTATAGGTACAGTAGTTTCATTGATGTCATGCAGTGAAGTTAAACATATGTAACAAGAACACTACTGTATAGTTTCTTTCAACCATACTCACTGCTTTAAACTTTAAGGTATTACAGCTACTACTGTCTGTCTTTTCCCACAGAAAACACTACTCATCAATTATCTGAAGACGACAAATAATCGCTCTGCCGTTAAAAACTTCACAAAAATCAACTGGAAAAGGTGAAAATAAGATTTGTATAACACATGAGCATATTTCAACAAGTCAAAAATCTTTCCAAGGTTAAATGCAGAATAATGTAAACATTTCATAACAGAAATGATGAAAATTTCTTATGAATATGTCTCTTCAGTATTTGCTGTTGCTGAAATGTGTTTAATTTAGAAATTGTGTTGACAGAAACTCCCACACAAGCCCCGACAGCAAACCCAAGGCTCAGTTAGTAGTGCAGGAGTGTTCACTTAGCAAGACCTGCCATTAACTGAATCTCTGTTTACAGGTAATCCATACATTTTTTCATCAAACTGAGGTGAAGTGATTTGAACAAACAACAAGACCAAAATATAGTCTTATTTTTTTTGTACCGCAGCAGCTTGGCAACAGCACTGATTGAATGTTTGTGCTGAAAGTTGTTTAAGCAAAATATTACACAATAGTGTAGCAGTGAAGACATTTTAATGACTTTTTCATGAGTGTAAATTTTATGAACAGCTTTTGTCAGCGTCAATCTTCTTTCCTTTAGTTCCTAGTTAGTTCCTTTATTCCACTAAGTCTATGTGAACTTGTAGGTGGAATAGAGATTATGATGTTTTGATAATGTCTCAAATGTTCTGAAATAAAATGTGTATTTTAGTATGTGCTGTGTCATTTCCATAACTAATTTAGGTTTGGGCATAATCACATCACTGAATGGGAAGAAAAAATACATCATTAGGGGTCCAGTCAAAGGGAAAAACAATATGGATATGCTGTTCCAGTCAGCATCTGGAGTGCTGTTACTGAACCTGTGTATCAGGCTGAGTGTCATGGTTACTGAGCTAAAAGAGGATCATCAGCACAGAACAGAGAAACACCAGAGATCAGTGTGTTCACACACACGCGCACACACTGTTAGAAGGATAAAGAGGAATGTCTGTAGACTTTGCACTTAGAGTTGTAGGCTCTTAGCCTTGTGTGTTCTGTCCAACCACATGTTAATCTTAAAAAAGACATAGTAAAAGGGTGAAGGCCCATTATTTATATACACTGTTGTTTTAAACAGGAATTTAAAAGCAAATTAATATTGTAAAATAAAACAAAAAAAAATCTTAGCTCTTAGACATACTTAAGCAAAGAATAGTTTTCACAGCATTCAGACATCACATTCACATCTGGTCTGCACGTCAGATGACTTATTAAGGAGAGAATGACAGGAAGGGCAAGGTTTCAACTAAAGCTCAGCAGAATTAAACTGTATCAAAAGTGCTGCTAGGTAGAGTGCTAATAATAGAGCAATACAAACAAAACTGCGGACAGGAATAGAAAGATAAAAACAATGCCTATTTAGTGCTCACGCAGGCAGTGTGAATGGCTTTTGTGTGGTGCTTATTATTGCAATCTCAGTGTAGCAACGGTACAGAGCAAATCTCAGTAATTAACCTATGGTAATGACAAAAGCCAATTTATGGCTCTTAAAGATCAAATGTATCTGGGTTAATGTGAGGTCAATCTAATGCATGTGTGGGAATACCAGTGCTGAATTGAAGTAGCTGGCTGAGAAGAGGTACCCGATTACTGCCAGTTGTCGAAATGAGTTGTCAAAAACATCCATTTTAAATAGACAGTAATGCACAAGTTGGTGTCAGGCTTAACCTGGCACAGTCATAGTATACACATTTGTATACTAAATAACTTTTTTTTAATAAAATACACTAAGCTAAACAAAAGAAAGACATAAATGTTTTTATGCCTTTGTCTTATGTCTTTTTGAGTAGTTTTGAGTCAGCCTACTTACAGTATGTTTAATATTGATCATGTCACTTTTTCATGTTATATCTGAGTCATCTGCTCACTTCAGTGACATGCCTTGCCATGAACTCCACAATTCATGGAAGAGCCTGTCCTGCTGCCTGCATGCTCAGGAAGCCCAGAAGTGTGTGCTACAATGGCTGTACATACTAATCCTTCACTACACAGTGTGCGTTATTTCTACTGCTGGAACTTACATAACTCATGACCTGGAGCTTCCCAAAACCTAAACATTTAAGAACTTGCGAGTATTCTAGCTTCTGTCTTGCCCTTCTAGTGTGTTTCACCATCTGGAACATTTATATAATAAATATACTACTTACACATTTACACATCATTACTTTGATATACCATTGTGTATGTGTAATAACACAATGTGGCTCCTTAAATCTATATGTTTTTTTTTGGCCTCACCTGCAGCCAGGAGACACAGTGGATCACAGAGGTACACTCTGAACCAAACCAGCTCTCCAGTACCAAGTACGCTCTCTATAACCCATTGGCTATCAGTTAAGCCCTTTTCTGTTTCATACTCAAACAAAACTGCTTGGTTAGTCTGTCCTTAATCAGAAGGTGGGAAGGCAGAGGTGAACACTAAACGGCCAGACTAAACTACCACACAGAGAGGCAGCTGAAACACACACTTTCAGTAGAAGCAGGTGAGTAAGATCTGAGTAACAGTCATATTTCTTGACCTTGGTCCTCCTAGCTCTTTCAGGAGCAGTCCAGATCCTCTTCACAATAACTAAAATTCCTTTAAAGGGAAAACAGAATAATGCCTTCAAAAGTTCAAGAGTTTGAATAAAGTCACTTAATAAAGAATATTCCAATGGAAAAATCCTCTCTTCTCATTAAATGTCACAAAAATCTCCACTTATCTCCACACAATATCCAAAGTAAAACTACAGGTCCAGTATCCTCAATCCAGTATCACAGAATCACAATTGTTCCAGAAATACAAAAACCAAGAGAAAGAGATGAGGGGACTTACAGAACTGAGGTATGAGCTGAGTCGTGGTCAGAAACAGACAAGGTCCAATTCAGGTAGACAGGCAGGCAGGTCATTTAATCGGCTGGCCTGCAGGTCTCAGGCAGAGGCTTCAGCTGGATAAAAGACAAGCAGGTGAAAAACAAGCAGATGTTGGCTGGACAGTTACCACCAACAAGGCAAAAATCTGGCAAAGAGACAGGATCAACGGATCTCCTAAATAGTCACATTCATAGGTGTTATCACTTACCTCTTTACCGGTAACCAGAAAGGCAGGCAGGACACAGCACTAGCACCAACAGGGTGTCAAATTATATGTCAAAATAAAAAAAATTAACCAGTCTTTCAGGCCTGGATCATGACACATCCAATCACTTTTTAACATACGTGGAAAAAGTAAGTTAAAAGACTCTTCAACTGTCTGTTGGATAATAACAGGTATCAACGATAACATACAGACTAAACTTTTAGTCCCTGCTCTCCTTTGAAATAGAACTGAATGATTCATTGTCTTCAACACCACGCTCCGTCCTGTCCTGTTCATCAATTGGAAGTCTAAGCTGTCTACATTTTGCAGTATTGCCAATTGAATATTGAGTATTGTGAGTTATTGCAGATGCTGCTTGTGTGTGTGTGGTATTAATAATATAGTTACATGAGTCTGTTAGTTGTTTCCCAGGCACGTTGTTTAAATCTGTAGAAAACTGTAGGCTGCACACAGAACTCAAGTGAAATGCTTCTCCTGTATCTGCACACATGTGGTTATAAAGAGCAATGTGCAGTTCAGAAGCTGCTGGGGCTTTTTCCCTCTTTCTTAATTTTGGTGACAGTTATGACGCAACTTGTATTAAATGTGCAGGTATGGCTTTGTTATTTTGGCTCCTATCATTATAAGTATATGGAAGAGGCCCGCCTCATTTTCTATAGGCCCCGGTACGATTTTGGACTCTGCTAGTGATCAACAGCACTACCAGCAACTCTACCAAGACTATCTGGAACTGTTTCACAAATGTAAAACCGTAGAAACAAAAACAGAACGTGTGATGTTAAGTTGTTATATTCATGCAATGAAAAAAGGTCTTTATAGAGCCTTAAAGAAGCCTTAGTCAGATGGTAGAAAGGTTACTTATGCCAGTATCGATATGCCACCATGTTCTTTGAAAGAGAGTTTTGATCCAAGCTGGTTGTCACCGTCTCTCCTCCCTGCTCTCTGCACCTCTATCTGCCAACATTAGCCTACTGAATACTGTAGTAATACAGCCCCACATTACCAATAGGTGCCTGATGTCTTCTAATAAGGACTTGTTCCTGCTTTCAGGCTTGCAACTTTGTTTTAGAGGCAGTGGCTTCTAAATTTCAAAGCCTTGAAAGCCTCAAGTTATACTTTGTGTTACTATGATTTTTACTCTCTCCATGTTTGCATTTTATTGTGTTTTGATTGATAAGCACTTCATGATGTCTGCTCTTGTAAGGTGCTATATTTAATTTCCTAAATTACTGTATGAGCCCTCCTCACCACTAGGCCCTTGCTCTGTAGGTAGAGGCCAGATGTTGAGCCACCTGGACACAGTGACAGACAAAACAGGCATTAGTTATTCAGCCAGACTCCAAACAGAACCTACTGACAGATCATGGCTCCTGGGGAGTTATGCTGCATTTAAATAGCACCTTTTGATATTAGATCAATATGCCGGATTAACAGTCAAGTCACTCATGGGCAGATGCTGCGGGGAGACAGCATGCTTTGACTGTGATACATTATGTGCCAGAACTAAACAAAGAAGTTATTTCAATTCCAATGGTTTTGTTACTTTTTTCACAAAAGGTCAAGCGCTGTCAAAAATATCAGCATATTGACCTTTTTAAACATTCCAGAAACATTGGGATCATAGATTATGCTTTCTTCCACACTTTCTTGCTAACAAAGGGTTAAAACTCATTCACACAAAAGTCGCAGGGGGCTGCAACTCTCTGTGCTTGTCATTTGCAGGTCATTGTACAGTTCATTTGAAGTCTAACATGGCATGGACTGTCCTGGTGATATGTGTGTATTGTCAGGAGGACAGCGACACTGTGCAGGGTGACAGCAGGCTGTGTTACTACTTGAGTAGATCTGTTCACGTCTCACACACCATTGGCTCAGTCACTCACAGTACAACACTAAGTATATTAATATTTTCATGTTTCTGAAGTTTTAATAACTTGCTCTATCATCACTGTGCATGCCATTACAGGACACACAGCTGTCACACATTTTCAGCTTTTAACTCCTCACTTCTCTTGAACGTGTGAACGTTCAAAGGCTGTTGCAGCAGCTTGTCTGCAATCATCTACTGCAAAATACTGAAAGGCTTGCTTCCTGTTTTAATTATAAATGTCTTACTGTGCCTAACGGATAAGATTGGCTTCATTCTGTATTTTTCGTCTTGTCAGCAAATAATGTTTTTCTAACTAAACTACACCTTGGGTCAGAAACAATAAACATGCCACAACAATATGACGGTTTCCTAGAACATTATTCACACTATCCTTCTCACTCCTGCTCCATATGAGGTGTTAGTGTAGACAGACAGAATCCCTCACTGGCTTCCCATCCACAAACATTAGCATTGTGCTGTGTGTAGTTTAAGCTGGGTCTCTGTGGTTTGTTCAAAACTAAACTGAAGCAAACAGTGCCAACAGAAAAAATGTGTATTTCTGAACTTTCTAAACTTGAAAAAAAAGCCTAATATGCTTTATTCTCAACCAATATTGGGTTTGTTTCTCTTTCTTTTATGCATCCACAATGTAACATGCTGAGAAACTAGTCCATGCATTTGTTACTTCTAGATTGGACTACTGTAATTCATTACTGATAGGATGTCCCAAT
>JAUMHL010000014.1:13589723-13652775 GCA_032362345.1 Sandelia bainsii
ACTGTAAAGTGCCTTGAGATGACTTATGTTGTGATTTGGCGCTATATAAATAAAGCTGAATTGAATTGAATTGAATTAACATTGAAGATTGAAACTATGACAATTATACTAAAATTGGTCATTTAAAATAAAGGTAATACAACTCTTTTTGGTCTTGCATTGAAAAAACCTAAAAGAAAAATCATAGATAGTTGTAGCTCCACTGTAACTAAATTAGTGTGTGTTCTTCCAGCTGACTGACATTGTTATTGGTATTGGGCTTCTTCTTTCCTGTCTCAGAAGAAGCACAGACAAGCATGTTGTCAAACAAATATGTGGACACCTATGATATGAAGACACAGTGTTTGTGTGTCAGTTTGCACATGCACAGTCCCTTGAGTGAGTTTTCTAAAATCTCTCTCTCTCTTTCACTGGTATAGCAGAAAAACAAACAAGCTCCAGCTGCTGCTTCTCAACAATCCACTTTTTCTCATATCGTAGTGACATATAAAGAATTAAATATTAATACACTATTGTGTATCGATTGAAAAAATGCCTGCCACTATAATGGGCCGGTTGATATTTCTGAATAAAACAATGACAAACTCGTTATCAAAGGGCATTTTTTAAACATTTATGACAGCTGAGTAGCTGTGCACCAGAAGGCCTCACATGGGCAATAAAAAGCACACAGATGAAGACAATGCACATTTATAGTTGTTCAAAATGAAAGTTACGTATGATAAACAACATCTCTGGAGATGCATTAACCTGGAAGACTGGGTACCATGGATAGAACAGTACAATTGATTATTTTGATGGGCACTAACACGTCTCCTGAACAAGACAGTGCAGCATACATCTGTTACATGATGAAGCCAATAAAACACATCTCTTAGGATATTAATATAAATTTAATGTAAATTGCAGTGAACAGTGAACACAGTGAAGTTCCTATCAATGTGAGAGCTCAGAGATTGGGCTGGAAATATTCTGTGAAAAGAATGTTTTTCATTCTTTACGTCCAGAGGCACAGTGAGCGACACTGATGCCTCTTTTGTTCGGCTGACTCATGGTTGGGGAATGAAACTGTTGTGTGGTGTGGAAAGATTTCACCACAAAAACAGAAACGAGAGTCCACTTCAGGCTGCAGGAACTGAGGACAGAGAGCCTTTAAGCATGCCAGTCCAGTCAGCGGCGAGTCCAGCAAGTCAAAGTGAGTACAGCAGAGAAGAAATCTGCTGCTAGACGTGGTGTGACTGTGAGAATCCATACAGACCCCCACTCCCTTAAGGGGAGGGACTCGGGGAGACATTGGCTGTCCACTGCGGGGGCCAGTAGGTCTTCTGAGGTGTCACCTCCACACAGTGTGACAAACCCCTCTGGTATGACCCTTCTTCACACTCCCCCATCCCCTTCCTTCTATGTTCTTAGACAAATGAGTGAAGACCCCGGCCCAGGCACTACCACAGGCAAGGACGGAGACCGTGTGGACTGCAGCAGTCATGGCTTCTCGCACCATCACTTCACACTTGTATCCGCTGCACTCTCCTCCATCCTCTTCTTTTTTTCTCAGGCTTCAGGGTATCTCTGCTCATTTTGTGACCACAGGACGTTTACCAGGGTCTCGCCCAGACATACGCCACATGTCAGCCTGCTGTCCATGGCAGGCTATGCAGCCTAAAGCCAGATGTAGTGTAAGGCTTGAACTGGAATACCACTGTGACACATCCCCAGCAACCACTTCTCTGCCTTACTCTTTATCTCTTATAGTGATAGAATAAATACTCTGATCGTTGAACCAATAGAACAATAGAACAATGTAAAAAGATAGTAGAAGTACATGCACTTTAATTTAAAATACTAAATTCTTAATGGCAAATATATTTAAAGAGTCAGAAATGAAATTGGTTTGTTATAGATTACATTAATAGATTGGTAATAATGCATCAATTTGTAAGGAGTATTTTTCTGCTTTAGTTAGTTGAACTGTTTATGCAGTTAGGTAGTTTAGTCCAGTGGTTCTCAATCTAGAATTGGTACAAGCACGATGTTTACTGCATTCACCATCTTAGTACAGCATGCTATAACGTCATAAACTTAACTAAAGTATTAAACTTTTGACCTGATAATGTCACAAGGAGAAAGACCAAAGTTATCACATTTCACCCTGAGAGGGACATGAACATGCCAAATTTCATGGTAACTGATCAATGTTGCTGAAATGTTTCACTCAAAACTATAATAGGCATCTTCATTAAGTCAGGTATTACCCAAGTTTGGTAGGATTCATCTTCTGGGTACCATGAATTCTGTATTTGTATGAAACTGAATAGAAATACATCTTGTTGATGTTGAAATATTTCAGTTTTCACTGAAAACTTTATTTGTGTTACACTCAATACTTTGTCTCTTTTACTTTAAACCCTCTGAGACGTTTAGATGATAGATCTCTCTTTGGTGGAATATCTAACAACTTATAGGCCCTTGAAATGTAACATGGGGCCCCAATTGGACACAACGTTTTGGCAAGGTATAACTATCTAAAAAAGTTGGAAACCACTGATTTATTTGTTTTACAATGCATTTCATAGTTTTAACATATTTTGTAATACAAGTCTTAGTGCGTATTAATTATAGCTGTCAGAAAAATAGATTAAAGTAAAACATAGAATATTCTGAAAGATAAAGTAGAATAAAATGAAACTCAAAAGTTATAAATAGTTCTACATGTACTCTCATGTTTCTCTCTACTGCTGATCTCTTATTCAATCTATAACTCATACAATCTCTTGCTTGCACCACAGATAAAATGGATCGAATCAGTCAACTTTTTCTAATTTTTTCCCCTTTAGCATACAGAAGGCAGAGCTAATATTGAGGAATGCAAAAAGAAAAAAAACCCTCATGGACTAATCTTGTGCTGAGTACAGCCATGATAATGATGATGGATTAGAAATACAGCTGTGTATTGGGATTACAGTGCTATTAACTGGCCAGGGGAGGAGGATGAGGAGGCAGACCAGTATCAAGCTAATCAATCAAATAATCGGGACAAGCCCCTGTCTACTAGAAACAATTAGACCACTTCTCCAAAATCAATAACCCTGCATTCTGTTTAGATACCCACTGGTCACTCATTCAATAAAGCCTCCATGGGTTTTGATAAGCCTGCCAGTCGGCAAGGGCCATTTGAGGCTCTGAGTGGGAACAAAATACATCAAACAGGCTCCAGGAAGGCCTCATAAAAATTGCAAATCGAAAACAATATAATTTAATGTGGCAAAGGTTATTTTTCCAGTTGTTCATTATCAAATGTCTCCTGTGAAAGCATTGCTATAAAGGGGAAAAAATCTATTTTGTCTTGAGTGTTTGGGGAAAACAAGAGGGACATGTTTTATATCTAAAGAAAAACAAAATGCCGATGGAATCAAAGGGGTTCATAAAGTTGCACCGAGAAATAGTCCTGGTAGTAGAGGTGTCTCCTGTTTCCAGCACAGCTCCCGTACATAATTAAAGTAGGAATTTGTATCTGTCTGCACTCTGTGGCCTCCTGATGAATTAATATCTGGTGGAAGTCCTACACAGCCATCAGATTAGCTCATTTATTTCTGTCAGCTGCTTGCTCTATCAGCTATTTGTAAATCAGAGAGAGTGGGTGGGGGGGTGTTGAGATTGTTGGACGTGTATTTATTATCATAAATGGCTGTTATGAATTAGGTCTGATTCAAACGTCCAGGCTATAGTGCCGCTAGTGTAAGTGCATAGTGATGACTCATTTTTTTTTTCATGGGAAAAATGTTATGTTGATGTTGCTGCTAGTTATACCTTAGCATCACAGCTGTTCTCTGTATATACTGACACGGTACTATAAGACTGACTGCAGACACATGGCCTCAATGGGACAATGCAATCTGAACATGATCTATTTCCAGTTCAGAACAGTTTTAAGATTCCACATGCAAAATCAAGCACACCTGCTGGACAGTGTGGAGTTCATGGCCAAATAAGTCTGTGTATATCAGTGTGATAATCACACTGCTGGGTAGTGAGCTGGGTAGTTGTACACTTCAGTCATGATAGAGTTGATGTTCTGCTCCAAAGGGTTGACTCTTGCCACGTGTGGGTGTTGGGCATCCTTTCTCAGGTGAGGAAGAAGATAACAGGATCCAGGAGTTCCACGTTGTCAGGATTGGAGGTGTGTGTGTGCCTTATGTGCATGGGAGGGTGCAGGGGTAAGGAGGGGAACAAACAAGAAGACTGCATTAACCTTTGGTCTGCTGGGGAGGGGAGGGCACAAGCGGGCCAGGCTGGTTGAAGGGACACCCCATAATCAGGCTCCTGTCAGCACTGTTTCCAGGAGATTAATTCAGCTGGTTTCAATTCCAGCCACTGCTCCCCTAGCCTCAACCCAGGGTGCACATATCGTCCTTTTTAAAACACATGCATGTGGCACTGACTCAATTCAACACAGGCATAGCTGAGGGGAAAGGCTGGGTCACGCGAAACACAAATAACATGCATCAAAAGAAAGTAGAAATCCCAGCTCTTGTCAAGGCAGGAAGGACATGGTTGAAACTTCGAAAAGAGGAAATTATGTTTGATCAGGCTAGGTTTATAAATGACATTTAAGAGAAGGAGATCTTATCTTACAGTTCACATAATCTTTACATGAAGCAATAACACTCATCTGTGGTACGCATTTCTACTAAACACCTGCTCTGAGCCATGCATACCAACCCATACCAAGCTGCCAGACAGTGTCGAGTTGTTATGGCCAGGAGCTGAGGAGTCTCTCTCCTGGTGCTGGCTAATGAACTGATGAAACGGCAGTGCTAAGGAGCAGGTGATACAGTGGGACAGTGACAGAGACGTAGGGGCCCACCGTTAGTTACCTGTAATAGCCTGGGATGACGATGTGCACCCCAGCACTGGGCTGACAGATGTCGGGGTTTTTCTGATCATCCATTTTCTGCAGCGCGTCCGTAAAAGGTCCCGTGGCATTGATAACACATTTGGCTCTGACATCAAATTCCTGCCCTATGAAAGAAAACAGCATCAATCACCAGGGGCTATTCATCTGTGTCTGGTGACAAGCCGGATTATTAATTTATCAGCGAACGCCCCCCTCTCTCCGTAATAGAGTGGCTCGAGTGTGTCCATGGGAGACTTCCCAGGATTGTAATTAATAGGAAACAGACATACCTAATTTCCCTCTTGCCTCTTTGTGTTACAGGATAGCTCAGTGGCAGTGACTGAGGGAGCCTTTTGAAACTGTGGAAGAGAAATGTTTGTTAATGTGATGTTGACGAGCTACAGTATATAATGGGATGCATATCAAAAGATACCATAAGGATAGCAAACAATTTTTTTTTGACAAGATGAGTGACAAACTACTTTTTCTAATTTGACGTGTAATGCTGCTACTGCTAAGAGGGGAGATTAGGAGAAATGAAATGAGGTTTGTAAATCTGAAATTCATATTTTTGAAAGAAAAAAAAGAAAAAAAAAAAGACAATGAAAAAAGAACTGATGACAAAACTGTTTCTATTATCCTTTCAGTCTAAGCCCTCCCTATGTGAGGCCCTCCTCTCACATTATTAAAGTGAGACATCTCCTTCAAGTGCACACTTCCATCTTTTAAAACATCAGGGGGTGGTCATGTATTGAGATCCTCAAATCTTGGTTATTCATAAAATGTTTCAGAATACCATCTTTTACCCTTAACAGCTTTATTCTTCCAAAGCCGGCCCTATGCATGACATTTAAAAGGTAAGTAAGGCCATTTGGAGTACGCTAATTCCATCTTATGTTCCTCCCTACAAGATCTGAAGCAGCCCTCTACACCATAAAATGCTTATAAAATATTAAAAGCTCCTGCATTAGATGTGCAATGACTATGTGCAAACTAGCACTGAGTAAGAGGTGCTGGGAGGGCCCCTGTTGTGAGGGTTAGAGAGAGTGGGAATAGAGTGAGGCAGGAAGGAAGGAGGCAGCTTTTGTTGGATTTACCTGTGATCACATCCCTGCAGTGTGCTCCACAGACCCTCTCCTTCCCTGTCTGTGGGTCTGCCCTCTTCAGTAGGTGCACAACTTCAGTATAATTGGCTATGGCAGCCCCATACCTGGCAGCAGTGAGGGCGATGGCGAGGTTCATTCGAGCATCCTTGTGTTGTCCTGCAGCGGGGGGACAGGACCAGAGCAGGGGGATGTGAGTCACCCTGAGTCTGTGACTGGTGGTATGGAAGTGTGTCGGAACCGATATGTCACATCTGTCCCTGTCACTTTGCATCAGCGCGATGGCTGCTTCGGCCACATAAGGAGCACACTTAAAGCCACTGTGGCCCTTTGGCCTGAGTGTGGGCCCCCGATCACCCCTCCCCTCTCCTTCTCTCCCCTCTCCTGCACTGGGTAGGAGAATCAGTCCTTAGGAAAAGGCAAGGAATGCAGGCATAAGGAATAGATGCATCAAAGTCTTAAATATACCAGAAGTGCAAAGATATGAGCTGACAAACCTGTTGTTTGACAGTGTAAATGTGTTAGCTGCCTTAGCTACTATAAAGATATGGTTTTAAATTTTTTTGTATGTGCTTCTATCTATATGGTCATATTACACTAATTTTACACACGCTAATGGGATTAAAACAATAGACAGTTCCACATTTAAAAGGAAAACCACATCAAATGATCTGTGAAAACAATCACTATGCTTCTTGATAATTACATTTTTCAATGTGTCAGTGTGCTGGTAAACAGCTCTGGACTAGAGCAAATCTTCTTTTCAAGCTGAAGATCTCCTGGCAGAATTTTCTGCACAGAGAAATCTAGTATCAAGATTTATGGATTAATCCCTCTTCAGCTCCAAAATACCAGAGCTCTATATTCAGAGTCACAAGGTCACAAGTTTTGTAATTTAAATGAAAGGGTCTAAAAGGTGACAAATGAACAAAGCCTGGTTTCATTAGGAAGTGATTCTTATGTACATCTTTGAAGATTTATTGCTGGACAATCCCTTGGTTCAAAAGTAAAGAGAGAATAGAGATGATTAATCACTTTTAATGTTGGTGTCTCGGGTGACTTTTTTTCTATTTGTTATTGCCGGGGAAGTTCAAGTTCTCATTGTTGGCCAGGGAAAATGTTGCTACTTTGCAGGAATGAGCAGGGTCCTTTGTGCCCTGATTTATTTTACATTTGAGCGACTTGAGGCTAGCTAGCTGGTGGGCTCTGCTTAATGCTATGGCATGCTGGAAGCCATTCCCCCACAACAAGAAATAAATAAATAAATTGAAAACAAAAAGTGAAAAAAACAAACAAAAAAAACCCCAAGAAAACAGATTTAAAGGCCACATTTTAGAATGAATTACATACAAGAGTATGCACCCTGCCATGATGTATTAGGAAGACCATGGAATCCACTTCTTCATCTCTGTAGGGTGAATGTGACCATTATAGTATGTGGTTAGCAAACTTATGCCACTGGTGGTGTGTGCGCACATGCATACAGAATCATGCACACACACATAGCTCAGACTTGAGAGCTCGGCACCACTAGGCAGTGTCTGATCCTGCATGATTGCTGAGCCTCCTAATGACCTTTGACCCTGTGATTCACAGCTCTCTGTTGTGAGGCTGTCACAGATTGGCACTGGGCAAAGAACAGGAGCATTAATACTACATTAAATGTCAGGAATTCAAGGATTAGTCAGATCATGATACCAGGATTTATGAATGAACAGCATAGCATGGCTATAATAACCTGACACACTGATGAAGATAACAATAATGATGATGATAATTATCATCAGCAATTAAAAGCCAAAATGGCTGAATGACTGAGTAGAGCTAAATGAGCATCAAAGCTCCCTGGAGGAACAGGAGCCCCCTCCTTACTCCTCCTCCTCCCATTCCACCCCTACCTCCGGTTGGCTCACACCACCACTCGTTCCAGCCTCCTGGAGGTACAAAACTCAGTGGAGTGAGAGGAACTCTGTGGCTGGACAAAATGCTGCAAAATGACAGGGACAATAATGACAATGAATTTCATGTCTCCCAGTCATAGAGCCAGAGATGCTTGGCTGGGCTGACTTGTCCAATTAAATTGTTACAGGTACAGTGGGAGATGGAGTTATTATCCCAAATGCTTTTGTCAATTACTCCTCTTGCACTAAGAGGAAGGGCTCAGTTGAATGGTATATAATGACACAACAAGAAGCAATATTTCCTTAGAGGTTTAAATAAAAATTATTATGCTTAGTACTTATAATATACTTAAATAATACTACAAAGTGAACTGTGAATGTTAGAAGTTTATTAGGTCCCTTTATGAGAATATGTGTCTGTGTGATTTATGTATATGGAGTCTGACAATAAATCATTTCTTACTAAATTATATGTCTATATAATTATATTATTATTATGTCTACATGTTAAAACTATTTGACCATGATGGTATGAAAAATCCTGAGGAGATGAACCCGGGCAGTCAAAGCTCGATCCCCAGTAAACAAGGTCAGGACAGAAAATGTCACTGCCATAATGTACCCAGTTGCGTATGGGAAAAGGGGTGGAAAAGACAGCTTGGGGAAATATTAAATACATGTAAGTGGTCTAATGTTTTAAAATGTTCACACTACTTGATAGAAATAATAATTTGAATAAAACTACAAAACTCTTTCCATAGCTTTTCAGATTTTCTCAGATTTTGTAGAAGTAAAAATTTTTTTTTTAAATATACTGGTACAAAACTGAAGAAATATAAATAGCTTGTGGAAAACACCCCCTCTTCTACTTGTGCTAAATGAATAAGGTTGACAGACCGCTGCTCAGATAGTGGCCATATTCCCTCAGAAGTATGTTGCCTTTTTGCAGTACATGGGAATCCACATATCCTCAAATGCTAAATGAAGTCTGACAGATAGCCTAGAGAAAGAAAGTTGGGAGTTTGCAGCTACAAGGGAGACCTTGAGTGAACAGGACATGCTATGTACACCCTGGCTAACAATCAACATATGCTTTGTTTTTCTGATGCCAACACGAGGCACATATAGCCCGGAGAAGGATGGATCCTGGGACTGGTTGGAACGCAATGCCTGCTGGCTATTTTCTGTTTTAAAAAATGTTGTTTCTAATTTTTTTACGCTCTCATAGACAGCAATGAGTAGTATGTGTGAGAAATGGATATTTAACTTGGAAGTATGATCTAGAATTTAACAAAATGGACCAATGTTAAAAAACTGCCAAACACTGTGTGATCCAGACATCTAGTCTGTGGTGTTATGAATTTAATAACAACTAATTTCCTTACAATCTACAGCAAGTGTTTATGGTACATTATATCTGGGTTGTAAATATTAATGGCAACAAAAGAATATTACTAAACATATATTGCTCACGATTGTTGTCCATATACGTAAGACAAAAGAAAAGAACAGATAGCTACAATTTGTAGCCAGGTTCCTGCTACCAGCATCTCCCGCTGTGATAAGTGCTACGATTTTTAACATTGCATAAAATGATTCATACTGTACACTTTCATGGTGCATTGCAATGTGCACAGAACACTGTTTAAAGAAAAAAAAACATGGTTTGAGCATTATTGTAAAAAAAAAAAAAAGGCTCCCACCAGTTTCTGTCATGAGTTTGGAATAGTACAAGATTCATCACTAGAAAAATTAAAAATCAGCGGGCTTGGTAATATGTGCTGTTTATGACATGTTAGCACAGAGTCACACTCTTTTATCCCTGTGATTCTGTCTATAGCTTCCTTCCCTATGACAATGTTTGCAGCACTAAAAAGAGACTTCTTTTTATGATAGACTTTGCTTTGACTGATGATAGCTGGGTCAGATATGGCTTTGTGCAAGTTGAGGGAGGGGTTCTGGGATGGTGACAGGCAGCATGATGAGTTAAGGCGCTACAGCGGCCTAGAAATGAGAGAGAAATCAGAATATCTCCCCCTCTCAGTAATGAGCCACACCTGTACACTGCTTTAAATACCAGAGAGAAGTTTTAAATGTCAGGTGCAATTAAAGCTTATGATTCAAGGCTGCACCAATCAAATCAAGGCCCCTGAGTTCACCAAAGTCTGAGAGAGCAAAGGCGAGATGGTGTAGAGATGCCATGGACCACTCTTCCTTTACCTTACACTCCAATGAGCCTCTCAGCCCAAAGGTGATTGTAAAGTTTACTACCATACAGCTGAACTTCATCTTCCCAACTCTATGGTTTTATCAAGGAAAAGGTTTGCTGCTTTTTCTGGTATATGAAGTGAAAAATGATCAAAGACTAGATAAAATGAGAAAAATCACAAGTTTACTTTACACCCAAAGCATTATGGAAAGATAGTTGTGATGATCAAACTGGACTAGAGATGGCTCCTTTCGTTATCATACAACAGAGGAGGACAAAAGGATTTGTCAAGTATAAAATATATCTTGGTGAAAACTAATTATTTTCATTGTTGAAAAATTCTGTTATCTTCTCCTTCTCCTTCTTCCTAAATGTCAGAACAACATGAAAAAATGTCCATGTCCAAGGTGACACCTAGTAATGTTTTTGTTTGTCCAAAGAATGGTCCAAACCCCAAACACACACAAATTACTATCATATTAGATTAGGAAAACACCAGTAATTCACATTAGTGAAGTTGGTATGAATGTATGTTTGAATAAAAGTTTTAACATAAAAAAAATGTAAATGACTTGTTTCAGCCCCAGTTTTAATTATAATTATATTTTTATTCAGCCATTATCTAGGTACCTAAAGTAATGAAACACACTAATGAGATCTGAACGTTTTATTTCTCAAAGAACTAAAAGTAAATTCTCCATGCATTTCTTGGTTCTTATTTGATTCTGAGATCTGAATGAGAGGTTAGGTTTTGAGGGTAAATATTAATCTGTAGCTTCTAGAAGTGTAAAATTCCCTGCTCCAAACGCTGTTGCTTTAATTTGCCCTTTGTTTCATCCAGGAAGTGTACAGTGTGTACAGCCTACATTTTACTGTCGAGCTGCTGACTAGGCAGTTGTGATTCCTGCAATCACACTAATTGGTCTCTTCTGTTGCTCACCTCCAGGACCTTTGTATGTTCATACAGATAGCAAAATAAGGCTCTTAAAGAAAACACAAGCTGAAAATAATGAGATTTTTCAAATACTGTGAAATGGAACAGAAAATGGTGACATTTCAGTTTGAACCTTGGTGACTTGTCTTAAACAATTCATAGACAAAGGAGGACACACAGGCTTCATTCCACCTATTACTGAGAGATAATTTCATGAATTAATTCACAATATAATAACAACAGTGGTCTGCTAAGTTGAAAGATTTCTTTAAAACAACTTCAGAAAATTCCAGGCAGGCAGTCATTCAAGGCAAACATGTCACTGCTTCCCGTGAATGAAAAATGAACATGGGAGGATAAATAAAGCAATATGACCAGAGGGACCAGGAATTCTGCGGATAAGTGTCAGCTGTGGAGAAAAAATGAAGCATTTACCTGTTTGTAATCCAATTTCATGATGGCTTTCTGTAGATATCGGACTCCTCCGTGAATGAGCTTGGTGCGGCAGCTGCTAGTGCCTGATGAGAAATCGTCTCCCTGCACAGGGGCAGTTTTGAGATCTGACAATGGGAACCAAGAAAACACATCAACATTTGGATACTTATTGTCCCAAATCTTTAGAATGGATCAAGATGCTATTCACATATGCACAACTTTCCACTGTAATATTCATGACGAGAACAATATTGCGAGGCCATACATATTCCACTGGGTAAAAAGAACAATCATTTCCACCAGTGTGACGACATAAATCTCAAAGAGGAACTGCATGTTTACAAAACATAGCTAAAGAAAGAAAAGAAATCTTGAAAACATCTGTTTTCTTCCTCATTTTTAATTCACTCATTTAAGTGAGATCATGTGACTTTCATAAGATTTTTAACACGGAAATTGCTCTTTACATCACCTATTAGAAGTGTCTTTGCTGTCCCAGATGGTCCGGAAATCCTTGTTCTGAAAATAAGAAAGAAAAGAATAACTGAGGATTAGAAGAAAGGGCTTGAAAACCCCCTCTACAACATCATTAAACAACTTCAGTAAATAAAGGGGCAAACACATTTAAGAGGCCTCCAATCAGCAGCATAGATAATTGATTTAGTATTTAAAGGTAACCACAAGAGTATACACTGCCTTATTGCCAGAGAATAAAAGAGTTATTATTAATTTTTGGTGATCGGACTAAAGTCCAAAGACTTGCTAAGGGTAAAAAATTCTCCCAATTCTCTCCAATTCAAACATGCTGTTGTTCTCTGCTTTGGAAGATATGTGAAGTGCCTTACAGCTCAAACCCCAGAGAAACAACTCCATCACAGTGGCCAAGAGGTTGTGCAACTTCAGGATTCAGAATGCCCATTTGTGGTTGCAAGCAGAGGCTGAACAAGAGTCTGCCATAAAAAACCCTCTCAAAAAGCTGTTCCCCAAAAATGATGGTGCTTGTCCATCTCTCATTACTTCCTGAGTTTCTTACCCTTTCATTGGCACTCAGCCCCCGAACCCATTTACTCCTATTGAGGTAATTTAAAACAAGTCACAAATATATAGTCGTTTAATCTTTGTCACAAATATATAGTTGTTTCATTTTTTAACAGTTGGACACAGTAGTTTATAGTGGATGTAAACAGTACATTTCTTGGTAACCGTTTTTAGCTGTAGATATATTTGCTGCTCTATTTACCATTAGTACGGCAAGGAGATGTTGTATGTGGGACTAAAGAAAACCATTATGCACATATCCATGTAATATGGATACATGCCATCCAGTGTAAAAGTGTGGCTCACTGATGTTTTTAGTAGCTGTGGACATAAATGCTACTCTTAGCACAGAGTAATAAGCTACATTGGGTAAGCTTTGGATACACAGACAATTTTTGTTGTCATAACTCTGTAAAAAAGAGTGTTTCTTGTCTCAATTAATACAAGACTGTACTGCACAGGTACAATCCAGTGGACTCCAGTGGCGAGTAATACTATACTGTAACTTAAAGTCTGTTTCTCAAACCAGTGAACAAAAGCAACTTACTTTTACCTTTGAGTGCAACAATGAACCCATCAAACCCCTGTGAGATGCATATGTATATCTATATTTGATTTTGATTTGTCTGCATGGGACATCATCCACTGTTTTTACCTGTTCATGCACCTCCACATGCGATACACAGGCCTGTAGCATCCATGCAAAAGAAAACCAGTCATCAATTTCATTGTCATATGACTCCAGGGGACAGTACACATTAATAAATGTGTTTCATTATTATGCATATGTATTTATATTTCTTGTGATGGATTTAGGAAAAAAGAAACCATGCATTTTCTGTGACAAAACTGTCAGACATCATCAAGCAATAAAAAACAATACATCACATGCTTATTTATATTCCACACCCAATAACATTTCAAAATATTGTCTATCTAGATTAATCACAAAATCTGCATGTGGCATACAGACAGACAGGACAAAGACGTGCTAACAAGCAAAGTTGACTAATTGCAGCACTTGCAGTTAGTAACAAAGATGATAGGACAGGATTATTTAAAATAAGCAAAGCAGACAATGACAAATAGCAGTAATCTAATCTAGCATTCTATCTATCTATCTATTCATACACACACACACACACACACATATATATACAGTATATATTGGATTATGCATTGGCTAAGGCTATCAAATGCCAACAATGCTCCTTTAGCAATTGCTACTTTGTTTTTGTGCAGATACTGCTCAGTTTCGACCAAGAGATAACAGTAAATGATATGCTGCTGAAACAAATTGCATACAGTTGAAACGTGAAAATTCAGTATTTACTCACATACTGCAATTAAGTACACGTTTAAGTTATTTTACTGCAGAATAAATAGTTTTACTTAATCATTCAAGTAAATTTTCCGGATGATATCTCTGTACTTTTGTAATAGAGTATTTTACATTGTTGCAAAGGATCTGATACTCCTTCCACTCCTGGAAACACAGTTAAAGCAGTGAAATTCATGTTGTAAACAATGTTAGCATCTAAACACTGCCTCGCCTACTGGAGCTTGAATGATGCACTAAACTGGAGCCACGAGAAGAAAATCTTACCATCCAGCTGCTTAGAGCAGAAAGCCCTGCAGCTTAACCAAAGCTTTATCCAATTCCCTCATCATCCATTTTAGGACACTTTAGTGGGGCCGAAAAGAAGTTGCAGGCAAATTCCAGTACAAAACGAAATCTGTCCAGTGCGCTCACTACCAGTGAACAGTCTTGATGAAACAAGGCTTGTACAAGCTTGTTTATAAGCTGCAAAATCTACTCACACCTCAAGAAACATGGATAAGAGACAAATAGTATGTTGTGTTGTTAAAGAGGACAAGGACGTTCCTGTTTAATATAATCAAATCATCTAGAGTGGTCTATCAATATATTTTACTAGTAAAAATCCCACCAGTCAGTGGCAATGGTGTCCTTAAGATCCACATTTATAACTATTACAAAGGGATTCTCTTTACACTATTTAGAGTCCTCTCAACCTTTTGTAATTCAGATATATTATTAATCAAAGAGACTGACAAAGAAACTAATGGTTTGTCTGATTTTCACTGGGGCACAATCCAGCCAGCAATTGATTGTGGCACCAGGGACACCTGCAGCTTCAGAATACATTTTCACTTTCAGGAGGAGAGGAAAAAAAAAGATGAGGAAATATTGCCCCACCACATGAATATGCAGGGACTTGATACCAGCAGTGTCATTACTAATGTTGCTGCCAATTACAGAGCATGTCATGACACTGTGATTCATGAATATTCATCGTTGACTGATATAGACAGCAGCAGTATGCAGAGGCCTCTATTCCCATTTTACTGTCTCATTGTGAATGGTGAACAGGTACCTCCATCATGCCATGGAGGCGCCTTCCAGCTGCAAGACAAGCTGTTCCATAAGGCATTGCTAGTTAACAGTGTGTTATATAAAGGTGTATAAAAGTGATGAAGTGCTCCCTGGCTCTAAAGAGCAGGCATTAAAGCATATTAAGTAGACATTTAAGCTTGTAAAGTGAGAATCTAGAAATGGAAAGAAGACACCAAGCAAAGGGATGCCTTCAGGGTTGGGCTGTTCAATTCTCAGAAAGTTTGATACCTGCTGGTTGTTAGAAATAGAATGAGGTTTGTGGGAGTGACCAACAGATTTTGCAAACTACCTAGGCTCAGATTTAAGATGACTGCACATTTTCAGGCTCTGTGTTTCAACACATTCAATTGTAAACAAAGTAAATAGGTCTCAGCTTTGACAGATCTAAAATTAAAAGTAGGATTACCTCAACATAGACGAACAGTGTAGAAGATATAACCCCTTTATGGCATAGTGTCCAAAGTTTAGGGGTTCAAAAATTATTTGACAAATACACATGAAGTCAAACAGAGTAATCATATTTAATATTGTGTTGAAAATGTCTTAGCAGTCAATGACTGCCTGAAGTCATCAACCAATAGATATCAAAGACATTGAATACTGCTTGCTGATGTTCTCCCCAGCCTAGACTGCAGCTACCTTCATCTCTTGTGTGGGGTCTATTTGCCTTTTGTCTGGTCTGTAGCAAGTGGAGTGCAGCTCAGTCAGACTGAGATCAGGTGACTGCCTCAGTACTCCACATCTTCACCCTGAAAAGCTCTTTGGTTCCTTTAGCTGTATGCGTAGGATCATTGTGATAAACAAATTAAGTTTTAATGCATTTGTGGCTAAATTGGAGCACACAGAATGCTCCTCTATACCTCTGCATTCATCGTGTTACTTTCTTCAGCAGTGAAATCATCAAAATATTAACGTGTGCTATTTCCACCACCAGCCATACAAGCCCAAGCCATAACAAAACCACCACATGTTTGATAGATGCGATTATATGCTTTGGGCCACATGCTGTTCCGTTTTTCTTCACATTCCAGTTTGATAAAAGTCTATTTTTATCAGCCCAAAAAAAACTTTTTTCCAGCATGCGACCAGTGCACTTTACTATGTTATTTTATGTGCAACCTGGCCATTCTGTTTTTGAGTCTTACCAGTGGTTTGCATCTTGTGGTGAATCCTCTCAGGTTGTGGTCATGAAGTCTTTTCTTGATAAAGAAAGGAACAGGTACACCTACATCCTGACAGCATTCTGGATGGCATTTCTGTGCCATCATAAAGGGATTTTCTTCACCATGCAAAGGATTTTTGTCATTCACAAGATGTGTGCTCCTTGGACTATCATTTTCTAGTTTTTCTGGGTGCACTGGCTTTTTTTAGAATGTCATCTGTTGATTTCGACAAACAAACTGCCTTTGATATTTCTCCGATGACTCATTCTTCACTTGCATGATCACCTCTTTATTGACAATAAACTAATGCCAATCTTAATGACAACTCTCAGTCAACTCTGAGCCATGTGTGAGCTCTTCTGTGCATGAAGCAATGTTGAAATGACACACGGCTGCCCAAAAAACATTTGGTAGCTGTAAATCCAGTTACTTTTGAACCCTTGCAATTTGGGCACAATGTGTTAAAAGGGCTAAACTAAGACTTGACACTTCAATAATATCCATATTTTCAACTGAATGGATTGAAACACATAGTCTAAAGAACAAGAAATGAGTAATTGTCCAAATATTTACAACCTGGACTGTATGGAGAAAATAACACAATGCATAAAAAGGCCATTTTAAGTAAACGTCTTGTGTTTTAAATCTTACATAAGTATTAAAAGCAAAATGTTCCTCAAGTACCAAAAATACAAGTACATATTATGATATTTTATATTATTGGATTATTAATACTGATGAATGTAAGTATTTACTCAGTATATTAACATTTTTCTTCAGTACATTACTTGAGCAAATATACTTTGTTACATTCCATGACTACAAATGCAGGAAATGCCTCATTTTTTTAACACTCTGACAGAGATGATTTTGTCTATGAATCACCACATTTTATTCAGCTTTACATTTTTTTTTACATTTTTTACCTTTTCCTTTCTTTACAGAGCTGTAACAAGGCAAAGCAAATTTCTCCTGGGATTAATAAAGTTCTTTAAATCCTGGATATTGTCTACTATCACATCTACACCTCTGAAAAATGCAGCAATGATAGTTGTAGAAAAGTATACTTTTAAATTTGGTATTTCAACTTTTACTCAGGTAAAGTGTCCAAATACTTATTTCATCATTAAAACCTGCACTGGTTGCATAAATCAGCACAACAGTCAGACCAAGCTCCATGTTCAAACTACAGTAAAATACATATTATACACTATCATGGGAAGACACAAGGTCTGTAAGTGTGATACTGTGATGTAATCTTATGATTTATATGATAGTTAGATATCCTTATAACCATATGAAACAGGAACTCTTACCTTCTCTTGTGTGCCAAAAACTAAGTGGTGCTGATAGTGGCTGTAGACCACGTGGGATCTGGAACTGGTGACGTATGGTGTTAAGCTGGATTCACGCTGCTGTTGCATCGAGCAAAAAAAAAAAAAAAAGAAAACAAAAAGAAACACTTGGACTTGGAAGTTACTTTTGCACAGTTGCCAACAAAACCCATTCATCTGCAGCCAAATTAGAAAGTAGCTGGTTCATGATGGACACCTCGTTCAGCCAATCAAGTAGTGTCGTGCTCTCTCACCCCGGCTCGACCTTTCTGGCAGCCGCTGGTCTGACTGTTGCAGGAAAAGAGCATCATGTGATCTTGAGATGACAATAGTGTCTTATCTGTTAATAAAGTGCATTTCCTGCAGATGTCCGTTTTGCACCTGCAGAGAAATTAATAACAGAGCTGCTGGGTCAGTGGATGTATTTCTCTCTTTCTTTCACTCTCCATCACACGCACACACACACACGCTGGTAATGTCAGAAAGCGTTTCGCCAAATTTCAAAATATTATCTCAGGAAATAACTTCTGTGTGATTAAAACTAACTTCTCACTTTCTGTCAATGACTGTCAATTAACTGTGCACATTAACGGAAAGTTAATTATTCTTGCGTAAAATGGCCAATTAAACTGCTAATTGTGTTTTCATTTAAATTCTAAATGGTAAATGGATAATGGTAAATACACAGTGTGACCACGCAGCGCACTGTCATCAGTGTTTTCTGACAAAACTGAATGTGTTATGCAGACGTGCATCACATGATCAGTACATGTCAACACACGGAAAGATTTTATGCAGACGTCAAACTAGATGCCTCATGCCTCAGTCTCAAACATGTGAAAGGTGGTAATTAGCAGCAACCATGACAGCAAAGAAGTGCTCAAGGTAATTACAACTTAAAAAACAGAAGGACATTTACAGCATTATTTTGCTTCTGAATGCTCACTTTGTAATTTACAAATCCTGCCATAGCCCACCTGAAAACGACAGGGTGTGACCAAACAGCCTTAATGGGGTTAGGTTAATTACAAGGTTAATTGTAAGAAACGGAAGCTGGTTGATGTATGGCTAGTGAACAATAGTGTCCTCTAGAGGTGACTGTATCCTTGATAGACAATTTTCTTCTCCCCTCCTTGCACACTCAACCCTTGCGTGCTCTGAGTACAGGGTAGTCAAAAAAAATGCTCTGAGACTGATGGCTCTTACTCTACAGTTCATATAATAAAGCATCAGTCTACTAGAAATAATACATGACGCTGTATGCTATGTAATGCTGGCTGTGGATGCTGATGTATGCATGTGGGCCCACATCTCTACACACTCAGTTCCAACATGCTCTCTCCTTGGCTTGCAGCCCACACCAATATGCATCTAGAAAAATTTAGGCCAGCGTGATTGGTTACAAGGTGTTGGTGTAAGATTACACTGAAATCGGTGATTCCATCGCTGCAGAACAATAAGGCCTAAAGATTATATTGGCGACTGCGTCAACTTGAGGGTTTTCTGCGTCACTCCATTCTGCCTGCTCCTATCACGTTTCCCTCTCTGGGGAGTAAATTGGTTCCCCCCTGACAACTGGCTACAGGCCCACTAATTATCCCCCCTTCCTCCTCTAGCAGCTCACATACTCAATCAGCTCTAAGAATAGGAAACCCACCCCACAGACCCCACCCTATCTGAGGTCTAAATTTGGAACACAATTGAAATACAGAAATCCTGTCAGAGCATAAGGAAGAGTAATATTGACCCCCGTCTCATTAGGCATATTTCATACAAGTGAAGTGAGTCTGTTGAGTCTATTGTGGCATAACTGTCCCTCCATGTGCCAGCGTACACTCAACTCTACACTAAAACAATGACAATCAGGCAATAAATAAACTCAGTACTAGTCAGCAGAGGTGTGTGTTTTAATTCAATACACCTTCAAAAAGGCACCTGAGTGGGTTAAAATCACACATTGGCTGCTGCATCCCAAAAGTGAAAGGTTTATTCTGTCAGAGAAATGAATGTGTGTGCTCATGTAATGGAGAAAACAAAGTTCATTAGAGAATTACATGGGAAAATAACCATCAATATAAACTGAAATAAATTACAAGTGCAGAAACTACCAGATCATCATCACATGCATCATTTACTTTGAAGACCTGACCTGTGATGAAACAATGAAATCCTGTAACAGAGAGTAAAATCAGCCTAACACAAACCTGACTTAAGTCCCCTGCAAACACAAAGGTGTCTGAAATGAATTTAGGTGGGTTTACTCTCCACTACATAATGTCCATGTGGGCAGCAACATGGAACACATACCACAAGACAAACACACTCACCAGAAAAATTGGGGCTTGAGAAAGTTCCCATGCGGATTGGCCCAAGTCGGTGTCGACGCCGATGACGTAGCGCTGTGAAACACGTGGGCCACGGTATCCAGAGCTCACATAAACAAAGCCACATTGGCCAGGCTGAGTAGTCGAAGCTCGTGTCGCTGTCAGCGCGCGGAGTCACACGGTCTGTCTGCCTGGTATTGTTGGGTACCGAAGCTTATGATCTGGAGCTTTTACCAAAATTGATGAATACCCCCTGCATGCTTATCGCATGGAGTGAGAGCCACGATCCTGATGTAAGAGAGGTAAGACTGACTCATTTCTTTCTTTGTAACATAATCCGTGTCCGTTCTTTACTGAACCGCCTCCGAGTCATTTGAATCCTTTTTTTTTTTTTCTTTCACTCATTTTTTCACTTAAACTGAAATTACCCACAACTAATCTGACTCGCGCTGTTTAGATCAGTGGGTGCAAATTATATTTAAGGAGACTTTTGAGCGTTCTGCTTTTTTAGACAAGTTGTCTCTAGTGTGAAATGCACAAAGTTAATCTGTTCATCGTGAACAAATTCACACTTTATAGTAACAAAACTAACAGTTTGATTTAAATGTACATGTATATTGTCGATATCCATTAAAGATCATTATAATTGTGTTCCAAAAATGTTGTGCGTAATAACAATATGGTTATAGCTTGTGCGCCGTTGTTGATTGTCGCACAAGTTGCTTCTGGCTTAATCGTGGGTCTTGTGGTCATTTTTAGATATTGTTTACTTTTATTATCTAGTAAATGTCAGAGTTGTGTGTTTTATTAGGGGAAGATCCACAACAGAACCGCCTTTTTGAATCCTGACTCCCATACAACTCCTGACATTACCCATTTCAAGTATCACCGAAAAACTGTCAGAAGACTTGAGGTATGATATTGATGATGAAATTATGTATAAAGAAAAGATAAAGCAATACAGCCATGTTGTTTCGTGTGAATTTACGTGTCTCTTGACATTACTCACTGATGTAAAATACTATTAATAAAGCTTTTTTTGTTGTGTGTAAAATTAGATTACACTGAGTAAGCTGTAAAACTTTATTCGTAGCTGGAACACAACAAACTGATTTTTTACCGGTTTGGTTTTCAGCCATGCCCTGCGTTCAGGCTCAGTATGGATCATCACCTCAAGGAGCTAGTCCTGCTTCCCAGAGCTACAGCTACCACACCGCAGGAGAATACAGCTGCGACTTCTTAACACCCGAGTTTGTTAAGTTTAGCATGGACTTGACCAACACTGAGATCACAGCAACTACTTCTCTCCCAAGTTTCAGTACATTCATGGACAACTATAACACGAGTTACGACGTTAAACCGCCCTGTCTGTACCAGATGCCCCACTCTGGAGAGCAGTCCTCTATCAAGGTGGAGGACGTCCAGATGCACAGCTACCATCAGCAGAGCCACCTGCCACCTCAGTCAGATGAAATGATGGCTCACGCTGGGCCTATGTACTTCAAACCCTCCTCGCCTCATGCCCCGAGTACGCCAAACTTCCAGGTTCAGCCCAATCACATGTGGGAGGACCCTGGCTCTCTCCACAGTTTCCACCAGAACTATGTTGCGGCCACGTCTAATATGATAGACCAGCGCAAGAATCCGGTGTCAAGGCTTTCGCTGTTTTCCTTTAAGCAGTCCCCACCCGGCACTCCCGTTTCCAGCTGTCAGATGCGGTTCGACGGACCGCTGCACGTCTCCATGAACCACGACAGCCCGGGCGTGCACCGCGGCCTGGACGGCCAGAGCTTTGCGGTGCCCAGCGCCATACGGAAACAAGCTGGCCTGGCCTTTCCTCACTCACTGCAGCTCGGCCACGGGCACCAGCTGGTGGACAGCCAAGTGCCATCGCCCCCGTCTCGAGGATCTCCGTCAAACGAGGGTCTATGTGCGGTATGTGGGGACAACGCAGCCTGTCAGCATTATGGAGTAAGAACCTGCGAGGGCTGCAAAGGATTTTTCAAGGTGGGCTGACATGACAGTAATCAAGAATCACTGCAACAGCTATCATATGGAAGGCATGCTGTGTGTTACTCATTGTTCACGGCACCTGTCCCCTTTCTTAAAAATAATAATAACGTATTGTAGAATCGCATTTACATTTAGAGCTACAACAATTATCACCAAGCACAACAACAACTTGCAAAGTGCGTGCGTAGAATTGTATACTTTATATGACACTCATACCTGTCCACACATAGCTCATCTCAAAGGAACAAGTAAAATATGTGTATTTGCAGACTGTCTATTCCCTCTTGTTGGTTCATACAGCAGAGTCTCAAACAGGAGATTAGACTGATAATATATCGTTTTCATCTTTTTCATTTTCATTCCGTAGACCGTGTACTACATGATATACAGCTTTAGAAATAGGCCTACACAGTGACACTGTATTTTTCTTACTTTCCAGCGCACCGTACAGAAAAATGCAAAATACGTGTGTCTAGCAAATAAAAACTGTCCTGTTGACAAACGCCGAAGAAATCGTTGTCAGTTCTGCCGTTTCCAGAAGTGCCTTGTCGTCGGAATGGTGAGAGAAGGTATGTTTAGGCCACACATTCAATTATTTTAGTCCCGTGGTTTTTAAGTTCACACTGACAAACTGGGGAAACCCAGTGTTTGATTGCTATTTCATCCATTTGTAAGCATTTATGCCGGACACGTTGTTGATTTATACACACGTTTGTCTAAATGCAGTTGTCCGAACGGATAACCTGAAAGGTCGGAGAGGACGCCTACCATCCAAACCCAAAAGTCCCCAGGAGCCCTCCCCTCCCTCGCCGCCGGTGAGCCTCATAAGCGCACTTGTTAGGGCCCATGTGGACTCCAACCCCTCCATGTCTGCTTTGGACTACTCCAGAGTAAGTAAAGTTCTACAAAGAAATAAAAAAGACACATAATACTTAAAAAGTAAAAAGAAATGATAAAAAAAAAACTCCGCAACGATTGACTTGTGTTTGAAAACAGAAAGAACAACACTGAGGACTTTTTAAATCCATTCCTACTTTTCGGAAATGATTTACTGCTTTTAAAGTTCTCTGTAATACACTCTGTAATACTAAATTCCTAACTTGGTCAGGCTTTTAATGTGGCATATTTTTTCTCATAAGTAAATTGCGCTGATATAAAGAACTTAATAAAAAAGGAGACATGAATTTAATTGTAAATTTGCAATTTCACGGATTATATATTTTAAAGGACCTCATTAAGGCGCTGTTTAAACTAAATTCCAGTTCCAGGCGAACCCTGACTACCAAATGACTGGAGACAACACTCAGCACATCCAGCAGTTCTACGATCTCCTGACGGGCTCCATGGAGATCATCCGGGGTTGGGCGGAGAAGATTCCTGGCTTTTCTGATTTACCGAAGCAAGATCAAGATCTCCTCTTTGAATCCGCCTTTCTTGAACTTTTTGTCCTGCGGCTGGCGTACAGGTAAGCTGCGCAATTATTAAACCAAACAATTCAGGCTTTAGATAATCATCAGCTCCTCCTTCAAGCTTCATTGCTTTGGGTTTTATTAGCTGCGAAATAATTAGAAGGCTCTTAAATTACCATTTATTGCCAAGCGTAATTAATGACATTTTCTTATATAATTGCAGGACCAACCCAGTGGAAGGCAAACTTATTTTTTGCAATGGAGTGGTGTTACACAGGCTACAGTGCGTTCGTGGATTTGGAGAGTGGGTGGACGCTATCGTGGAGTTTTCGTCCAACTTGCAGAGCATGAACATAGACATCTCAGCTTTCTCCTGCATCGCAGCACTGACCATGTTAACAGGTGCGTAAAGGCGGTTGCTTGTTTGGAAACTACCTGAATTACAATGCACGCCAAGACAGAAAGCTGTTGCACTTTAAATAATGTGTCTATCTTATCTCGTGTCGTGTGTTTGTATTTCAGAGAGACATGGGCTTAAGGAACCCAAAAGAGTCGAGGATCTTCAGAACAAGATAGTCAACTGCCTCAAAGATCAAGTGACATTCAATGGCAGTGGATTGAATCGCCCCAACTACTTGTCAAAACTCTTGGGAAAGCTCCCTGAACTGCGCACACTATGTACCCAAGGTCTGCAGCGTATCTTTTACCTAAAACTAGAAGATCTAGTCCCCCCGCCAGCAATAATTGACAAACTTTTCCTCGACACTCTACCTTTCTGAGTTTGACTCGACGGCGAGACCTCAAAGAACTTCCAAAAGACTGTTTGAGTCAGACTTGTCAGATTTTTAACATTATTATTTCTGAATATTTGCAGGCTCCGTATAGGCTAATAGAACAACAGTACCATATTATGATTCATTAAAAGATAAACAAGAGGAGGAGACAGGAAGTGTGGTTGCTTTGTAGGCTTTTTAATTCTCTGAAATTGTTTTTCTTTTTTCCTTCTTTTTTTTGAGTGCCAAACGAGTGAATCATCGAGGGGGATTTTTTTTCTCTCCAGTGGACAAATTGCCAACAAAGTTAATCCGATCTTGCAACGACTTACTGTTTATTTACATGTTTGCTCTTCTGATTCAACATGCTCAGATGTAATATATTCCATTTATATATATATATATATGAACGCGCGCGCGCACACACACACACACACACACACACACACACACATATACACTGTATATTACGATAGATTATGTGATGCTCCAGTGCATCGGTTTATAACATGTGTACAAAGTTTGTTATAATGAAAAGATTTTAATTTTCTTTTCTTTCTGACTCGTGCCTATGTGCTTCTGACAGGATCCCAAAAGTATCCAGAAAAGACAACGCATGTTCTAGTTTTTTTTCCTTTTCATTTTATTTTATAGGCACTTGCTGAGGTGATGTCTATATATAATATATACCGGACACTATGTAGTCTGCTAGATTTGATACAGATTCGTAGTTATGGAACTCCTTTTATGTATGATGCATATGTGGAAAAATATCTCATCTGTATAGAAAATGAGGGACCCATGGTGTTTGTAAAACTGTCAGACATTCCTTGTTTGTATGTGCTGTAAGTATTGTTGCTGTTGAATATAAACGTTTCTATATATTTATTATTTCTATTGCCAAGAGCTACACTAAGCATGGTGCAATTTAAACGATTTCAAACCATCCAAGTTCATGCTGAGCACGTTGTCTATGTTTTGTCTTATAAGCGTCTAGGTAGTTATGATTTACCACGTTTGGAAATGAGAAAAAAAAAATTCCATCTTATATCAAGAGGGTTCATGAGTGTGTGATATAGGCCCACATCTTTGACATCATGATGTACTTATAACTTCTGTAACGCATTTGGTGCCGAATTCAAAAACTTTAGAGAGAAATAATTATTTAATGTTTACAAATAAAACTTTTAAATCAATTCTTTGCTAAATAATTTCTCTGAAATTAATTTATTTTTCAAATTCAGACAAAAATAATTGAAATGACATGCTTCAGTAGGAGGAATATTGTTATTATGTTTATGCTCAAACCTAAATTATTCATCAGCGCTTCCAGGCCTGTTTGTGCAAAAACATTTTAATAATAATAATTTGTTTTTTTCTTTTACTAACGTACTTTAATATAGCATGGCATTATATTGAGGTGTCTAATTCAAGTGATTAAGGCAAATTATTTATTTTAAACACCATGAATGCATCGCAAATAACTGTCAGGCCTACAAGTATGTTTCATTTTAAGTTTGATTCTCTCCGTTGTTCAAACAGAAACAATGCTGCTTTCTAAATGCACATATTATTTAAGCCTTTCAATAGTTTTCATAATTCACTAGTCGATATTCCAGTTACCAAAATGACATGTTATTACACTTTGAATTTCGGAGAACACACGAAAGTTTTCTCCTGCGCGCGTATCTACATTTCAGCAAAGTGAGACAATTTATCAGTCCATACATGACTGTTTAAACCTCGTCATTTTTTAATGTCTGTCTGCATTTAACAAGGAAAATATGCTAAAACGAATTAAATATAGGAACTTTCTTTTTTCGTTTAGATCCCCAATTTTTTTGAATGATCATTGAAGAGAGAGCATCGGATTTGATAACTTTGCGTATTTCACTGGATGTTCTTGTTCTTGTTGGCGAGAAATATGTTGCAAATGAAACTTTAAGCTTGCATGTTTTTCCCGACCGACGTTTCTTATTGCTTAATTGTTAGAGCATTCAATTGTGATGCTCTCTTTGATATTATTTCAATGTGTAGCCTATGTGAGATCATTTTGCTCTGCTTCACTTGTATTATGTAAACGCGCTGTTAACCTACTTTACGCTGCCGACGCGTCTGACCAGAACCAAAACAAAAGACATTAAAGAGCCGACTACCTGCATCTTGCTGTTACAACTAACACCATACTCAGTGTGAAGCTGAAAAGAACACGTGTTGTGAAATATGACAAAACCTGATCGCTACAGGTAGCACACTTCTATATTGTGCGTCACAGACCTACACTTGTCTGAATTTTCAGTCAACTAGAAAGATATGAAAATACTAGAATAGACACCGTGTTCTTCTGCAGTTGTACAGTTAAAAGTTTTCACTAAATTCGGAGGTGTATGAAACGACAAAGAAACCTCGTTTGTTTCATAGTAAGCCAGTCAACCTCCGACAAACCCCCGGGGACTCAAGCTCCACGTTTCTGTTTTCCTCCTCTGCATCTTCTCCCGTTTTATCGAACACGAAATCAAACAGGTTACAGTCAGACAAAAAAAAAAAGTCCTTTAATTCCATTGGCTGGTTACTCTCATACAACTACAATTCAGGAAAGGAGATGTTGCTGCGTTTCAAATCTGCATATTGTAGTCCGCAACTGCAGAAAAGAAAGTCATAGTTAGAGATGTATATGAAACGGCAGTGACTGGCCTGCACGAACAGAAGCAGTGCCGCTGTCAAAAAGCCTTTCCTTTAGTCTATCAGAAGAGAGAAGTGACGCCAGGCTCTGAGGCATGTCTGGGACTTATCCTCGGTGATTCCACATTTATCACATGATCAAGATGAAGGGAACAGCTTATTTTGAGAGATATTAGCGGCAGGCAATAAATTGTCTAAATAATTAGATCGTCACTGTAAAGTGCTAATTCCAAGGCAAATTGGGATTACATTCAGAACCAGTTTGCTGACATTTAGCAGATCTGCTGAAAGGGTGCATTACAATGTCACAAGTTCCCTCTATTGACAAAGTACAGTTAGGTTTTAAACATGTCTATCTGAACACAATAAAACATGGCACATGTAGCTAATACTTCTGTCACTGTTTGTGCATGATTATATATGCTGGAGGACTTTGAGTCTAAATTCATTAAGACCCTATGACTTAATTTCCTCCCCACAGCTGACATCAGCAGAAGGTTAGACATGATCATGTCAACATAAGTAGGACTGGAAGAAAGAAAAGAAATCCTTTTCTACTTGTACAGAAAACAACAAACCAGAGCCAGCGAGTGAAGGTGCCTGTCTTGTGTCTGCTGCTAAGTGCTTGTACACAAAGCGAGACAGGTATCACATTTTAAGACTGAGCTCCAGCTCCTGTGAATGCTGCTTCACATTCACAGAACCACTATTAGATGCATGCAGCACGCTGACTGTTTATGTTGCATGCACAGCTGCACATTGCTGGATTTTTGTCTAACTCTGCAATGCAGTTTGACTGGTGCAGTGCTTTGTGAATTTGAGGAGAGGAGTGTTATAGCCCTGCTGTAGGTGTGTTAGTGAAGTGGCGGCATGAGCGTGTTTGAATTAATTATTAATATTAACAGTTATAACGGAGGCATTCCCCTAGAACAAAAGAGATCAAGGATCTACTTGATTTTGACTGTAATATTTAATACTGTTATTTTCTGCAAAAGGATTCATGTTTGATTGTGTTGACCATGACTTAGGCTTAGTCTGGAGGTCTAATGTGTGAATTACCATGTTGAGGGGCTAAGATAAGCTAGATCATTGCTTCATCTGATTTCTGTGGTGGGAGAGCACTTGACCTTTCACCTTTGAACAACATGCGAACCTAGCTGACATCTGCAGAGGAAACCTCTCTGAGCCTCAAACAGACGTTACATTTAGCAGGAGGAGAAATGAGAAAGAAATGTATTTTTATCTGCAGAAGCAAAGAGTAGAGTGCACTGCACAAAAAACAATGTAAAATACATAGGCTATGCTATGAACCTCCGTGCTACTTTGTCTAAATATATATATTTCCATGCATTGATGGGAGTTTGTTCATTATATCTAAACTGGATACAGCTGAGGATTGTGTACATAGTGTGTGGTTTTCTCCAACTAGGATAAAATTAAGCCTAGAATAAATTACAGTCAAGTACTATCTTTCTTTACATTTTATGAGTGGCATTAAAAGTTATTTGAAGTACAGAGTGAGAATATTATGAGAAAGCTTGTCCGCAAGACCTAAAATAGATCCATACGACTAAAACCCCATTAACATGCTCTTTATTACCTGGATTTCCTCAAAATAAAAATGATTAAAAAACTCTTCTGACTTTTTTTCAACATTCCAGCGAACTCTGGTATTCATGTTGCTTCTCATATCCCTTTCATTCCACCTGTCTCTCGTTTGTAATTCATTCAGAGCATTCAGTACACTTTTTTTTAGAATCACTTCCTCCCGTGTTACCTTTCCCTGTTCAGGCCGGTTGCTTTGCAACCCTGCAGTAAAACATGTTGATTACACAACTTATGAATCTCATGAGTCCTGCCTACTATAGCTGTAAACAAAATGAATGAATAATGAGCTGAATGATGGCTCTTTGGATACGACTGTCTATAGTTATATTACTGTGACTATTCGATTTACCCTATTGAAATGCTGATGATTGTCCAATAAATAATGCAAAAAGCTGATTTCCAAGTGGCAGGAAGGATAAGAAATCCACCTTGCATATAGATGGAAGTGAGCCATGTCTGTCCCTCTCAGCCTGTGGCCCAGAGCAGCTTTATCATTCATACGACTAAACAGACAATCAATTCAGCAGCCATGTATGAAGGATGAAGGGATGCAACAAGCTGTGAATGATGAGGAGCCAAAAATCAAAGGCCTCACTCCTTCTTAGCTCTAATGGCCATTACCAGCCCAGACAGCACCAGTAAAACGAGGTTAATCATTCACACAGATCCTTTCAAAGAAGATTGACTGAACTTGATGTCTAGTCAGATCACTCATAAATATTTACTTGATATTAAACAGCTGTGTATGCTGTAAGCTGTTATTGCACATTGATTTCTGGTGGATGCCATCAAATTATTGTTTCAAGTGTGGTCCGTACAATGCGTGTGGACTCAATTATGCTAACCACAAGAAATTAATAAATTAATAATGAAATGAAACTGACACAATGTTAGAGAGGGTTTCCTCAGGTTTCTGCAAGAAAGTGTAGATAAGGAGAAAACAGTGGGGTGATTTCCAAACAAATAGGGTTATTTTTAACATATAGTTATCAGAAACCAAAAGAGTACAGATGTTCAGACTATTCAGTGTTGATGGCTGGTACCGTCTATCCAAATTAAATAGCCCCACAGTTTAAATTTATGGGCATGGCATGTATCAGTATTGAACACGTGGACTCAGTCCTTTGACCTTATTGATAAAATGAAATCGGAAATTTCCTTTATAGAAAGAGTTAATGTTTCCTCAGGCAGACATGTTTCCGATTCAATTAGTTTTAATGAAGCTGGTGCTCAGTGGTTACTGAAGTAGAAAAAACAGGCATAAATGCCTGATGGTAATAGAGGACATATTAAGGAGGAAGGGATCGGACACACAGTGCGTGTTTCTAAGTGGCGAAAAATGCCTCTATCAGGCTGGTAGGAGCCAGTGGCTTGGGAAGCAGTGAATTGTATGAGCCTCAAATGATGCATTAGGTCTCTGGGGCGAGGCTGGAGGACACTATGGAGCAAACCGTAAAAACACATGAAAGAAAAAAATTATATATATAATATAGTTTTGATGACAAATGTGGGGTATCACAGACTAGCAATAATCTCATCTAAAATTTCATCTGCATAATTTCAACAGCTATAAAAAAACATATTTCTTAGATTAGAATTATTTTGTAATGTTGTAATATTGCACTCCCTCACCCAATCAACACTTTCCACTGTGACAATGCGACTGAATGTAGGGATGCAAACTATCCCTCTGTCGTAAGTCAGTGTGTAAAATGTCAACATGGTCAGATGCACTGGCTCAGTTCCCATAAGAATATGCCCTCACCTTGTGTTATGGTTTGTGCCGCTGCTGCATGTGAAGTGAAAATAAAACACAACCATGCACATATAATCTGTTCATGTCTGTGAGTAAAATCTTGTGTGTGTGTGTGTGTGTGTGTATGATCCTTTGTCATCTTCTCAGTGTTACAGTTCCTCTGTCCTTTGCAGCTCTATTCACTAACATTTGGGCTTACTAAATGGAGCTCGATTAAAAAGCAGGTATGTCAGTGTTCTGGTATCCTAGTGGATTAAGAACTATATTACCAATGCAACCTTAACACCCGCAGTCTGATTTCTGTTGGGGAACAGTGTTGCATGTCATTCACCCATTTCTCTCTCCCCTCATTTCTTGTTTGTCTCTTCTATCTGTTCTCTCTAATAAAGGCACGAAATGCCAAAAAATACCACAAAAGCATTATTCTTTTAGTAGTTTTGTATAATTTACAGTTAACGTTTTATGCATTCAGAAGAAACCATGTATAGAATTTATTTCAAACAGTTTTAACAGTTCAAGCTGATAGTTCTTGCAAGCACCAGGATCTCTGTAGTGTCAGTCCATGATATAACAAGCTGCAAAAGGTTGCTGTAAGTTGTGCAGCTACAAAGTCTTCTTATCAATGCATATTTAGCTTCAGAGCTTAATCTTAGCTGAATCAAGTTAGGAAAAGGCAATAAAAGGTATCTCCCCTCGCTGACTAACAAACAAGGATGAAATGCGGTCAAACTGTCTGCAGATTGCTCTCTCTTTCATGCTTTGTATGAATTTGTATGTGCATTGAAACATACATCATACACAAACAGATCATGTAGAGATGGTTTTACAAATCTTCTGCACATAAATAAACATTTACAGTGAGAGGGTGGCAGTAGATAGCAGTGGGCGGATGCTTCAAGGGTCAAGAGGAGAATATGATGTGTGTGTGTGTGTGTTGGGCAAAAGTAAAGGGAAGAGGGGGCTGTGTGTGTCACAACAGCTTCAGCCCAGGCTCCCACACAGCTTTGTCATATCACTAGGAGATTAGGAACACACACATCAAGCCAGGGTGAGCCTGCTGCAATAAGGCACCTGCCAGCTCTCAAGATCCACTCAACCCTTGTTCAGCTGCTTGTTTCTATATGTTAACACAAAAGTGTGCACACACTGAAATGACCACATTTCTAAATATTGAGCCTCTTCTTTAATCCACATTTAAAACATTAAACTTTTAGATGAGAGGAATTAATTATAAACATCATTAAGCATTTTAACACACATAATGCAAAAAAAGGAAAAATATCAAAGATATTAAAAGGTTGGGAGCTTGGAAAAGTGGACAAGTCTGACAGAAGACGGTCATTGTCTCTCTTCATGACAGAGTTGCCTGAGAGGAGAGAAGAGAAGAGGGGTGTCTCAAAGAAATTCATCTCCACCAGGATTCAAGGTCATCCAACCTAGTCATCCTAGAAGCACTTGAAAAATATGGAGTGAAGACTGGAGAAATCCTTCCCCCCAAAAAGGAGTATAGAGGGAAGACTCTGACTGAAGAGAATCACTGACCTTCAAACAAGCTCTCTATCCATATAGAGTAGGGGAAGACATGCACAATCCATCAAAAATGCACATGAACTTTTCCTCTTCAAATAGTTCCCGCTTGAATAGCAGTCAATGGATCAACTATGAATATTGCATGTACTGAATTTCAGGGGATCAGATTGAATTCACTGTGAAAAAACAAATCTGTGATATCAGTTAAAAATATATTTAAAGACTACAAAACTAAGTGTAGTCTTAGTAGCAACTTTTTTGTTGCGAACAGTATTAAGGTGAACCATTTATTTATTCACAGTTTGAAGTTATTTTGTAACACAAACCTGATTTGTTTGGTGTAAAATAAAAATGTGTGTAATCATTTAAATAATTTAAAATGTAAAGAGAAGAGCTCATATCTCAAATAATAAGAAGTATAAAAAAAATCTGAGTCCACCCTATGGTCATGAAATTGCCTTTTGCCACAGCCCCTCTTCAGGAATGGAAAGATCAGTGTTAATTTTCAGCCGGTCTTTGATTGGATGAACCTGCCTCCCTCTTGCACGACATGGCTACCACAGGTCAGTGGCTGGTGCAGTGTAGCATGAAACAAACAAATAGAAAAAGGCACCTTGTGGCACTTGACTCTCGCCAGAATGCAACTGATGGCAAGTCTGCCAGTATCCTATAATAACAACTGGTGCTTCATAACCAAAGAATGTGTGTGTGTGTGTGTGTGTATGAGAGAGAGTGAGAGAGAGAGAGTAGAGGAGGTGTGGAGGGGAGAGAGGAAAGAGGGCTGGGAAAGGGCGAAAAGATGGATTAAAGGCTGGAGAATGTTAGGAAAGAACGTAGCATGTTAGTTCTCTGAAAACTGTGAGGAGAGTACAACTGGTCAGGACCAAATGCACTGAATAATAGATTTAACAGTCCACCCAAAAATATAGAGAGAAGAAATAAAAATGATAAAACCTGACAGATAAGAAGCTTTCAAAAATCTGATTTCTAGCACATGATCATTGTCTTGCTAAATGTCTTTTTGATTTCCTTAAGGAGCAACTTTTTGCAACTGAAAATAAAATTCAAATTACTGAACATCAGTTTGCTTTTGCTTCCTGTAAAGTCACTGAGATGCTTGAATATCATACAGTACCCATAAAAAGTAGTGTAGTGAGTATAGCAACAGATTATTCTCCTGTCTTAATCCAAACACTTAAAATGTCTGAAAACAGTTCAGAAGTCAGGTGCTAGGCTACTAGCAGGGAGGTTCAACCACATTACACCTATTTTTGCCTCTCTCCACTGGCTCCCTGTCTGTTTCAGGATCAATTTTAAGATTTTATTGATTTCCTATAAAGCTTTGCATGGCCTGGCTCCAGCCTACATATCAGATCTTTTAAACTCATATGAACTTTCGTGAAATTTGAGATCCTCGTGCAGTAGGCTTCTGTTTGTACCAGTGTCCTGGTTAAAAACTGAGGAGAACAGAATGTTTTCCATCATGGCTCCAAGGCTCTGGAATGACCTGCCTGAGAAAATCAGGTTGACTACAGTCTTTTAAGTCTTGTCTTAAAACATATTTTTATTGGATTGCCTTTTCTGATTCTATATGGGATATTTGCCTTGGTTTAAACTGTTTATTTCTATTCATTTATTCATTTTGTCTGTGTGTGATTTTAACTTTGTGTTTTATTTGTGTTCTGTTTTTATTGTACAGCACTTTGTACCTTGTTTTATTTAATTGTTCTGTAAATAAAGTTATTATACTGTAGTACGTTTCCCCCTTTTATTTTATTAAGAACACTGAATAATGGTTAATTTCATTTGGCTTTATTTTTTGGCTGATGAACAGAAAAATTCTTGAAAACAGATCCCTGCAGTAATATACATTCATTTAAAAAATAAAACTAAAAATAAGTGATTGCATACTGAGTATTCACTGCTTTTAAATCGTCACTGGTGCAGCCAATTGGTTTTAGAAGTCAAACAGAAAGTTAAATAGAGATCACTCACCGTAAATGGTGAGTGCAGTGAATGTTTTCAAGTGACCGTAGTAAATATACCTGTATGATAAAGGTTCAGTAATTCATCTCTTGGCCAGAATCTACTCAACGAAGACAAAAAAAAAAATACAAGTAAATCAGTGAAAAGGTTGTTGAAAAGCTTAGGTGATGGATACAAGAAAATTTCCAAGTTTTGGAATATCCCTAATCCCATTTAAATCCATGATTAAGAAATGGAAAAAAATAAATAAATGTGGCACATCCCTAAAACTACGTAGAACAGGCTAAGAAACATAGTGACCATGCAAGAAGGGGACTAGTGAGGGAGGCGACCAAGAAACCTGTGACTTCACTGATGGAGTCACAAGCCTCTGCGGCTGAGACGGGAGAGACTGTACATATGGCAGCTATTGCCCAGGTTCTTCACCAGCTGAAGTTTTGTGGGAAAATGGCAAAAAGAACAAAACCCACATTAACCTTTAGCTAGAGTTTGCCAGAAGGCACTAGTAGACTCCTGAAGAAGGTTCTACGCAGCGATAAAACCAAATTCATCTTTTTGGCTATCAGATTGGTTTTGGTAAACACAGCATCTAAACACTTTCTGTTAAAAATAAAAACATAAAAGATGACAACTCCTAGGGGGTGAATACTTTTTATAGGCACTATATTTATGTAACATGAATCAGCAGTAATAGAAAAATCCAAACAAATATACACATACAGACAATTACAATGAACCTTTAAGATAACCGATGCTGTATGTAGCATCAGTTTTGATGTTTTTCTTTTAAACATCCATTTACAGTTGACCTGACAATAGTACAGAAGTGCAATGCTACATTGGTGGAGTACTCTCTTAAGAACCTTTTTTTAAATAATTAAATATAAATTTGCACAGACATGGGACTTTTTTTTTTTACCATACCCTTTTACCAAATCTGAACATTATGTTTCAAGCCAGCTTTCTCTCATAGCCCATGCAAAATAAAAACGTAAGCTGGAGAGGACGATATGGAAAAGGTAGGAGGATGGGATAAGAGAAGGGACAAGACAGAGGGGAGAGGAGAACATAAACCAGGAGAGCCAGGCCGATCATCCTGTGATAAGACAAGAAAAATAAGTCTGATTATCACAGAGGCTGGGAGCATTAGACAGACAGCTGGGAGTCATCTCAAAACTCAGGAGGGAAGAGGCAAGACAAGAGGTCACAATTATGCCCCGCTAGCTGCACTCCCCTCCTCCTCATGAAGTCCTCTAATATATTCTGTTAGTTCCTGTATGGCGCGGAGGGGAAATTCTAATTAAAGAGTGGGGGGAATTTTGACACATGTGAGGCAGAGATCAATATTTAGCACCATAATCAGCCATTCCTGATGGCTTGACAGTGTCACTGTGAGAAGACTGTGGCTCTCCATTATATGGCTAGGGAAATAGCAGACGTGCAGGCGAGCAGCCAAGCAGACAGGCTGCAGAGGAGCACCAAACTCCCAGGCCAAATCATGAATCAAAGCAAGTGATGCCTTTCATGCTCTATTTTGCTTTGCTTTTTCATTCATCCTCTTAAAAGAGAAAAGTGAACTCTGTCAGGCTGCTTTGTGATATGGGTGCAAGGGAAGTGGGAAAGAAAGGAAGAAAAATGTCATATGAGGATATAGTAGATCAGGATGAAGTGCAGTTGTCAGGACTTTGGACTGTGAGATGATTGTAAGGTACACTGATGATCCTCTCAACTGAGTAATTTCTCTCTTTGGTTTGATTTTATTTTCATTTTGAAACGTGGCAGTATCACTGTGAAAATACACATTGTCTCTCCATTACTGGACTGAAAATATTACTGAATTAAACTTATGCATGTATTTTCATCTAAATGTGTTTGAAGTATCAAACATAAGAGTACTCAAAAGGCAGAAAAGAGCCCCTGTAAAGGGTTAAAGATAATGCTCTTGTAGCTGACAGAGTTATTGATAGAAACAACAACACTACAATATTATAAGAGTAAGAAGTATAAAATATTATGAAATTGAAATACTGAAGTACATGTGAATAAATGCACACACTCACATATTGACACAAGCACACAGCATTTACTGGATGTGAACAATTCTGCTCCCCTGACACAGATAGGGACCACCGACTCAGTATCAAGAACATGGTGTTGTTTCCATAGGGCAAGGAAAGAGTGAGAGGGGCAAAGGAGGGGGCATGTGGAGGTGTGTGTAAATGTGTAGGTGGGGGGCAGCCCACCCCAGGGTGTCCCCTGTCTCCACGTGTCAGCTCGTCTCCTTGTTCTTGCATGTCACTGACATACGCGTGGGTACTTACCAACCCAAGTTGCTCCAATTAATGGCTGTCCCACTGCGCTGTCCGTTGCGCGGTGTGCTAGCCTGGGTGACAAGATATGGTCTGGGATCTGTCTCTCCAGTGACATAAGGAAGGAATTTTAAGAAGGAAAAGTGATGCAAACACACACCGCCTCATGCTGCGCCCAGATAGGTAGATAACAAAGACTCTTGTAAATGAGTGGCAGTGAGGAAGGCATTGAGGATTCTCTAATTACTTGCTGCAATCTATCTAAGTCACTGGCCTTCTAATTTGATTTATCAGAATGCATGAAATCCGTTGGAATAATGCCCTTATTAGAAGGACAGAATTGACGGGGGGACAAGAGGTCTGCTGGGAGGAGGAGAGGAGGAGAGATTTTAGCATCAATTACAGTCAAAAGAAGAATTAATAGTTATTAATCCACAAACATAGCTATCGTTCTCTCTGCTACTTGGAGACAATCCACTTCACACTTTCCCCACACTCTTGCACCTCATGCACAAATATAGACATACCAGCATACCATAAAAAATACACACAGGCATTTTCGGTTGGTACATGCACCGACACACACACACACACACACAAAACCAAAAAAACATATACTGTGCTCATGAACAGAAATAAGACAATGTACTTGTTAAAAAAATATTTCACATAAAAAACAGAAGAACAGTAACAAAGGCAAGATGTCATTAATATCTCTTAAACTGGACGGTTGTATCATTTTGTCCTGTGGTAGATCAAAGGTCCTTAACTCTTTAACTAAATTCTTGACTGACAAATTCAATTGCTGTCAGTCTTCCAGGGCCCTCAATGTAATATGTGCATTTTGATTCAATTTACCCTGGAAATACATACATATACATATTGTTTATCTGGTTATGTGTACAAAAAAATCAATACTTATATCTGTGCTTTGTCATTCCTAAGTGCATCATGAAATAGAAAGATATTACTCTAATTGAATCCAACAAAACCACCTAGATTGTTAATTTTGTGCTATTAAGCTTTTGCAACATTTACAATGTCTTATTTTTGCCTGTTGATGACTCTTGTATTTCCCCTTGTATGGGAAAAGAACATTTTATATATTGAAAAATTGAATTTAGAAAGGTCGATCTCTAAGCAAATAACAATAAATCAAAAATTAAGCTCACTTGTATCATTTCTAAGGAGAGGAATTTAAAGTACCATACAAGGGCAGAGGCTTTATAAGCTCATACAATTAGGAACATAACAAATTCAGTGTTTTGCTGTGTGGAGTTAATCATGTAATTACATATTATAGAAAGTCGTGATTATTCAAATAATCCTAATTAATTCATATGTGGCAACAGCCCATTTTTTTAAACAGACAGGGTCATATCATACACACAACTATGACAACAAAAAGACAGCTTGTCATGTTAAAAAATTTTAAGAGCTGTGAAGGCAGCAATGCTGCATTAGGTGACACTCTAGTCTGAGTTTTATGTTAAATCCTGTGGTTTTTGTTAAAGGGTTTTTGAGTGGATGAAAGGAGAATGCCAGTGTGCTGTTGCTTTGCTGTCAGTCACACAGAGGCAGTATTTAGACAGGGAGCTGAGAGGTCTGCTCCACTGCCAGCTCCTGCCTTTTAAACAGCCCTTTCCTCTGAGAGACAGCTTAGCACTGAGTGCCAGTCAACCTCGCCTGCCCGGCCATGAACCTCCCCACACACACATACACACTCTGATAGCCTCTCTGCTAAAGAAAGGCATAAGGGGTAAAATGATCATGTATGGTCAGACCCAAAGGTACATTGTGAAGGGTTTATCCCCCTGTTTCAACAAAATGGAACAAAAGGCATCTGGACAGCAGATTCATCAGCATTACTTGAATGGAGGAACAAGTTCATACAGCATTACATGGCTGACAGGGAAGATGAATCTAGGCAACTCAGCGCATCAGGAATCCTCACAGACCTTCAGTCATGGTCTGTGGTAAACACTGAAGGATGGGAGAGAGGTTGTAGAGATAACGCATCACACCCTGTCTACATCCCATATTATGGCACTGTCCTGTAGAGCATCTGGGACAATACTGTGTTAGCTGCCAGAGTGCAGTTGACATCACTGACAAACCTCTATGGTGTCAGGCAGTCACTCACACTTCTACTGGGTGTCTGTCATCATGCTCAAACAGTCAGGCACTGACACCTTTTCACGTGAATGAAGATTCTCCAGTGACTGACAAAAAATAGTGGATGGCCTTTAAGGAGGGGAAAAAACACAGCAAGAATAGCACCTCTCTTCAAAGGGAGAGACTTATAATTTGCAATAATGGCACACCAATAGCTCTCTGAGAGAAAATTACAGGAAAAAGCCGATCTGAAATATCCTTTTAACTGGCAGAAACACATCTATTGTAGACAGAAGTCTTGTTTACTTGGTAAAATGGCATCAATTAGGAGTGGATGGCAAAATTAGCATATTCTCTTAATGGACTGGCCTTTCTTGTGCAGCGCTCTCACACTGATTGTATGGAAGGGACATGTTAAGGGAGACTGAGAAAAGGTCAGGTGTCTGCACCATTCAGGTGATCATATTTTTCACCAAACAGTTGTGCATTCTCCATGGTTATTGTCATGTTATACTGCAGCTGAGAGTAACGTCTTGTGTGCATGGAAATTTTATTTTAAAAGACTGAAAAAACAAGTCACTCATTCTGACATCACTCCGATACTGGACAGGTAGCACATACAGATTTCGACTGCATTTAAAATTGCTCTATTTCGTTTAAAATTAGCACACCGACAAATGAAGGTACGTCAGAAACAATGACATTAACAATAACATCATCACAGGCATTTCAGTAAAAATTAAACAGCAAAACCCTCAACAAAAGTAAGTAAAATCAGATTTATTACATGTTTCTTTTCCTGGCTTATTCACATCAGCAGACTGTAGCGATTTAAGTATGCTATTTAAAATCTAAGAAAAAATATATCCAGAAATTAGAGACATTAACAAACAATTTAAACAAGTGTTCAATATCCTGTTCCTGGCACTGAGTTAATCAGTTTGAATGATTTGTCAGTTTATTTTCATTACTAACAGCCCCCCATCACTTTGGAAGCTAATTAATTCTAAAAATGGTATTTCATCATCAGTGCTGCAGTATGTAGCTCGAGAATGGCTCAGCTCCTCCCAGCCCAAACCAAAACTGCAGACTGCAAATTCTCCTCCCTCGCCCTCCACCCCTCCTTCTCCCTTGTGCCTCTGCTCCCACCACCCCAAATTGACTGGTCTTGCACAGTTGCAGCTGAACAAGAAAGGAATTGCTAGTGTCAAGACACAGTTTACAAATATGACATCTCCTCTGGCATGGCTGGAAATATGAAATATTGATTTATGTGCAGTAAAAGGTCTTATAAAAATGATCACATACACATGAGGGATTAATGCGCAGAAGATCAATAGAAATTTCATTCTTGACACTAGACTGTCACCTATGGTGAAATGCTAAAATAAAGAAATCAATATTATCTATGAAATGTCAAATTTATTATAATTATGTGGATGAAAGCTGGCCAAGTGGCTCCCAAGGGGCTGAGAGGGATAGGTTACCACTCTGAAGCATCTCATGTCCCTCCTTCTCATGCTGCCAATTCTGAGAGCAATATTGGTGTAAAGGGTTTTCACCCGTTATGTATGGCCTTGTTGTAACAAATTCCTCCTGGAATATTTAACTGTGGAAAGACTGACAATGGACAGAGCTGCAGTTCATAGCCTGCAGGTTGTGTAGTTAACAGCTGTTAGCTTTGGCACATATTGTATGACTCTGCCCTCTCAATTGAAACCTATTTGGCAGCTGCTGCTGACATGGACAAGTTACAGGCCACTAAAGTATGACATCGCAGCATGTGTCCTGGTTCAAAGATGATGAATTCAGTCAGGCTATATGCTGATTTGAAAACTGGAATGTATCAGTAGTCACAGTGGTTTGTTTTGCTTGAAAAATAATTCAATAAACAACACATTTAATATACAATAAAATGACCATATTAATGAATTGATGATTGATGATTTTATTGTCAGTTCAAGTAGTTTTTCAGTCCATAAAGTGGAAACACAAAGTTTATGCACAAGCTTCACAATTTTAAATTGATATCAAGATATTTCAGGTCTGATTTATGTGTTATTGGGTTTTCTCAAATCCCTCTCAATGTTTTATTTGCTATTGCATTTAAACTAAGAGTTATTTGTGTTCACTCACTTGTTTTCCATGTCTAATTAATATCCTTTGAATGTGTTGGGATCAATTTATTTAATCAATGTTGGGTTGTGCCTCTGGCCTTCTAAAGGTCACTCAGTTATGACATGGGAAATCATCAGAGTCAGATCACAAAGGGGTGAGCAGGTAATTTGAATGTGGCAGGTAAACTTTGCATATATGATCACACATTTCTGAAAAACTACAGAAAATAATTTTTCCTTTCTGCCTTCCCATTTCAGACGATAGTCTTTTTTTCCCACCAGAGGCCCACTGTACACACTAGAGTGTGGCAGCTGTGTAATCCCTTTAACAACCAACGGGGCTATTAAATGAACCGGCGGTGCAGCTGCAAATAGCCAATAAAGCCAGCACAATATCATCCCTATTAAACAGTAATCTCGGCAGGCTTAAGAAGTTGTCTGAAAAATGGGAGGAAAACCATAACAAAATGTAATCAAGCAAAACATGAGGATTTTCCTCAACAAAATAAGCCAAACCATTTTCACAGTGGCTTACATGAAAGGTGCTGAGCAACAGCATTCGTGGCTTAGAACTTTCCAGCTCCTTACGGTGACCACGGTTTGCTGCCTTATCACAAATGCAGAGACACATAACAAAAAAATGAACCTGTCAATCGAAGCAATTTATCTCCACAGATGTTAACAGAGAAAGGAAAACAGGAGAAAATAACAAATTGTGCTGTTACATTTTAAAAGTGGCCAAATCAAATTCATAAGATCACAATTTGAGAGATAGAACCCAGTTTATTTTTCCTCCCTTTCACCGGCTTATGTGCTCTGTCAGATGAAAGCGAAGCAGAGAGCTGCTGTTGATGGAGCCTTTGAGCCTGCGAAAGGAAGGCAACTCAGCCTCTTGAAGGGGTGCCGGGGACAGCGATAACTGGGTAGGCCGCGGGAGCTCCCTCCGCTGCCGGGGGAAGGTGCTCCAACTTATCAGAGTCTGCACACGGGGAATGATTACCCCTCTGCCGGGCCGATTACTGCTGGCTCTCCGGGTCAAAAGCAGGCCAGGATGAAAGAGAGAACTGAAGCCTCCTATCCTGCCACCAATCATCCATTAACACTCAGAGTGAGGGGTTTGTCTATCCCCTCCACCCCCTCACACTTTTTCTCAAACATGCGCCTGTCAGTCTAGTGCATAAAAAGGAGAGGGACAGAATCACAGGCGAAACTCTCACTAACCGATGTCATGGAGGACAGTGTGGGGCCTACTGAGGTAATTTATGGATCTCAGTATAAGCACTTCATTGACATATTATTTATTAATGTGAATTTAAGAAGAATGGTGTGCAGTGTTTACACTATTTATGTATACTGTATATACTACTCCACTCACATGAATAACAATTTGAAACAGCACAAAACAACGGACGCAATAAACAACAGTAACTGACTGTAACTTGCCCCACACAATATATAATATACACTTAATGATAAACTTGTTTTATTGTTACACCATTTTATGCATCTCCATTGAAAACAAATTACTGTACTCTCTGTGAAATATAACAACATCAATCTGCAACTGTTTGCTGGTCCCAGAGTGATTCGGGGTATCTACATTATCTACATTTCATGCTTCACTCTGTATGTGGTCCCCAGTCGCAGTCATGTCATGGATGGACAATAGACTCCTGTAGTACAGCTGACCAGACTCACCTCTGCCTATAACAGCACAACCCTTCAGATTAAGGTCAGTGCTTCAGCCAGTTACCTATCACTCTTCTCTCTTTAATACCAGAGGATGGACAGAAAAACTTGCAGCCAATTGTTAGTGACACCTCTGATGAACAGAGTGTAAAAATGGCCCCATGCACAGGTCAGTCTAGCTGTCTTTACAATACAACTGTGAAATGCCTTGCTCAGACATCTCAATTGTGTAAATCCAGTGGCCAATCTATTTGATAATATGGAGAGCTAGGTCTCAGGGGAGTGCATCCGGATCTGTAAATTTGGGAAAATGTACACAGCCACGAAGGGCAAAGAGTAATTGTGAGTCAGTCCTGAGGAAGGAGGCTGCAGTCATACAGAGAGAGTTGCTACAAAACCTGGGCTTGGTTTTTGTGTTCACTTTTGTGATCCTCTGACTTTCCATATAGCACCATCAACTGGTCAAAATTCTACATTGTCAAGTACTGGTGTTAGAAACACTTTAAACTAAGATGGTGAACATGGTAATCGCCTTTACCTGCTATATGGACTGTACTTACTTCAATACAGGAGATAGGATCCGCTTAGTTCAGTAACTATTTCTAACTTCTTTCTGTGTCACATATAGCCATATAAACATAGCCAATAAAATGTGATAGTTTCCTCAGTTTTGCTGTCCTTCACCCGAAAGTTCAGCACTGTCAAGACTGCTTGCTACTGGTCAGCAGCGCAAATTCACCAAAGCTAAACTTTCCACAGAAAACGTGCAATTAATTAATTAATTAATTTCACCTTGTTGAGCACATCTTCTGATCACAGAGATTCCTTTCTAATTATTTGTTCTAATTGCATATTTCACTGTTTAAAATCCCAGTGTCCAGGACTTTAGTCTCCCTGTCAACAACCTCACCTAGATGCTTAAACTGCTGACATTAAACAAGCAATGAATCTCTACTGCACTGTGAAGTGTATTTTTGCTTCAGTTTTTTTGCTTCAATTGCTCCGCTCCAGTCTCCAGACTTGAAATGTAAACAATGACACATTACATAAGGTCAAGGTGAAGGCAATACAATAACAATATAAAGTCCTAGTAAAGTGCTGTGAGGATTCACATAACCCTAACATGACTGATAAATTCCAATCAATAGTCCAACAGCAATTCAGATTGACTATCATTCATTCATTCATCATATAATGCATATTTGAACTGAAAGAAAGGATAACTTCCAGGTTGATGCTGATGCTTAGTTATTAGCAGCCAGTCATTTGAACAGCAGGCCATACATGTCAAGGGCACCCATTATCCATTTTTTATTAAGGACATATTGAAAGAGAGGGAGAGAGAATGTTTTCTATGGTGTAACAGAAATGACAAGTCAAATGATGACTCAAAATCAAGCGTGGCCCTCACATTAGTAGAGATCACTGACCTTGCCCTTTTAAAGAGGAGTGGACAAAAAGCATGTCAGGAATAGTAACTAACACCACTGCAGTGACACTATCACTAAGTGAAATCTTTGTTCTGCTGTACCTTCTACTTTCACCATTCCCTGTGTTTAATGAAAATATTGAGATTTGATCTTCTGAATTATATGTTCATATTCATCAGATTTCAAAATAAAATGCAGAACAATATAACTGAACAGATGCCAAAACATCATTCAAATGAGAGAGCAAGTTGAACAAGGTAACACATTTCAGAGGCCAATACAAACAAAGAGGGAGATCTCAAGACCTGTGCAAATGCTGTTTTCAATGATCCAGAGCATCTTGTCTTGTCCTTTTCACATGCTTCCAATGAATTATGTATCTGCAGTGATTTATGGTGCGCCATGCTCAACTCTCTCCCTCTCTTTCAACGTGGGATCCTGCATGGATTTTTCACAGAGAGCCAACAGGGAAAACCAAAATTGCTCAATTTAAGAAAGTAATTAAAACTGTCCGCAATCAATATTTATCTTTAGCAGGACCCTGGTGGGGGTTTAGTGTCTCACCATCCCCCCACCTTGCGCAATGTCTGGTCCTGTGTCCCCCTGCTCTTATCATTGACATCTGTTCAGCTCCTTCAAATAAAACAGAGACTGGAGCAAGCTGTTCTGACTCTGGACTAAAATGACATGTGTTGTGAATAATCAAATTACCCCAATATGTGAGCCAGCACAATACATGTTGAGCAAGTTCAGCAGACAAAGATACAGATCAATTTGATGGGAAGTCTATAGAGAAAGCATTTGCCCTTCCTTCTGTATTTAGTGCAACAATTAACTATAATTCTAAAAACAACCGATGCATCATTTTCTCACAAACTAACACATTTGGATATTATGAAACTTTTTAAACCCCATGAATAATCAAAAGCTAAGCGGCCTCCTCTTTGGCACTCAGATAATTAGTTTGACATTACCGTCTCACCTGTGCACAAGTGGAAGAAACAGAGCAACAGATTCCTAGAATGATATTTACATATTAGAAGAAAAAATGTTCTACTTTTATTCAAAATTGAAAACTAATATTATGGATATAACACATTTAAAATAGATTGAATGAAATTGCAATATAATCTCTTTTGGATAACTCTTAATTTTAATTTACAGGTATATAAACAGTAGTATATAAATTATTTAGAACACACTATAATGTAGTCGTAAGTTGATGTAATAACATTTCAGATTTTTATTTCCCATGCTTTGAGAAACAGTCCTAACTGGTATCTAAATGAATGGATGGCTGTCAACACAGAATAACAATATTTGAAGGATCATCCGAACATCAGAAATAGCAGTTTTACTAATAACATTTTTAACTCAAAGTTCATTTACTACATTTTTTCCTGAGCTTACAGCCACATCTTGATAAAAATAAATATAATGCATTATTATTAAACTAAACAAATGTATACAAATAGAAAATATAATATTTTCTATTTCACATTCAAATAAAATAATGTAAGATTGCAACTGTGTTATACTGTTAATCATTCATTATGTTTCTATACCCTAGTAGCAACACTGGTTACACAAACAAGGTAATCAACACATATAAATGTCCTTCTGCTGAGTATTTCAATAACTTTTAATCTGTTAAAAATCACTGTTCATATAATGCTTGCAAATGTTGTAGTAAGTTAAAAAAGCTCGTTAAGGAGCACATACAGCATTAAAAAGCACGTGCACTGCATATACTAATGTGAACTCTTTAAAATAGAGGCTAAAATCCACAATTGTCCAAAAAATGACTCTCATTCCCCTAACCATGATAAAAGGTCATGAAAGGACAACCTGCACCAAAAGACAGTAACCTTGAGTCCCCAGACTGATACAACAGAGAGTATTTACAGGCAGAGTATTTACTTGCCATCAATTTAGTAAGGTGAGAGAGTCATGTAAAACAGAATAGCAGTGGCATGACAGTTTGGTCAGACAGTCTTTTCAGAGACCTCTTGCTGCAGGCAGAAATCATGTCTCTGTCATTCTATATCATCAATTTTAATTATCCTCACAAGTGCTCATTCTGCTTCAGGCAGCAGTGGGGAAAAGCAGAAACTGGTAAAAATTCCTTTAATCTATTTGGGACGTGAAGTGTGAGGTGAGACCTCTGTCTGTCACACAAACCCCCCCAACCCCAACGTCACACCACTGCAACCAAAAAGCACATATGCACGCGTGCACACAGACACGCGCATACGGGCAAGCAGGCACACATGCACACACACACTTCACTATTGAATCCACACACATACAGTAAAAGCCTCAAGTGAAGATGTACAAGTATGCACAAAGCTTAATTTATTAGGTTTTTATATTTAACAATTTTTCTTGCAGTTTTCCATCTTTCCATCTTGAATGTTGTTTCTTGTGCTGTTGCAGCACCCTACTGGGAATCAACCAATAGGTCAGTGTAGCAAAGGTCATGTACCTTCTTGCCAATCTCCTGCTGTAACTGAACACCACACACATTTAGTGATTATTATGACACCAATACCTTCTGTCCTCAATAACTTGGCAGGGGTCTCACTGCCCCATGCCCCCTAGGTGAGTAAGACCACCTCTCTCTACCAGCATCTAGACATACAGTACAACCACTGTGTGATTGGTTAGATGAGTAACACTGAAGTTTGGTTGGAGGTTGAAAATTAAAGATTGGTTAAGATAAGGAAAGGGGTTCAAACCTTGCTACATTAGGGGCACAGTACCTCATGCATTAGCGCTGAATGCATTGTCCAATATGACCATACTTCCTGGGATACTGGGCTAAACAGATAAGAAGACATGCTAATTCAAGAAGTGAATCTCAATAGTGAGGGTTAGAATTAATATTCAGAGATTTAGATGGCAAAAAGAGGTAACAGTTACAGGACAAAAAAGACAAGCTGAAGTCTAACATAGCTAAGAACCCTTCTGTCACTTTCTGTTAGTTTCTGTTTTATGACATAATATTTAACTATTATAGAATGGCTGAATATTAGCTGTGGTATTTGATGCCATTATTTACTATACAATGTCTGATGCTCAATCAGACCTTCAGTGATTGGAAATCTCTAGCACATAAGTATACAATATGGTTAAATCCAATTGAGGCAAATTGCATGCATTTTTAGGGATCATTAAGTTATTAACATCACTAGAGGGGGCAGAAAAACACTTCAAGAAATCTCTCTGCTAATTGCAATCAATTTCTTCTTTTCAGAAAACTTCTGATGCCTCCTGGTATTCTGCTCTTCATGGATTTCACATAGGGTTTCACAGATCTCATCCGAACAACAGCAGCAGTGTTGTTGGCCACTGAGAGCGCATCTGTTGAACCATGTCTGAGTATATAGAGATAAATATTGTAGTTTGGTGCAAGAGCTACTTAGGTACTGCATACAGCCTTAGCCATAAAGTCGAGGCAGGAGTGGCCCATAACAACATAATTAACTGAAAATAGGGTAGTCTATGATTGGCGACCACTGAAAAGCGAGGCAGGGAGAATGACAAACTGCTAATGAGTTCTGACATCCCTGAAAATTTCCTCTTGCTCCTGGGTGAAAAAGAAAGAAACCTCCCCCTCCATAAAAAGAAAGGATAAAAGAAATAAGTTAGAGGAAATCACTGGCCAGTTTTTATGGTTCACTCTGTCAGCTGAGTGTTAGGGATTTGCTGTCATAAAGATAGTGAAAGCTCAAGAGCTGGTGCTTACCAAGAATTAATCAGTTTAGGTTTTGGTCCTGAACATAAAATGTCACAGATTGCTTCTCAACTCTTGTAGGTGATTTCTTCGAGCTGAACAAGACAATAACCCCACTCTCACTTCTATTGAAGGTCAAAGTTGGTCAGTGAGCCAAAAAATACCATATCAGAGCTTCCTTCCTCTTCCATTGCTGCGAGTATAAATTATGGAATTAGTGTATTGATTGCTGCCTATGGCTTCAAGCAATCACTTTTACAGCCATGACAAGATTATTTTATCCTACTTTTCCAGCATTATTATATGTTGTGTTTGAGTTATTCTACCAGGATGAGAACTGACAGCTTGAATTTATTCAATAGAGTGGAGCAGTTAGGAAACCCAGTGAGGCAAAAAACAGAAGACATGGCATGAGGGAGAGAAACAGCGTTGCTGCCTGCAAGCCTGCCATCCTAAATAAAGAAAGATATCTGCCCAAACAGAGCGCTGATCAATATATTTGTACAAACACAAGCACATCATTCGTTAAATCTTGGGTGATAACCTCACACTGTTGCACATGGGAAACTGCAGGAGTGAGGAAAAAAGACATCATAAATTACAGATAATAGCATTTGTGAAAATTTGTAGTATGAAAGGGGATTTCCCCATTATGTTTAGGGTTATATATAGTTATAGTGCAAAATCATATATCTATCATATGATATCACTTCACAAATTATTAAACTGTATAATTATGAATGTTGACAGTTTTTTATCTCACAATACAAATGTCTGCTCCTTACAAATGGCTGCAAATTAGTGGTGATGATACACAACAAAAGTTAATCAGAAAAACATTCATTATTTTTTTCTAAAGCCTTAATGAAAGTGAAATTGGTGAGAAACAGTGACTCTTAACAAAACTATATTTTTGATAAAATGAACTATATAGGGTATAGCATAGTGTGTCTATGGAAGGTCCCAAAGATCAAAAACGTTTCCTGTTAATAATAACTTGCTTTTATAGTTGTTATATAGCATATTGCATTCATATAGCATTGTTTCTAATAGATTGATCGACATAATCCCTCACATCACATGTGCACACACAACTACAGAAAGCACAAGATATTGAAGTTGAACCAGTAAATACTGACGACTGTTTCGACCGATCAGTTTGGGTGAGCATTTTACCACTGACCTTTTTTTCTTTTCCAAATAATTCTGACTAAGCTGTAATTTGATTATCTGACTGCTCTTTTTTTTTTTTTTTTTTAGCAATTTTGCCATTTTTTAAATGATTCTGGAAAGACAAATGTTTTATATGCCAGATAAAAGATACAGCAGATAAAAACAAAACTGATATTCTAACATTCTTTAAGGGCAGGGCAGACTATGCTGAATCATACTTAGTATTAATCATTTGCAGAAATACGGTAGCCTACTGTGCATATAGTATTATACCCTTGCACAAAAATATGTTGCACAAAATAAAATAAAAAAAATTTGAATAATGAAATACATATCTATCATATATTATCTGCAAAAAACTAATAATAATACTCAAAAGACACATACAAAAAAAGCAGTATTAAACAATATTATGTGTGCTGTGACCAATGTTCCCTCCTATTTTTAATCCATTTTGTATTGGTTTTCATGTTTTCCCAAAGCACATCAAAATTACAAAAGGTAAAAGATAGTACAATACTATATGAACAAAGACAAACTGCAGACAATAAACTGAGGTAATTTTATACCAACATCTATACTTTGTGAATTTAATTTCCATGGTTCTATAATGTAAGTGCAACCCTCTACATACGATGGCCTTAAGACATAAGAATAAAGGTAATTTTCAAAAACAGCCAAGTTCAAAGTTAACAATCACATTAACAACCAATTGGAGAGAAGAACTATCTACACCTGTTCTTTTTCAGTTAAGTTGTTAATAACCTCAAACTAATATCTAGGATCCAATCTGTTAAAACAGCCTTAAAGACTGAGACAATGCCTCAGCCTACACATGACAGACAAGCATCTTCAGTCTGTATTGCATCAAAATGACAGGACCCAACACAAGTAATCTGACACATCTTGATCACAGCACAGTCCTGATCTTTCTGTCACACTGGGGATTAAAACAGAAACACAGGGCTAACAAGGGTCAGATATGAAATTTCAAGGAAGTGACACATGACAGGACAAACAATTAAGTGTCAGTACTCTGACCTTGGGGCAACAGTTTTACACCATGACCCCCTGTGCATTAGTCATTCCACCGGCAGCATGAAAGGAAGAAAAAAGGGAGCCTTTCTGGTCTTGTTCATCCAGTGCCACGAGTGTTGTTCATTGTTTAGTTGTTATGATTAAAAGATGTACAGCACTATGGAAATTGGAGAGCTTGTGATTTGTCTTTGTCTGCCTACAGTATGCGGTGCAAGTTGCAGAGCTGCAGCTCAAGGTACAGTAGTTGTGGTCTTTACAAAACATCCAAGCACATTAACACACACTTGTTGTAAGATTTCAAGAAATTTACATAAATCAAAATGTGTTTCACACCCTTGCTGATTTTGGTACTGTGGTTCAACCTGCATGGAGCATTTTTAGTATGGCTATTTTAAAAACTACTTTATTACTGCAGGAACCTCTATCAATCTTTGCATTTTTCTACTATGGAAGCTATACAACTGCACCTCAGAAATCATGGATGTAATTACTCATGCAGAAAGCACAACGTGAAAGAGAAAAAGCCATGTTCTGCTGAGTACTACTTTTAGAGGTAGCAACCAAACAAGCAATGGTGGCGCTGTAATCAGTCAAACCCAACTGCTAATTCTTCAGGTGGTGAAGACTGCAGCATTTTTACATCAGAAGTAGCAATGTCCCTTTTTTCACAAAGTACAGTAAAATAGCCTCCCATTCTCTCATCCCTCTCCATGACTCCAAAGTCACAACTAATTAATTTCTCTTTAGAATGCTTTTAGACAAATATAAATATTATTGCTTCACAATATACATATGTATGTGATAAAATGACAAAACGATAAAGTTAATTAGAATTTACAGTTTACTATCAAAATCTAAATTGTGCATTATACAAATGCACTTCGTCCACCTGTTGAACAATTAAAACTGAAAAATGATAAAATAATAGTTTCTTCAAAATAACTTTTGAAAATAACTGAATATAAAACAGCATTACCACTGCCTTACACATAAAATATTATCATCTAATTAATCATTAATTCATAATTTCTAAATGTGTTTTTTAATCATCATAGACACTGGCCAGCATGGTCTCATTTCTCCGCGACAGCTGGCGATGCTTTCCTGTGATTCACAGTAATCCACTTTTTATTATGAGGAAAATGCTGGTATTTTTTTATACAGTGGGGAATGAAAAAATATTGTATGTGGTAGTGACATATGGTCTAAACAAAATTTACAAACCACATTTCAGGAACAAACTTCAGCACTTTTTCAGCACTTGTTTTGGATATAGTAGCTTGAGGATATTTATTGATATATGAAAGATTGTAGAAGCTCTCTTACTCTAGTGTTAACCCAGTACATAATAAAGATTTACTAAGTAAGACTTGTATTGGGCTAAACTGAAAACATGTTCAATCAATTGACTGTAGTTACATTTTACTTCAGAAAATTGTTTCTATCGTGTTTTGTTTATTGTATTTAGTTTATAGAGTATTGCATTTTATTTTAGATTTGAATGCAATGACCACATTTGGACCAGTACATGTACAATATTCATTTTACAAAGAAGCTGGAGATTAGCAAAAGGCCAACCTTTAAGCTGATAAGTTTTACAGTGCATAATATCCTCTTTTAGCTGGCAGAGCAGAGAGCAGTATATGCTAGAAAAGATACACAATCCCAGAGATATCCATTAACACACCAATGATTAAGTGTAAGCACTTTGCCTCATACTGTAGTTTACCTGCTTTGATAATGCCTACTGTTATGTAAATGAACATGGCATGACCCAAATCTGTGTAAATTCATTTATTTTACCTCCAAAATGTTGCATATTCACCAAGCTGTTTGTGTAATATGTTAAGAAGGTAGAGCTGAGATTTAGCACATAGAAAGTGGCATAAATTACAATAAGATGAATCTGTTGAGCAATTCTACTAATAAATGTTAACCAAAATGAATTAATATTTTTCCATTAGTAATAATAGCATTTTAAAGGTGCAAAATACTCGTGTGTGGTCTCTGTGTTTAAACACATTGGTGCAGTGAGCTTCACCAACTTTAGTCATTTTAATTTAGTGCTGGGTCGGTTAGACCTCAGTTAACATTTTATTTTAGTTCAAGTACAAACCCAATATACACTGAAGGGGATGTTTATATTTTCTATAGTATTCTTTTCATCAATGATAAAATATGTTGTTTTAATCTTAATTATCTGGTTACAACTGCATGTGATAATATTTAGAGGATATAAATCTTGGTGCTCGTTTCTTTTTTCCCCCAAATATGTTACATAACTTTGCACTACACAGGTACACTGCATGATGGTGAGTTGGTTAGTTCCGGTACAGAATACTTTTTTCAGCATAATCCGGAGGGCAAAACTTAAGCTTAAGCAACTTAAGCAAAACCTGACAGCAGATAAAGGAAGACAATACACAGAAATCCTGACAAATGTAAATCTGAATCAAAACCATACAATGAAAGAATACCAGGCTTTGCAAATGAAAATAAACAAACAAACATACACAAGTTTAAGAAGCAGATAAGTGGGGTTATGACCGCTACAGTATGAAGCAGGGAGGTTGACTGGATGGAAACATGGGGCTGGGGACACCTTTTTTTAAACTACTTCTCCTGCAAACAGCATTATCTTGATTAAAGTTTAATTAAGGATCACATTTGGCTGTGCCTTTCATAGTGATCTACATGAGCAGATTTCCTAGGGCTTAACTCTATCGCTGGGAAAATCCTCCTTTATTACTTTCAACCTGTTGTAAAAGCTGTTGGCACGGAGGGAGGGGTGCCTCATTCACTGGCCTTGTTTGCTGCTGGAAAAATCCTGAGTCTCAAGAGATCTCCCCACAGTGGTTCAATTTAATATCTGTCCTATCACTACAAGGCTTGGGCTCATTATTAATGATACTATTCATTAATTTCTTGTTGGGCTGATGTTATTTATTAAAATATTAAAGAAAGCTCCTGAGACACTCACATAATGAGGGATGTGTCCTCCTTCCACAAAGCCCCCTCACTCACTCCAACCCCCCTCTGCTGGATGGATGGTAGGTGGAATTACCCCACTCGGACGCTGCTAGCCTGCACACCCTCATTAGTTGTTCTCCAGGGCTGAGTGACACCATAAATCCATTCTACACGTCGACCAACGGCGGCCATATACAAACGCACACCGCTCGTCTCGCCCTTTTAATGAGCCATTCCCATGCACAGGGAATTGACTAGTGTCCATCCACCATAACTGGACAGTATTTTTTGGAAGAGCTAAATTGCGAATGTGGTATAGATTTAGAACGTCAGAAAACTGTTTCAATTCTCATTAATAAACTACTATGTTATAAACTTGAAATTGACCTGACTGACTACGACTGCAGTAGTAAACAGGGTGCTGGTTGTAAAGTGGCATAATTCCTGTAGATTTGATGAGTAGAAAAGGATAATTTAATAAAAATTAAGTGATTGAGTGAGTTAATATACAAATATTTATATCTATATCCATCTAATCCTGTTAAGGGTCGCAGGGGTGCTAGAGCCAATCCCAGTTGTCACTGGGTGAGAGGTAAGATACACTCAGGTCAAAGTCTATTTAAGGGCTGACATATAGAGACAGACACCCGTTCACGCTCACAATTTAGTGTCACCATGTCTTTGGATTGTGGAGTGGAGATGTGCAGGGGTGAAACCGTGAACATGCAAACTCCACACTACCCAGGTGCTTCTAGCTATGAGACAACAGTGCTCTTCCACCTATTATGCACAGTGTAAATAATGTCAGTCAAGTAGGAAAAGTCATAACTGCTCTAAAGTATGGATGCACAATGTTAACAAATTCTAAATAATACTTCACCAGAATTCATACAAACATACTGAACAAAAACACAGACTTCTATTTCATACACAAACTGAGTAAGTATCTGAAGAAAACGTTTCAGTAAGACGATCAAGAGACCTCAACTTAACAATTTATATCAGTTTGGCATCTTAAATTGGTGCATGGTGCCTGTTTCAAAACCATAGTATTAATAGTTACGCAAAGAAACCCAAGAATCCATTAATCATAATAATTAATCTAATCCAATTATATTGGAAAGAATATAACAAATTGCAGGGAAAAATAATGATCTATCACTGCCATGTCATAGGGATATGGGACTAAAGCATTAATTAGACAGTGGATTTTTAAATTGTGCACAGAGAACGAGCAGCTGATGGCACTACTGTTTGAATCTGATGATGTAATTAGAGACAAAGTTGAACACAGGGTTTTTGCTGATTCAACTAATGAAGGTCTGGAGGTTTATATGTAAAGTAATTAATGTTTTTGTGGTTATATAGTAGGTGCAAACAACGCCACTGTTTTTTTTGGGTGAGATCTGGACTAAGTGCTGTGCCTTTTAAATTATTATATGCGATTCATTTACATATGTGATTAATTTACAGTTGATTAATAAACTTGTATGTTTAATGATACTACACATTTTTCACTGAATGATATATATATATTTAAACATGGTAAGGGATTTACAAGAGCTCTTTAGTGAAATGTATTCGATTTGCGACAGTAATGCAACAAGAGGCTTTAGACTATGACAAAGACATCAGGTCCTTGTCACCACTGCCCATAACCATCCCCAAGACTTTGGTAAGGCTCTTAAACATGTAAAGGAGACTGACAGAGCAGGTAAATACTCAAGCATAAACCACATGCTGTACAGTAAGTCCCTAGATAAAACACCATTTAGAAACATCATAGCACATACTGTACATTTACAATAGTGTATGTTCTCTACATGACATCATCCCTTAATCACAAGTAAGCTACTCCTAATAGGGAACAATAAAATTGGATATGAAAATAAACAGCCAAGGAAACCATAAAGTAAAGAGACTGAGCGCTCTCCACAAACCCCCTATAGAAATCTCCCCGTTTCTTGTAGTAGAATTGTTGGCTTCTCACAAGTACAGAATTAATCACCTGCCTGCCTGCCTTCCTGGTCCCTGTGCTAGGACCGGGGACAGAGGTAATAAGACAAGCCCTTCAGGGAAGCACTACTGAGTATAAATATCAGCTGCTGTGCATATGTAAATCACTCCCAGATTTATTTATTTTTTAAATTTCTTCTCAAAGGCTCAAGTGTGCTAATATCAAATAGCAAGCTTTTAGGGAGTGTTTAATGATTGTTGGTGGGTGGTAGGGAGCGGCGGGCTCTAGAGCATGTGCCAGTTCATGAGTAATTAAGGGGTGTTTTGCCAAGCATAAATAATGCTGTTTGTATTGGCCCTATGCATGAGTAGAGTAGAGAAGAGAGAAAAGAAGGCTTGGGTGGGGGGTTTAGGTGAACTGATGTGGGTGGTGGTGGGGTGTTGGACAGACAGAAACAGCAAGGGTTAACTCCTCAACACACGCCTCTTCCTTCCCAGCACTCTGCACCTCTTAATGCAACATACAGGCATGGAGAGGCACATTTGTTAGTTCTACACCACTCAGCATTATTTAAAGAAAATTATTGTTCATGAGGAGAAACACACTGTACAGAGTTTCATTCATTCATTAACAAAATCAATGTCATAACCTTGTGTAAAAACAGTAACAAGCACTAACATAGTGACAACACTAATAACATATCAAAACGTAATAAAGTCAATATTAATAACACAAATATAAGAAACGGGTCATATTCAAGATTTGTCAAACGGTGACAGTGAAAAAATAAGACTAGCAAGAGATTTAACTGTTTAAAATTATTATTTTTACCTTAACTGTATTCTATCCCTTTTATGTTGCTGGTTTTACTCATTTTAATTGATATTCTCACTGATATTATTTGATGTGGTTGCCATACAACAATTTCTTACATTGTTTTAAAAGGGTGCTCTACAAAAAAAAAAGAATAATTTTTATTAACATGACATTTAATCCTTGCTACGTTACTTTTTCTTCAGATATTAACTGCATACACCCATTACAAGTTGTTAACAGCATTTCCATGAAGCTTTAGTAACAAATTTGCCATAAAAAAATCTTCTGAACAGTGTGTACTCTAAGACATGTCAGAGTAGGTGATTTTCGCTGGGGTTGGAAATAGAGTTATTTCCTCACACATTAGTAGAGGAGTTGACAGGCCATAGAATGTACTGCACTTGAGCGCACTAATGGTCAGTGAGTAACTGCCCCTCCTCAACACCACCACTGCAGACACCAAAGGAATAAGAGCCATTTATAGTTCCTCCCTTCTTGTCTCTTCTCGCCAAAATGTACTTAAAATTCTCAGGTATGCGGAGCTCTTCTTGTCAAAGATATCACTCCAAGTGGTCATATTTTCTCACAGAAAAGGTTTAAATTATTTACAATAAAATTTGCTTATCATTACAACCACATCTAGGCTTTATTTTCTGCAATATAAAAATTTATCATGCACTCGAAACACACTTCTTGTTAGCTTTAATACAGTCAGCACAGCAAGTGCAGTAGATTTACCATGAGAGGGACACAAAGCTCTAGAGGAAATAAGTGATTCTAAACGGTGCTCTACTTTATGGAACTGTGATCCAATATTGCTTCAAACAAAGAGGGAATACATACCTCACCCTCCTCCTCCTTTCAGTTTTAGGTGCCACAAAGGACTACGCTCTTGAAGTGAAACAGACTCACAATATAGGCCTACAAGTTCCTCTGGGTGCAATTATACCATATCTCTCTAGTAACAAGTGGCTTAGATAAGGGGAACAAGGTGACAACCTCTTGAGTGAAACAATTTAGCTGTCATGACTGTGTGGCAGGACCCAGTCCTGTTTGGGAAGCAGGCTGATCTCCAGAGTCAGAAGATAATCATGTCCAGCCCAAAGAACCAATAAATCAATCAGGTTTAGCAATAATGTTTCACAGATATCTGGTTAGCCCCATCAATAAAAATCGCTAGCATTTGCCTTTAAAACAAACCACGGTTATTTATCACCGTGTGACAACTATAAATAATAATTCACATCAACCCATGCAGCATCTAATCTAATTATTTCTCTGTCTTCAAGCTAATTAAAAATGATAAATTTGCTGGAGAACTGTTATTGCTGCTTGATAAAAACTATTAAAGAGAGCTAAGAGAGTAGAAGTCTCCACTATCATCTACCAATATGCGCACAAAAGACTTGTTTGTTCATTAGACTTTTAATAAGTGAAGGTATCAGAGCAGGCCCATGCTGGGATTGTTTGTGACTCACCAGGAGGTACTGTAAAGCTAACAGGGACTGGCAGCACCTGTGCCCCCACATTCCAGCTGCCAGTGCTGTGCTGCGGGGCCCAATAGAGGCACATTAGCCTGGGCTATGACTGGAACTCCACTAGCCTGGTCATGCTGGGAAAATGTCAGCTGCAAAACCAGCCAGGTCCACTGAACCCTGAGCCTGGCTCTGGCGCCCAGCATGACTCTGACATGATCATGGACGGCGGTTGTGACACATGTAAGCAATGACTCCACACAGCTATCTGATCAGCATTGCGCTACTGTCAGAAGGCTCTGACTACAGGAGCGTGATGAGAGCTGTGATAGGGCTCCCTCTCTTATATGGGTCAAAGATGGAGGTAGTCAGTCCACTTTCCTGAAAGCACTCAGTAGTACACATTAACTTCTCAGTATGAAAAGCACTTGATGTGTATGAAAGACTTAATCTTTAAATTTTAAAATATCTTTACAGAATTTTATTCATACATTTATTTCTCCCTTGATATATTTATTTTTAATGAACACACAAGTAGGATTTAAAATCATTTAAAATATGCCAATGGTAAAATAGGCATTATTTGTAATAAGCCTGTGTGTACATCAACTATCAATCATTGCCATCAGAATTGCCACAGTCTGCTGTCAGGGCCTATTACTGCTGAATTCATTTCCCTCAATTAATTCAAAATATAACCCCTTGGCAGCCACCAATGTACGTTTTTTATAGCCATCCACCCACCTATTTGTCAAAATGGAATCAGTGACAGTACAGCAATGCATTCGTTATAAACATGAGAAACAATAGTCCACACATATCATTAATTAAGTCAGCACTGAGAAAACACAAATATACAGCAACAGCAATTCTACAAATACTGCGGTTCTCATGCCAGTGAATATTTTAACTAGACACAGAATCAAAACTGGAAAAATGTGCTTCATTGCATCTGAAAAGTCCTCATCTACATTTCAGAGAAGAGTTGTCTGAAACTAAGGTTTTCTGACCTCACTCATCTTTGATTTAGTAATTTTTCTGATGACAACAAGCTTAAAAAAAATCAAAGCCCACACTAGAGATCCCATCAGTTAAGTAAGAAAAGACAAAGAAATGTCATCAGAGTGTATTAGTGTCTGATCATTTGTCTTATCTAAATCACCCCACCCCTTATACTACATACATAGATATGAACATAAAAAACAAAATAGGAAAAGTACATAATTAATAAATAGCACAGAGTGAAACTCCTTATCACTGAGACTACTGTATCCTATTAAACAACAGTTTGGTCTTGGGGAGGACAAGGAGACTTTCATGCCTAAAGTGTAGTGTTTAAATTAATTAAGTGTGAACATGATTTAACTTCAGGATATCATTTGAAAGTATAATTGCCCATAGGGATTAAAATGAACTCAGTGGGCTGCAGTGTCACCCCACTGAGCTCTCTATGTTGGGAAATGTCCAGTTTTAAAGATTAATTTGCATCTTTGAGGAGAAAGTCTTAATCTTAAAGGACGTTAAAAGAAAAAAAAAAAGAATAACTTGCTCGCAATCAGATGCCACTTGACTAAAATGTTCACCATGCAGAATTCACGATTACATTTTTCCTGTGCATGATTCCAACTGCTTCAGTAGGTGTGCAGCGAACATATTAATTACACAGCGACTTTGTCATGTAAGGGTCACAGCAGCCATGCTATCTAAGCTGGGTCATTTTAACTGGGACTGCAGCTTTGTGAGCCTGCTGTGCACATCATGGCGTCAGTCAGAAGGCAAAGGGCTGCACAGATAGGCTGCTGGTATGATTACCAGTACAGTAATAAATACCAATTTCTCACTGGCACCTGCATAACTTATGTGTCTAAGTAGCTTACAATAGGATTAAAACATGCCCATTAGACTGTGTTTATTACAGACTGAAAAGTTAGTTAATAACAGGCAATTATTCTCTATTATTATTCTGTTCTGTGGTAATAAGAACAGAATATAAACTAATTTTGTAAAAAAATAAATAAGTGAATGACAATTATGCAACCTGGATTTTTTTAACTAATAGATCACTGTGTTGCGTAAACTAATCAGTTTAATTCCTGTGCTGTGCCTTTACCATCACCCGACCTCATGTGACATTTGGGAGGTGGGCCGGGCACAAGTCATGGCTGGTTTAGGCATTCAACAATGACTCAGCTTGTGGACGTGTGAGACGTTTCTCACATTTCTCTAAACACTCTGCTCACAACAAACAGCTCCAAATAGCTCTCAACAACAAATAAGATATCCCCTTCATTTACTTTACCATGTTGCAGTGAAAAAAAAAGTATCTTATTATATGAGCATGCCTGACAAACTTCTAAAACTGACATAACAACAATAGAAATGGTTTGGAAGTATTAGTAAACTGTTGCTCGAACAAGAAAGTGATCTGCATCAGGTTGATTAGTTTTTTTCTTTTTCAAATTACTATATTGTGTTTCTGACATAGGGCACTAATGCCTGTGAAATTTTATACTATAAAGAATAATAACTGGGGGCTCAAAATCTACTACACAAATTATATTTTCTGTGATATTTGCATCAGTAAACTACACCTGCAGCAACACTGTGTCCTTGAAATAATTACACATACCGTTATCGAGGCCATAATTCATCCTCATTTTCCTCAACTTTCCTGTGTGAAAACGTTGCAACACGCTCATGCTAATGTTCATAAAGCATTCATTGTTCAGTGGGACGCATGAATTAGGCCCCACTCAGTATGTAGAAGTGATATCCAAATCCTGTGATGTGTCCTTTTGAGGCACACCTAACAAGTTTGCCCATTTCTGATTAGCTCAGCAGAAACTGTGATAGTTTACCTTGATAAATTAGAGGAGGCAAGATTTAATGAATGGAACATGGGGGTCACCTTTGTTTCTTGGGGTGATACAATAAGAAAAAAACAAACAGATTTTTCTTACTGCCACATGCCTCTCCTTAATAATCAGATTTCTCATCCTCCTCGTAATAGAGGGTGCACAGAATCTCATTACCTTCTCTAGCTGAGGGGAGAGAGGCAACACTTCTTCTTTGACTTCCTCTGTAAACCAGGGAGGGGAGGGAGAGGACAGAGGTGGTGGTAGAGCATGGGACACACAGAGTTCTGCTTATTTGCACATACATTGACATCCCCTTACAGATATGTAAATGACTCAAGCAAAACCCAAATGCTAAAGTCTACACCATTAGTTTTCCACTTCATAATCTCCACATGGGGCCGTTAGAGGGATAATGTACCATACAGTACATGGTTTACTTTTAATTAGTAGGGAAAACGTGTTTTGAAATGAATATTAAATCTAGATTAATGTGGAAAACCATGCAACTCTTTGTAAACGAACAGCTCTACTCCTTTGTAAGAAAGAAGGAAGACAGCAAAAGCAGTCCACTTAATCAAAACAGTAAAGTCAAAGATATCAAGATATGTGTAATGGTTAACTGGAACAATGGGAGATCACAAGTTTATTTTTCAGCAACATTAAGAGATAGCATGATTATCTTGTCACCGCAGTCATGGAGGAAATGTTTCAACTGTGAATAAAAGGTTTTATACTGTATATTGGCCAAGTCAGGGCTGCTGCTGGCCTTTTGCAACTAGAAAATTGTCTTTCCCGTGCTTTTCAACATCAACATCTGAAAGAAGTCTGTAGTTTACAGCCCAAATGTGAAATTATTTCACATTAAATATTTTCTATTAACCAAAGGGTCAGTTTCTACAACCCAGCTAGGTCTCTCTCTGTCAAGCTCGTGGTGCCCTACATGCATTCACATAGCAGCATAGTTGCAGTAAATGTTTTTACTTTTGAAACAATGAACATATAATTATGCAAACTGCTGAAACTTGACAATCATGTTTAAGTAATTTATTTAAGAATAACACTAAATTACACAGACGCTTTGAGTCAAATTGAAACACTAACATGCTAATGATGTTTACTATATATAGGGCCTAATGTTTACCATGGTCGCCAATAACCACAATACACAGTACAATACACATTACAGCTGAAGCTGACGAGAATAATCTTAATTCTGCAGATATTCTGTCATAACACAAAGTATTGGACAAACTTACATTTTAACCTGATGATGGTGCTAGAGATAAAATCATGGAATCACCAAAAATTTCATTGCCATCCATCCACTAGTCCTCTTATGCTCATAAACACTAATGTCAACCTTATTGTGGCACTAAAGGAAAAGTCAGGGGATCACCAAAGTCACTGAGTTCATGAGCATTGATATCTGAACAAAACTTCATGGCATTAAAATATTTTAATCCAAACCAAACTGGTCAATTGACAGGCTGATATTAGAGCCATGCTGCTAGCAAAGTTAAAAACATCAAATACTGTTCTTGCTGCTTTAAATAAAATAGATAAATTATTTAAAATTGAGTATTTTTGTGTTTTGGAATATTTGTTAAACAAGCTGACAAAGTTACTTTGACTTCTCATTAGCTGTGATGAGGATGCTTTATTGAAATGGAATGATTCATGATTTGATTAAAAAATAATGTGCAGACTAACTGCTAATGAAAATAACCAGTTAAGTTAAAAATCTAGTGGACTTTATATGTCATCCTTAGAACAGTTGACCACTTTGTAAATCTCGATATCAACCATGCTGTTCAGAAATGTATCTCATTGAACAGCAACCATCAGTGCCAATTTAATGCAAGTTTTTTTTTTAAACAGAAATGTGCAGAGAACTTAATGTATAGGCTTAGTACATCAGTTGCCTTCTGAGGTTCTGTTTGATCTCCTTTGATCATCCTTCCATCTCAAAGACCACAAGGTACAAGCAAAAAGGACAGCTCCTCCACCACTCAAAGTGGCACAGTACAGTATAACCTTCTGTGTGCTCTGCTCTCTCCAAATGCCAGCCTTTATTGCCAGGTTGAGCCCTGGTTACACCAATCTTAACTTCTTATATTTTCTGTCCCTATTTCCTTTGTCATAAATCCATCTTTTTCTTTTAACTCACAAGCATACATGTCAGGCAGACTGAAGAGATGTTTGTTTAAATAGCTATCAGTGACAGAGGTTCATGTACACTGTGTAAATGACTCTTTATTTCTGAGCTCTTTATTTTTTCCCACTCCCCTAAGCAGGAGGTGACAAAGCATTTAGCAGCTCCTCTACAATAAGTGACACATTTGGCTTCAGTTTGCATTAAGCACAACAAATTAATGCATGTTAATTCTTAATCATGCTAATTTCATTTGAAACGGGCTGTGACGTTCTAACAGGGTGGCTGGGTGAGAGAGGATCCTTTGGCGACATGGGGTTGTTGTTTTCTCTGGTAATGCTCCTAGCACATTCACATGTCCTCTGGTGTTAGGGGCCCTTAATGAGGATGGAAGTTCAAACATGACATGCTCTTGGCTCATAAGAATAATTGGGCTGTTTTTTTTATCTGCCAAAAAAGGGAAACAATGTAATTCATTTACATGCATCCCTATCAAAATTTACAAGAGCACTTTAAAACACCATGCCTGTGATTTAAAACAAAACTGTGGTGCAGCAAAGAAGGTCTTTTAACACCCATTAGAGATGTATGACATTAGCAATAACTTGTGCAGTCTACACAACTGTATAGTTTTAAATATGGGAAAAATAGCATAGCTCAAGCCTATCTTTAATATGCTGGGCATATTTAAAAAAGGGTTGAATATCTCATTTTAAATATTTCATGTTAAACATAGAACCATTACATTTTATCTGTACTGGATAATACTTCCATCAGCCACCACTGCAAAGTAAGATGTTACTAAGATTTAAGTTATTTGAATTTAAGTAACATCTTACTTTTGTTTCTTTTCCTGATGAACACAACAAAGTCATCTGGCAAGACATGCACTGTGCAGTCAGAATTGGTTGCTGCATTTCATATATTCTGTATTTGCTAATGTAACGAATTACAGACCAATTCAGCAGGCAACTTTGTGTCTATAATATTTTATATCTTTTTACTACAACTATTTTAAAGCAATTTGTTTTAAGAGCAAACATTTGTGTCTCAAAAAGTGTTTGTGTTTCTTAAAAATTCATATTTGCATGACTCTCCAACCAGAAACCTACAAAATGTGCACTGTTAATTCTACATTTCTAGTTCCAATAAATGTCTCTAAATTTCTTTGTTCTCCTATGTTTCAGGTATTCGTGGAAAATGAACAAGACATGGTTTGCACTGGTAAAGACTGTGGCAGTCGGAATATTTCACCTGACATGAGCTGTGCAAGTCGCATGGCACAACCAACCACAACTGGGCCATTAAATATATGTAAATGAAGAGAAACACAAGAGAGCGGGCTATAATAGTATGCACAAGGGAGAAATGGATCCTGGGTAGTGATTAATTTATTTGATGATGCCTCTAGTGAGGAATTTTAGGTCACAAATGAAGTGACAGGATGACAAATTACCATTTTAAGGAATTTACTGGGAATCATTAATGAACAATTGTCAGGTAGTTTACAGCAGGCTGAGAAGATGGAATAAATGTAGATTTCTTTCCTTATGTGAGATAAATGATTTTATTCTTTTGAGCACATCCTTTCAGGAGAGTCTTAATGTAAGAAATGCAGCAATCAATTCTAACTGAACTGTAGTTTTATTTAGTGTAGAAAGAAGCACAATTAAATAGCTGTTCGATAAAGATAACTAAAGGGGCAGTCA
>JAUMHL010000014.1:13652900-13687184 GCA_032362345.1 Sandelia bainsii
CTCTGTCACAGCCTCAAAGACTGTAGCTATAAAGTCACATACTGTAAAGGAGATGCAGTTACTGTCTTTAACTAGTTAATCTGCAGTGCAATTCACATTGTACATGTTCAGTTAGGAAAAGGATTATGCCGAGTGATGTATAGCCTGGTATGTTCCTTAAGAAATGTATACTGTAGATTGCTTCTGGCATCTTTTAAACAATTTGGCTTAGTCACTGCCAAAATAAATCAATTCATTAATTAAAATTAACCTTGTGTAAAAAACAGTATCACAGTTTATTTAAAGGAGACAGATGCTCTTTCAAGAGTCGCTGTCAAGCCTGTCTGTCCTGTTCAGTTTGCTGCCTTTAAATTGCTTTTAAAAGCCAGTGGTAAAAGAGAGCTGAGATGACAGGAGGAATTGTCACCGCGTGTATTAATTCGACAGATTCCTTGATTCCCCTCCTGGGCCCCTCTGGAGGACTCAAATCTTTAGCAACCCAATGGTCCATTACAGTAGGTGTGACAAATATCTTTGGTTTAGATGAGCTAGTGGTATGTTGGTTCACAGATGAGATGTCACTGGGATGTCTAAAAACACTCATAATTGCACTTTAAAAAAGGGAAGCAGTGTCCTAATTTGGTCTTGTGGCAATGATGTGTCCCTGAGAGGAGGCCACAGTGTGTCTGATATCGTTATATTTGTTATAATGTGAGGCATTATAGCAGAAGAACAGATTTCACTTTGATTAAATTAACTCAAGTAGAGTTTTCCTTTTTTAAATAGCAGCCTTGCAGTGATAATACTAAGCATAATTCAGCTATTTCATGATCACTTCTGTTAAGAAATCATTATACTTCATTGGTGCTTGTTTTGACTTGTCAAGACTTATTTGGTATAATTCTTTTATAGGCAGCGATAGCGTCCCCTACATTACTGTTCTTCAGGGGGCGTCTACTACTACTGTACACTCAAACTGTCTGTACTGTAATTTCACTGGTGCATATGTGTGGAGAAGGCTAAAATAGTTTTGTTAACTGGTCCATCTGTGATTTAAGTACATACCTTACTCTGTGACTGTGTTCTTTACTCCATATGTAACTCTGTGTTGTATTTTGTGGGAGACTAGTTGATTTGAGTTTTCATTGTTTGTTTATTTTTCATAGCCATAACTGGATCCATGAAAGAGACACTTCTCACAACATGTTAAACATAACCAGTATGGGCTAGTTAAAAAGTGGTAAAAACATTAAGGATGTGAGGCACTATAAACATTAAGAGTTCATCTTTTAACTCCTAACCCTAAGCCTTTGCTGATCCTAACATGCCATTCAGTGGCTGCCACAGGAAATACCCAGCCATAAACCTGAAGCTTAGATGCTGCATCCACAAATATGAAAAACTAGAATTACCACCTTGCGGTCATATGCCTCTACCAACCAGTCAGTTCGCTGTTTATATGCATGTTTGTGCAGATTCATATTCTAATTAGTTCATCCATGAGTCCAAGGGGACAATGGGCCAGATGTAATGAAAATTTATCCAGTCGTTCCTGAGATGTTGCATTAATAAGAATTGGAAGTGTTCTTTACATATCACATTCACAAGTATGGGCCACAATTGGATGAACACAAAATCAGTTTGACTTTGATCTTTGACCTTTGGACACCAAAATCTAGTCAGTTCATCACTGAGTCCAAAATTACAGTTGTGCCAAATTTGAAGAAATTCCTTTAAAATGCTCTTCACATATCGCGTTCACAAGAATTGGGTTGCCATGCGGACATACAACCGCTGGCATAGAGGCATAAAAATGGAAATGTGTGTACAGTAGTGTAGGTGCAGGATCATTATAGTTTTTATTTTATTAGCAAAAACGTGAGGACAATTGAAATTTCAGTTTCTTTTATGTCTACTTTAGATTTATGCCAATGGGAGGCTTGTTACTGCTCTCCATGAGAACAGTAAAAAATAAATTTTTGCTTATCTTTGAATCCACTATCCACAGGAAACCAGGGAGAGAATAAAATATCTATACCATCATAAGACAATAGCCATAATTGACTGTCAACGTTCGTCTACATAACATATTCTTCAAGCACAACTTGATTTATATCACAGGACAAAGAAAGTTCACCCATACCCCCTTCTCTGTCCCACACTGCATTAAATCAAATATCACAGCGGAGCGACTTGGTGTTTCTACGATAGATCTGGGTTATTTTGCTCACAAGTTTCCTCTACATTAATTACATGAATGATTACTTTGTTCCTACTGAACAAAAGTCTGGCAGTAACACAACAGCCTATCACAACTCAGTGGTGCAAACACAGCCTATTTTTGCTCACTATGTAAGTATTGCATTAGAGGGAAACATGGAAATTGGATGCTGAAATTGAAGTCACTGAAGAGCTACTGTAGCTCCACAGAAGAATTAGCCATTTCTTTTGTTTAACCCAAAAATAAAAACTGATTTATTGATTATTTAATCATTTGTCACTTTCAAGAAGTCTGTTGAAAGTCACAAAATAAAAATGCATGTTTCTCTTAAATAATTAAATTTTGAGTGCAAGTCTGCATGCTTTGAACTGAGACATCATCCATTTACAGTAACTGACTGTGGTTATTCAGCTGACAGGCAATACAAAAAACATGGTAGCATTATTTTTAAATTACACTGTCATCCATCTGTTCATTTGCACAACAGATACATCATTTATATAAGGAAACATAGACATAAACTGTAAATATGAAATCCAGACCTCAACTGCAAAGCTTTTTTTCTTAACTGGTAAAACAAGGATACCTTTCCTCTGCATAACCTCTGACCAAACATTGTCGGTGTCACAAATGAATGCATGAGTGGTAATGTTCACACTCTGGATTACATTGGATCCACACTGCATGTACCATGAAAGTGACTATGAGCTTCTTTCCAGATTGTGCCCAATTTCATGGCGCTATACACTCTGAGCATCCGTTGATCACACTGATTTAGTAGTTTAGGTGTTCTCTGTACTTCAAAGGACTGTCAACCTTACTATGGAGAGCAGTGTAATGGAGCACTCTGCATTTCTAATGTACGTATATAATGAGTACTTATTAGTTTCAAAACTATCTAAAGCATAAAACCTTATTGGCACCCTCATCACTAGTGGTACTGAAGTGTATCAGAAAACACCTGAAGTAATCACAATTGTGTACATCATGTGTCCTGCTTGATCCTCTAATAGTTACACTTTTCAAAGATCTCTGGACAGTTTTGGGACGTACAATGCTGAATATTGTTAAATCAGAGTTGTGTCTCAGCTGCATTCGACTCATATCTAACAGTATGTTAGATACAGTATGTCTACTCAGTTACATATATCTAACAGTATAGAGTTTTGAATAGTGATTGTGTTTCCTATAATAATACTATATCAATATTTTCCCACCTGCAGACAGCAGACAGTCTGACTCAGTTAAGGCCTTCCTTATCTGATTTGAGGGTTGAAGGAAAGAGGGTGTTATTCTATGCAGATCATAAAGCCAAATTTGTGATTTGTGATATTGACCTATATAAATAACATTTTACTTGACTTGTGGGACCAATATATCTAGATAAAGACAACAGTAATGCATCATTTTCTACATATATCTTCTTCTTTTTAAATCTATATATGACTATATGTCTACTTACATATTTAATGACAACCTCAGATACTCATAAGTGAGAGCATTTCCATCAGTGGTGCAGAAAGAAGTAGATATTTTCTCCCCTTTCTCCTTTCCTGCTCTTGGCCTTTGTGGTAAGAATAATAAGCAGAATGCAAGCGATGTGTATGGTTGTGGTTTGATTAACCTCAGCTCCAAGCTGTTTCTCCACACAATATCATTGCCTATTGACCTGCAGGTGCTCAAAGGCAGGGCCGGTGCAAAGGTCTGGAGATGCGGGACTAATGGTGGTAACGGGCCTCCGTTTAATTGTCTGTTCTTTGCAAGCTAAAGTTATTGGCAGCTGCCACTGTCTCAACCACTCCGTCCTAGCTCTGGCAAGACGAACCAGCGCCTGCTAATTGCAATGGCCTTTTCATCATCTCAAATCAAACACTTTCATACAACCCAGAAGAGGCAGCATTCTCTCAGACCATTAGTGAGGTACTGTAAGTATAGGACTGAGCTCAGAGTTGGACAGGTGCATCATCACCACCACTACTGCTTGGAGGATGTTACGCACTCTCCCTCACTAGCGATGGGAGTATTTAGCACACAGCCCCATTGACCTCTTCTCTCTCTCCTTACCTGAATGCCATAACCCAATTTTACCAGTCATTTAAGAGCGTGGTTGGCAGGAGAGCAGATAGCAGTTCGGATGGTGGGTGAAATGGGGGTGTGATGGTGGGGTGGTTAGAAAGTTCAGCTGTGCTGGATTGTAAGAGAGGGCAACTGGTCCTCCTGACAAGAGATCAATACTGTCCTCCGAGTGGCTGGAGTCAAGCTGCTGGGTCTGACAGGGGGCCGTGTGGCGTAATTGGATCAGGGGGCGCAGCAAGTCGCCTGCCCACCCCCCTTCAGTACTGTCACAGCTGTCAGATGTCATCCCCCTGCACTGCTGTCACCCCAGGAGGCTAGTGGTTCTCTCTCTCTCCCCTTTCCCTCGCTCCCATGCAAATGTCCACTTAGCAGATGAATGCCGCAGATATTAGGCATATTCTTCATGCTTTTATGCAAAAGTAAAAACTATGTCATTTGAGAATTTCATGGAAATAAAGTCACCATTTATTCAAAGCCGAAAGAGTGAAACCGCCTGTAAAAAGTGAAAATGGTTTGGTTCAGCTTATTAAAAATGGAAAGAAAATAAGGCTTTGGAAAAACAAACAATGAGGGAGTTGAGGATTAGAGAAAATAAAAAGAAAAGGGAAAGAAAAACTTTACAGACAACATACAGTAATGAAAAATATCTCACCTCTATATTACTTTATATAACTCCCCAGTAACACAATCCAAAGCTATTGATTGACTGATGTGTGTAAGCTCGTAGATTGTCTGTAAATTGAACTGTGCAAGGTGAGTCAGTGTTGTTGTTTTCAAATAAATATCATAGCACTGTTGTCACAAATGACTTAAGTCAATAGATCATCATGCAGAAATGGAGAAAAAAAAGATGTGCAGCATCTTAATTAACTTTATTTTAAAATGAACTATATGATCACTTTAATCTGTCATTTTTCAGTACAGCACAAGGGAGATGATGATCAGTTTCACTAGGGAAGGCTGTGCTGTAATAACACAACAATGGAGATAATGATTGTCTGCTGTTAATCTAGTCAGTGTGGACTTCAGCAATTCCAATTCCTTGAAATCCTGAAGGAAACAGAGCGTTTTTCCACCATGACTAAAATGCTTTCTAAATCTAACAGTTTAAAAAGCTCAAGTAATTGTTACAATTTCATCAAAAGCAGCTTGAGCATATTTGGAATAAACACACATCATGTGACAGACACGGATATTTCTGACCGCAGACATCACAGAGCTGGGTGGATTAAAGTCTGGCTAAACATTAAACAGGAATCCATATGTAAATTTACAGCACCAATTAGGAGATGCTGTCTGTGATGTTATCCTCCAAGAGACTCTCTGCCCTCAATTTTCACACACTTAATCAAATTAAAAGCTTAGGAGCAGCATGATTATCGGATTATCACTGATACATGAACAATTTCTTTTAGTTTGGGCAAATAATGGATGGATTCTGGTACAGTCTATCCAGTAGCTTAACACATTGTTGTTTGTTTTAGAATTCTGTGGTTTTGTTGGAAAAAATCCTTTTTGTTGGGTCATATAAAAATTATCCCAATTTACATTCCACCCATTTCTTAAAAACAAACCTAGCTAAATTTCTCTTACACAGTTTTCACAATTACTTGATTTTGATGCCCAAAGATGACCTTAATGTGTAGAAAAGACCCCTTTTTTTTTACATGTCAGTCTCTCCTCATGAGCACATTCGATGTAGACATTGATTATACAACGGTTCTGATGACACTTCTTCGATCATGAGGCCCGAACACTCACAGACCTTAGGGCTAGACATGCTTTTGACAAAGCCAGAACACACACAAGGGTTAATAGACTGACAGAGCATGCACAAGTGAATTCACATAAACACACAGTTGAAGCGGAATCAGTGTTTCACTAGTCTATGACAGCGAAGCCTCCTTCTGGGACTGCACGTTCACCTTGGCAGTCTCAACGGTTCAGCAGCCCCAAAGATATGGTTAACAAATAGGGAGAAAGCTCGCCAACTTCAGGGCAGTCACAGGCTTGTACTAAGTGATCTGTATTCCCTGTGAATCTGGTGTTCCTTAACCCTGTGAAATTAAGAACACTTCCTGAAACTCTCCTCCTGACCTCTCACATAATACCAAATTCAAACAGCATCATGCATCAGTGTCCTTGGGTAATACAAGGAGGAAAAACAGGCTAGAGCAGAGCCAGGAATTTTCCTCTCAAAAGACTGTTAGAAATTCTTGGGACTATATTCATTATTTATACAGTGCATATTGTATGTTTTGTCTGTGCCACAATATATAAAAAAAGATGGATGTTTAAATTTATGTTCCTTTTCTATTCTGTATCTCAATTTTGGAGGCTTTTTTCCACAGTAGGAATTCCAAGAGGCTATACCCAAGTTTTGTCCTAGTGTTTTGTAGACATAATTTACCAGATACCACCTGCTGTAAGACAGTTAACAGTATAAAGAACAAGGCTCCCCAAGTATTGAAGAAAGTAAAGATTGGCAGGTGAAAGTGAGGCTTACAGGCTGACCTACACACAAGACCTCTTCATCCGTGACTCATAATCACTACTCTGGGGGAGTCACATGGTCTGCTAAAAGGCAGCCAAAGCCATTATGGGGGTGCTTAAAACTCCACTTAAAGATCATTTTATAGCCTATTACTTTAACTGTGGTTAGGTATTTACATGACACCTCCAGCAGCTTTTTGGTTTGGTAATACATTTGCTTGTGGGTAGAGAATCATATGTGACTGTCTGCTTTGACAAAAGTAGTCAACATCCAGGTAATCACTATATAAAGCTGCTGTGTATTTCTGTTCATCTGATGATAATACTGATGGAATTGTGTAAAACATAAAACAATAGAGGACCAATTATTCATGGATGTGTAGGTCAAGTATATGTTAAATAGAATTTTGTCATATATATTGTTAGGAACAAAAAATGTGACTATTTTATGGAGATTAACACAAATTGAAATTCTGTATATTTCTTAATTCTTGGAGGACATTTGTTTGGTAGAATGAAATGCTGCTGTTGTTACACTGAGTATTACATGACCAGGGTCTGGTCTCCCAGCAGGCTAAGCTTGGATCAGTGGAGACAGCCCCTACCCTGGGGTCAGCAGCGACCGTGCGACCACACCATTCTGATGTGATGCCGAGTTGGGGCGATGGTGTGTAAATAAAGGGAGAGAATTGTGAATCTTGTCATGGCTGCAGTGAAATGAGCAGCTCAAGCAAAGATGGTTGCCCGCAAACCTGACTGGGAGCTGGTTTGTGGCTGTGTGGAGCTGGTTGGCTGACCGGCTTGAGAGGAGAATGACTACCATCACTACGTCCCTCTCACAACCTCCCCCTGGCCTGACAGCTCAGGAGCAATTCAGCCAGCAGCTCACTGCTGACATATGACTTAATCAACCACATGTGTACTAATGAATGGCCATATGAAAACAATTAAGACTATCAGGGTGGCCATGGCAGGTATTCTGTTGTTAACAATCCAAGCTTTTTCCCAGCCACTTAATCATAGCTGACTCTGGTCACTGACAACTTCCACTTTTCCCTGCCATTTTAAATGTATGGTAGATAATCACACTAAATAAAAGGCCATTATCAGGCATTTTCTGACAATTAAGCCACAGATGGATCAAAATTATTATTTTACTCCAATATTTCAATATCCTGCTCTGTGTGAACCCCATGCATTGTGCAAATGTCTCCTCAACAAAGGATTACAATCAATTAAACATTTATGGAAATGGCCTTGCTTCCTCTAACACTGGGCTATTTCCCTTGACATTTTGTAACTATTATATTTACAGACATTTAATGATGTCCTCATACTTGGACATTTTAATAAACACTGGCATGGACAAGAGTGAGACAAAATAACTGAGTACATGTCTCAATTTGTGACATCTTGTATTTCTCCAAAGTCTGAGACTTGCAGTAAACCAAAGTCAGAATCCGTGAGTAATGTTATTAACTAACAGACAATAGGCTAATCATAGTCTTTACAATCATTAACTACTTTATTTATAAGAGTTTCTTTAGAAGGTACTGTTTATGACTTTGGGAGGAAGTCATAAGTAGGAGGCTGTGGAGAGTCAAAAGCTTTGTTTTTGTTCAGATAAACAATTTATTCTCAACGTGGCTTTGTGGATAACAGAAATTGAAGCAAAGAGAAATATTAGCACTGCTATAAAATGTTTAAGCAAGATTATTAGATTTTGTTTGTTACTTTTACACTTACCCATTGAGAGCAGTGCTTTCAACTTAGAACATAAAATATGCAAACAGTAAACAAGAGATGTGAATCTGTGTATGGAAAGTGCCTATTGGCTGAACTGTCAGTCACCTTTACAGCTGAAAAGATTCATATCCTCTGTTTATCATTCCTATCTGCGTTTATGCATAATACCATTTCACATTATATGGCTCGATTTAATCAACAGGACTTACATGAAGCAGACTTCTTTTCTGACAGAGTTTGTCTAATAAGGGTGAGGCCATGGGGAGAGGTTGTCGATGTTTGCCAGTGGGTTTGCTCATGAATGAGACTGTGATGAACATCTCAATTCTCCATATGCATCTGATTTTAATTCACTGTTAAAAAGAAACTCTTATCACGCAAAGATTTTAACGTTTCACAAAAATTGAACATTAAAATTTCCACAATAAATTGTTTATCTAGTTATAATTTCTTAAAGAGGGGATGACAAACTGTATTCTGATTCATTTTACATCCCCCTTTAACAATTCCTTATTTTAAGAATACTTGACTGTATGCATTTGTACACTGACAAAAGGTCTATACTTCATGCAGTTATTCTGAAAAAAATAAGAGTTTGAATAAATAGCATGGTTCATTCCATCATAATTCTTTATTCAACTGGCATATCATGGAAATTTCAACAGTCATAGCAAATTAACCTCGTGTGTACTTTCTAAGGGGCTCTTTTAGATGCATTTACATGCATTCTGATCGCAACTCTGTTTGGTGAATTATTGCATTTCCATCTTTTTCTCACCATCTTGACCTTCCTCTTGCAAAATAATCACAACTGTTATGTTGGAATATTTAGTCATGGTAATAAATACAGTAATGATTCCTTTGAGGTTGAGGTATTCTCAGAGGAACATGTTCAGAGTGTATGTCTGCCACCTTTCTAGTGTCATACTGTACAGCATGGAGAGGTCATATTAGATAACACTAAATAAGAGAAATAGGTATTTGGGTCCTGAACTATAGTGAATAGTGTAGTAGTGCGAAAATGTCATACCTGAAACTCACAATTTAAAAGGAAAGTCTACATTTAACAGAATTATTATAAGTTGTAAATGTATACATTGTAAAAACACTGAATTAAATAGAATATCAATATATATATTGAACATGTCTATTCATATATTTAATATTAACAAAGCATGGTCATACCATATTATCTTGTCATTTATATGCAATATTGTACAACTTAGTCTTTCTAGCCAGTAGCTAAAAAGACAGCTGACTGTATGTGCTGCTCTAAAGCAATAAATATAGGACAGAATATTTCAACAATAGCCAACAATATTTTAAGAAAAGCATTGGAGTCATAAGAACAACTAAATCTACAGAAATGTTATTGTAATTGTGATTTGATGTGAAAACTAAGAGAACATGTATTTGTGCAATAATATTATGTTTTTGACATTTATGACTATAATAGACCTTATGTGCTTGTATTTCCATTGATGTCAGTGAGTAATGATAATATGTCATAGTAATATGTCAAAACTGGAAAAAATTTTAAATCACTGTAATTATTAATCAGGTAAAAGCACACTATAAGAGATGGTACAATTTAAGGAGACTTTAGCAGCCAACTCCTCCCACAATCCTGTCTTTGACAACATTTTGACTTATTAAACACAGGTGATAATCATAGAATAATCTGCACTTACAATGCATCCTCATACATATGGCACTTTACTTAGAGTTTCTCATAAAGTATGGATTTTTTTTATTTCTTCTCTTTTTTCTTTTTATTGTATCCCCATAAGAATAAAATTCCCCATGTAAACACATGCTGTAGATCAATAGGAGGTGTAGTATTTGTAACCACTGAAAGAAGAAATACAAGTTAGAAACCTCCAACTTTAATATTTGTTGACTGAGCTTATCTATCCACCTTAAATTGATATGACAAAAAAGTGATATGGTCCAATAAATGACATTTACTTTTTTCCAGAAGTGTGAACCATGGTGGGTGGTAATAGGAGATCATCAGAAGAGCAGATACTGATAAAGCTGTTGTTTCCATAAAGGGAACAGTAATAAATATGCTCCATGGTACTCAATCTTTTTCAAAAGCCTGCCTATGATTAAGAGTTAAAGTTGATGTATTGCTTGCATCAGAACCCTTTTTTTCTGATTACCTGGAGTTGAACACATAACAGGAAGCCATCTCCCATCATTTTACTGTTCATTATAGTGGACAATTCAATTGTCCATAGAAAACTACACTTTAGCTAATTTCCTGAATTCTCCACTGATTGCACGATGACTGGACTGGACTGGCCAAGAAATAATGTTTTTTAATGTTTAATGTTTTTTTTGTCAAAATTAAGCAAGCAATATACTGTATGTTGAGTTAGAAATGTTGGTGGACAATTTTGTTACACTTGGGTAGAACTATGCTAGTTGTTTACTTTGTTAAAATATTTTACTAAGCTAACTGGCTGCTGGCTGTAGCTTTCTATTTACAGTACAAACATGCAAGTGATATCAATCTAACTTGCAGCAAGAAAGGAAATAAGCATGCTTCCAAAGACTTCTTTCTAGTTTTAGGATGGACTTTTCGAAGGTTAACTTTTAAAACCAGAGTGGACAAGCTCGAGCTGACCTTAGTTAACATTAACTAATAAAAATGCCAATCAAGACTGATGTAGTGACAATAAAAAAAGAGAGTTAGTGATCAAACCTGCGTTTTAATCAAACTTCTAATCTTCCAAGTTAGAGCTGGCCCTCACCTTCTCTTCTAGTAAGAAGTCATTTGTTTCTGTTTTTTAACATTAAACAGGTTATTAAATGACTGCTGAAAACGTGAAAAGCCTGTAATCTGAAATCCTTTAAATCAGGATTTTTGGGGGTGGGGTAGAAAGGAAGCTAGATGATCCACCGGAGCCACTGAGCTGAAGTGAACCAGGAACTTCCACAAACTACTGTGAAAATCCCACTGAGATTCTTAATGTTGCTAATAATTAAAACTCCAGCTTTGAAATGCAGCCTTTTTCAATAGTGTGCTGTGTAATTTATTTGGTGTATTAAGATAAGTAAAGTAGGTTTTCAAAAAATTATGTAGTATTGATATTTATCCATAGTTATAGTTGCCTTTAAATAACACCTTTACCCCTGAGCACAAGCTTTCATAGATTCAACATCACGGCTCCACAGAAGAGGTGAGCACATGTGCGATTTGATCGGTGGCAGCAAATGGCAGCAGCACAGAGAGGACTGATACTGCAGAGGTTTTTAGACAGCAGTAACTACAGCAAGAACCGCAAAATAACTTTAGAAGATGTTAAAAGAAGATGTTGAACTTTTAGAAGAGTTTTATAAACGTAAACGAAACCAAGTACACAGTCTGCCACACTTGTAATGTCATTTAAAGGGAGCTGTAGTTTTTCAGATGCTGCAAACTAAATCATTGATTAACCTTCTTAAAATAAGTATGGTTTAAACCGTTAATAGCTTGTTTTGTAGTGGTCGAAACCTCGCCCTGGAAATTGGAAAGAACCTTGACCAAGGCATGTTGTTCTCCTCACAAAGTGTGAAATAAGTGATTAGTGGGCAATTGCACCGAGTTGTTGCTGATGGAAGACCAGACCGGATGTGCCATACCTTTCTTGCATGGTTTCAGTGGCTTCACTGGACACACCCCAGAGTAATGCTGACTTTTTCACAATTTTCCAATACAAATGTATTATTCATTAATCATTCAAATGTGGCTGAATGGTTCATGAGACATGGCCCTATGGTGTAACAAACTCAGCAAGTATTTATTACTGCTTTACCCAAACTTTAGATATTAACATCTGATACACTGTGCAGTTATTTCTCTCTTTCTTCAGTTTAGAGCTATGATATCCTCAGTGTAGTCTTGACAGAAACAAGTAGTACCTCTTCACATGACATGGTTTGTCCTCTAAAGCAAAGTTGCTGACATTGTTGAAGGATGAGTGAGCACATAACAGAGCAGGGCTGGTGATATGCTTCACACTGGACTCTATTCACACCACTTTAAAGACATTAGTAATGGTATCCCCAGGTTTAGCACAGAATATACAACTGTGTGATTACAAACTCTATATGCACTGTGGGAACCATGGTATGTAGAGGAAGATAGGAATCCTCAATACAAATATGAAAATCAAGTGTCCCTCTATTCCATATATAATCAGTCAGCCCACTGCAGGAAGAGATATCAGCCTAGCTTTCCATTTGCTGATAGTAGCATACGGTGGCATTAAGAAATCACCCTGAATGTGCTGGGGTAGATAACTAAACATGTTGGGTGTCTACAGGAGATATATTTACACAAAACACGGAGCAGGCAGGGTAGATCTAATTGACCAGGTAGCAGTTTGTTGAGGTTGGTGCGGCAGGTCTCAGAGTTGAGTGGATGAGGGGTTTACAGAGAGGTTGTCAGAGAGCAAAAGATTACTGTTGACGTCTCTGCCACATCAATTACAACCCGCTGCTTGGCTGGGGAGAAATCCCCACCACTGTCTCTTCAAGGCCACCAAGCACAAACTGGGGGTGTCGGAGGTCATCCAGGGGAGGAAGCGCAAGGCCTCAGCCCTCCCAGTGGGAGTCACTCCTGTGGGCTGGTGGTTCAGAGCCCCCTGTGGAGGGTGGTGCCACAGAGAGTTGAGCAGCAAACACCAGGCCTGTCACTCACCATAGCCACATGGTCCTACACAGTAGGAGGGGGTTTGCAAGCACGGAAAAACGGCCCAGACTAATTTTTCACTCTCTGTTTTCATGATGCATGTTCTGAATGTTCTCATATAATTCTGTTACCTTTTCATTAATTTCTTTGGAAACAAATTACAAATCCAGATTCCAGTATTTCTAACCCAAATTCATGCAAATGTTTTAGCAAATTTAATAGTTGCAAAAATGTTGAACAAGCACTATATTCACAGTACAGTACCCAAAATAATTCTATCAACTGCAGTGTATGGCTGACATACACTAGGTAATAAAAGTTAAGAAGCTAAGTAAGAAAAATACTATCAGTAATTTACAGTGCAAATTACTTTGTTAAGTGGAAAGATGATAGTGTTTTAAAATATGGTTTTACTCTCACCCTTGCTAAATTAAGTCCTCTGTTATTGTTAAGCTGTGCGATTGTAATAAAAGCCTCAATCTAGTCTGCTGTAAAACCCAAATAACAGTTAAATACAAACACTGCTGACTCCATAACATATCAGCTAACATGAACACAATGTCATGGTGTGCTGGCCACCGGGCCAGACCGGCATGAAGCCGTCACAAAGAGTTAGCCTGTCCACTCTGCCTGACTGTTGTTGTTGGACCAGTCAGAACCCTCACCACAAAACATCTAGATGTGCATCCTTGTCAGTGGGGGGCTGACACCAGGCATTAGCCAGCAGGGACTCTAATAGCACCAACACCTTCACCTTCAGTCTGAATTCCTAAAATGAATATCCACCGCATAGGCAGAGCAGTGCCAAATTCTTTATAGGTGACTAAATTCAGATTTTTTATATCAGTACAGCTACAGGGTTGGGAATGGTAGTTTCTACTATCATTAAAAAATGTTAGCAATTCTCTATTGATTTGACATTGACTTTACAGATATTACATCTACTTTATTCTCTTCTCAGTCCAGTCTAGTCAAGATGATTATCTAATTACATTATATGTACATTTAGTGTCACCCAGCTAGTTATGCAGCATATGTTTCAAGAATAGAGGAAAAACAGATAGAAAAAAATATCCTTTTATCTAAACTACAAGCTTCAGAGACAGAGAGTGGCATCATAATCCCATTAACTTTAATTAGATTTATGTGATGCTCACCTTTCTTCTGTGACAACAAATTAATGATAAGCCAAAGAGAATTAAAACAGTGGTAAGTGAAACCCTTTTCTCCCACCCTCCCCAAGGCTCTCTACTGGGTCCCAGCCTCACCCAAAACCTCATGAGAATTTAGATCAAACCCCTCCTGTGTAGAGCTGAGCGAGATCAGCCATAAATTGCTAATAGACTAAATGAAACAGGGTAGGAGGCTCCTGCACTGCAGCAATTACCCCTTAGATGTAGTCATTTATATCCCTGCATGTCTCATTTCATCAGGGCAGCGCTGGCACTTTGTCAGACTGTCTTTGTTGCACAGCTCTGGGTTGGTTTGAGAACTGACCATGGTACCAATATGCTGGGGAGCATTTGAAACAACAAAGTGTCGTTTGACTGGCTGGACGTTCACAAGAATGGCACCTCTTCCTGCCTTTCATGTAGCATGGGTTTTTATAATCAATTATTAATCAAAGTCGTGTTTTGAAACTCAAACTCAAAGACAGTGTCTGCCACACTTAAGTATCTCCGTTTTTTATTTGCTTGGACACATTTTCATGGCTTTATTTATAATGCTTTTATGTGTTTCTGATCAGTTGCTATTAAGATAAATCTTTTTATAAACAATGGGGTTGTAATATACTAGAAAAAGGACATGTTATACATTATGACCATGGGACACTACAAGTTAAGTTCATCTGTAGAGGGCATCCAATCAAATTACTGGACTAACAATACTAATGTTACTAATGCTGTAAAGCTGTGTGTATATATGACATAAAAATCTGCACATTTAGGTGGCTATTTGATCAGATAAACCTACCTCTGCAACAAAAAAAAAGAAACAGTCATTTCAGTTTAAATTTTAACTTAATACTTATGCACCATCACTGCAATTATTCTTAGTGAAAGTTAACTTTACAACAATCGAGATATGAAATATGCAACTATATGTCCTGCATTATGCAAGACTGCTGCACTTGCAGCAGAAGTGCACATACAATGATTTAATAAATTTGTGTACTACTACTTTACAACTGCTTGAAATGTCAAATTTCATGTTGCAACAACAAAACAATAAGTCAGCTATGAGTGATGATATCAGTGACTGAGCATAGTTACAAGAAAAAGCATGTGATGGATTTTGAAAAAAAAGCCAAGGAACAGTAAGAATATATCTCCTAGATCAATAACATACTATTGACAAAGAGCTGCTGCCATTAAATGTGTACAGTACCTTCTGGCCTTGTGTCATTATAGAGATTATAAGTGGTCTAGAGTGCCTATATTTTATTGCCCCAAGTGTAAAGCTCCACACTCAGCATATCTTGTGCAAATAGTGGTTCGTACAAGATGTATGTATGTCCCTTTTCTAGTATAAATCATCCCCCCCAAAAAGAATCCTTCAATCTGTAATGATGTGCAACTCATCGGAAACACATAAGAACATAAATAAAGCATGAAAAGGTGGCTAGAAAATCTGACATGTAAATCATAATTAATTAATCTTGTTTACCCATAGCTAGCACAAGATAGGAAACCTCTATATATGTTGTATTATTCACTTTTCAATATGATAACTGTGAATAAACACCTATGAATAAATATTATGCCACTTGCAACTCAATTCAACCATTTGATAAAAAATTCATCCATTGTTTGGGAAACTTCAACTCTTCTGTCCACCTTTTATTGTTAGACAAATTGAAGTGTGCACTGGGAGGGAGGCCAGCGGTAAACACAGAGAATCTATTTAGCCATCCCATTCCAGGGCTGAGAGGAGAGATAGGCTCTTCAAAGACAGAGGCAACAATGTGAGTGACATCAGGTCATCCTGGCTCCTCACAGTCACCTGGCTGATAGAATTGTTCTGGGGGGGAGATAGGAGGGACCTATGAAGCACAGCTTTTTTGTCATTGCCATATGTTATGATTGATGGCTCCATGGCCGCAGTGAATCTGCCCTTTTTAAATAATTTATGTTGCCCATCGCTATGGACAAGTAGCTTATAACCGGGTTGTTATTTTTCCATTGACTGAAGAGATCAATACTTTAAAGACATGACATAGCCACTAATGAACTACTTAAATGGCTCTCTGGAGTGCAAAACAATTGCTGTGTTTACTCGAAGCAAAAGAGAGAAAAGTGTTTTATTGCACTGCAATAAAACTACTTTAATGGCAAACAAAACTGTAAACAAAAAGACAAACGGTACAAGCCACAGATAGGATCAGTTCCTTTTGAATTCAACATGTAAGACAAAACAGTGCTCCCTTCACTGTCACACCTTAACAATAATCTGATACATAACGATTTTGATAGAATTGGCACAGAGTTGTTTTACAGATCCTGGCAAATCTTGAGAAAGAAGATAATTAATTACAGGGCTGCTGTTACAAAGTGGATTAGGTTGTGCCCTAATAAACTGATAACTTATGTATTATCTAAGATCCCTACAATAAACAGAGGGATTCCTTGGAGTTATGTTTTGTAAATGAAGAGACCCTTGTTCATTCTCCCTGTAACAAAGTGACAAATTAGCCAAACAATAGTGTTTGAATTCTTATTAAAGTTGATTAATTTGTATCATTAGTTGATCACACAACAGCTCATAAAATATACTAAATTATTTTCTTTACTGTGATTAATATATGAAACACTTCAATTAACTTCAATAAATCAATTTGTGAATCAATTACATTATGATGTTTAAATACAGAGCTAATAGTGTACATTAACCAACAGTGTAGAAGAGATCATATATCATTTGGCACTGCAAAGAGGAAGAGCAGAGGAGCATCCTTAAATGATCAACGATGAAAGAGGCACAACTCTGACCTTAACAGGACCCAATACATTTTTGCACAATTTTATAACTGCGAAGGGGGTGTAAGTTATCCACCAGCAGGATTCACTGTAAGCCATGCTTCCTTTAATCTCAGCCTTATTATAAGGTTCCTTTCAAATAACTTAGAATTAGTTACTGAAACATAGTAGAGATATAAACTATGATAGCAAAGCCTTTGCAAATATGTTATGCCATATACAAATACTGGACAGTGAATAATTATTGTATTTCTAAACACAAATGAAATGAATGCTTATCTTCTGGAAAACGTACACAAAACCAGTTTTCCTGTATTCTACATGATAAGTGTAACTTTTTTTTTCCTTTTTACATACAGTATATGTTAAGCGTACTGTGAAGTGGAGACACTTCAGACAAGACTCTTTATCCAATTTAGCACTTGGAAATTGCCTTGTATAAGTGACTGCCTGCACCAGTATGAACAAGCCAGCTATGAAAAGCATGTCAAGGCTTCTTTCTGGCTTCACTGCAGAGAACTACAGACATTGCTGCTTTACAGGACTGCTGCAAAGAGGTGTGAGAGGTCCTCTCAACCAGCTGTTGTGTGAATCAGTCAACAGAGTTAACGTGACACACTTTGTAGAGAATTACACCTCTACCACAGTGAGCTTTGGACCTACTGTATATGGTTTCGCTAATAAACCCGGACCTTGTAATGGCTGTCTGATCACTCAAACGTATGAGAGGCAGCAATGAGGGGACAAGGAAATGTCATCCAACACGGATAGAAAATGTACCTTCACTTTTGTTTAAGGTTCATGTGGCCTGAGTTTGATTGGTTTCCGTGTTTGTGCCAGGGCTTGCCTTGTTAGATGTTATATGGGCACAAGACTTGACTGTATTTTTAACCACTCGGCCTGCTTAGGAACCTGGCTCTCCAATACTGACTGAGTTTATGAATGAAGCTATACTATATATTAAGGAGAGAACTTATATTAAGGTGAGACTAATCTGAGCACTTTTGTAAGAATTGTTCATGAAGTTGCACAGAAATATTCATAATTATTCAAAAGCAATAGCCTTTCAGAAAATTTTCTGAAATTTTGATATTGGATTTAAAAATATAGAGTTCAAAAATGAAAAGAGATGATTTCCTTAAACAGCTGGGTGATGTATTTTTTCACAAGAATTACTTTAACGATAGTAAATTGTGCATTTGTACTATTTCCAATTAGCATTTGGTAGCTAGTGCTAATATTTACAGCAGTAGGAGGCTGTGCGGGCTCAAATAAGCTATATTGTCCATGTGATTTGGAATGAGGGAACATCTTACCCAGTGCAATGCTGTGGCCCATTTATGTGTTTTGGTCAAAAATGTAGCATATGGCAACAGGCTTTGACTACATTGTGCTTTTTTATAGGCTCAATAAAATACTTGTTGTATATGATCAACAATGCAGTGGTCAATTATTTGTATATCACTAGAATAAGTTTTATATGCTGAAAATTTTAATATTAGGGATTGCTCTGTCTAAGTTTTCTTTTTTGTGTTTAAGTGGACAATAAATTCATCTAATAATATACATTTTAAAATCCCCAGGGTCCAGTCAAATGCCATGTAACCACAGGAATGCCACTGCTACAGATGTTAACAGCCAGTGGCCTCTTGTATTTTCTTCCATAGTGCTTCCTATTGAGACAGTTGATTTACCTTATGATATTATGCTTACCAACTTCAAACAATCCATTATTATAGAGGGTGCTGTATTAATTCCTTCTCTTTCACCAGAAATTGCTTGATGCTTCCAAAAGATAATTTGCCATGTAATTTTGTTCACCTACACAGATGAGCAGACATAGAATGTGCATTTCTTTTTTTTTTTAACCCTGATAATGACCGTTAATTTATCAAGAGTAAATAAAATGTTTAGTTGGGAATAGACATAAATTATCACATTCATCTGCTTGCTGTTTCCAAACTGGGCTATAATGAAATGGGTTGTAATAGAGATTGCTCTTGGGGAGGCAAGCCGTTTATGAATCGCTAGAGGTGCAGCAGCTGCCTTTCCCCTTGAGAGATAGAAATTTATGCTGTATACCCCGCTGATTGTTGAGAAGGTAAAGAACCAATAGCAGCATGTTCAGAGGTTTAATTTAAAGTGTGTTTCTCACTAGGCTGCTCACAACACTTAATTAAACTCTGCTGTTTTGGCAATGACAAATGCTGTGGTGCAGGAGGAAGCTGGGCTGCTGTGACTGAGAGGCTTTTGTAATTTCTTTCATGTGCAGCGATGGCCAGATCCAGGTCAGAAACTGTAGAATTAAAGAACTAAACAAGATTTAGACATGGGGAATGGGAGGGCAAAGGAGTAGGCAGTTACAGTCATTTCTTTCACAGGCATACATCTATTTTTTTCTCTCTTTATGTCCTCTCTCTCATTTTTGGAAAGTTTTGTCATAGATTTATGAAGGTTGAGCTTCTGTGCGTAGTTTTCTGCACTTATTGCCTTTCACACTGTCATTTCCTAAGGCATGTGTCTGCTTGATGGAGACTTCAGCATTTTACTGAAAGATATGATTAATAAAATGAATAGCAGGTTCCTTCACAGCATATTGTTCCTATTTCATAACAGTCTGATCTTTCTATTAAGTCTCTTAGCATGACTCTTGATCTGCCAAACCATATTTTCACAAAAGAAGCATTACGTTTAAAATATGCAACTAAGTGTGAAATTTTGCTTCAGAGGTCTAGCACACGAAAACATCAAACTCAGAGCAGTCAACAAACTGACAGGGAGTGACTAATAGCTTTTTTCTGGGTAGAAATCCAATTCATGCCAAACAAAAATCTTATTTTGTTTCTGTAATGGTATGACTGTATTATTGTGCATTTCATGAGATCCATTTAAAAGGTGGAGCCAGTCTAGCACATAGCCACTGCAGATCCCTGCCTGCTGCTCTTGTTATGAAGTCGCAGAATTCTGGCTATACTACCAGGAAATAACCACAGTTATGCCTGCAAGGCACAAATAGGAGCTGGAGCATTTCATTCAATAATGTAATCCATAGTTTTAAGTAAAAGACCTCAGTTCTTATGTCCTTTTTTATTACTTCGGTAAATGGTACTACAGATTATTTTTCTGTCACATGTCAATCTTTTTTGCACTAAGCTTTATCAAAACTGTATAATAAGTAGTTATTTAACTGTCTGCGTCGCCAAGAAAATACAAATCACCAATTTGAAAAGGTGTTTCCCACAATGTGCTGCCACCATTAAAACATATATTAACAGTTGCATTTGAATGTATGCTGGATTATATTAAACATTTCCTCTTGACATAATCTAACATATACTGTATACCTACTATTAAATTTTCATAAGCCACATAGCAACAAATAGATCTTGCCATAGAATTGTTCTTTTTATATCTCGGTTAAAGGGGGCTTTACATTGTACTGAGCCAAACTGTGAACACTGATTAAAGCAATGCATTAATAATAAAGATGAGAAGACAATTGCAAACATATTCATTATCATGTAAAAAATATCAGATTATTTTGAAATTGGGTAATTACTCTAAAAATGTTTTGGCTAAACGAGAGTACTGAATAATGAAAACAGGAGCACAGAAAAGTAAAAGTAACATAGTATTTATCCTGTTTTATATAAGGGATGCAAACAACTCCATATGTATTTTGGTGTTCTGTAAATGCCAGGGAGACACAGCAGCATCCGTTGGAGTTAACAGTGCAGCACTTTTGTGTTCAGTAGCACAAATCATTAATCATGAGACCGGCCATATTCTTGTAGTGCCTGTGCTTTCATTACTGGGCCTAATTAAACAGTTCTGTGAACTGGAATCTCAGATTCCTCTGTTACAGATTATCATTAATTATGGTGAAAGTACTCAGAGATGTTGGACTCAATTATATTCTGCTCAACCCTGGCAGTGGGGTGATTCATTGTTCTGAGCACTCCACAGCCGCACTGTCTCTGCTTATCACCAACCTCCACTTTTGTAAATTGGGCTCTGCCAGCCAACAAACTAAGAATTATGTGCTGCTTTTTTTCATTACAAACATGTTGGAGGAGCACAGACCAATTAAGGGTGGGATATTTTGTGTGGAGTGATGAGGCAGGCATTGGTGCAGGGAGATGGGGGTTGGATGGGGGGGTACTGTAGGAATGAGCTCACCATGCTGAAGTTGTGCCTTTATTACCATGTGTTGTGCAGATCTCCACCTGGCCTACTGACAGACTATTCTCAGCATACTTCCTCAATATTTCAAAGCTCTCAGTATTGTAATAGTACAATACAATTTTGACCAAATATTACATTGATATTACTGTGCAACTACTGTATAAACACACAGATTTCCAACATCCTGGAGGAGGGCTTAATGGGGATTTCTATTGTACTGGGAGCTATGAGCATGGAGAAAAGCGTTAACTTTTCATAATATTTGTGTATGTCATGCAACTTTTCATACAGCTGAACAATGTCAATATTACTTCTATGGTCTTATGTAGGGTACTGGGGGTCTATGATGGAATGAGACTGTGAATGAGATTATTGGCCACCTTTTTTGGGGTCAGAGAATTGGGAGGAAAATCAGAATCAAAGAGAGGCACAAGTTCCAATGGTAAGCTTAGGCCTTAGTGGTTTGCACAATTTCATATGCCACAGTAGGTAGTGATTTTAATATATATGAAAATCAGTCAGAGGTGTGTGCATGTGTCTCTTACAATATCACCAGTGGGAGATTTTCACTGCTTTACAAAGCAGGACTGTTTTCGTTTCGCCTCACTACAGTGTTGTCTAAGTATAACTCGCAATGAGACATCTGTCTCAGTTCCGATGCTTTCAGGAATTAAGACCTTGAATTCAAAGTGATATGTGTGAAAGGAAAACAAAATTTAAGATGTCAAAATTTAATTTTTTTACATCTTGGTTTCTTTAATGTTTCCTAAAACTATAGTTGGTTTAATCTCAAAATTCCCCTGACAAAAGAGCAAGAAATGGGATTTCTTCTTCTAGAGATAGCAGCAGCTCATTGAAAATGTAATACACTGCTTCCAAGTCACAGGTCAGCTGGCAATCTGAATTTTAAAAGGACTGTGAATAATATTCTGTTTTATTTTGAAAATGAACTTTGTGGCCTCCATCATGAAACCAATATATGTCTTAATCTTCTGGGCTCTTGAAGCCCACAGCTCTGAAAGAAGGCCTTTGACTCCTGAACCTAATAAGGAAATCACTTGTTTTCTCGTCCATCTTGCCGTCTTTACAGGCGCTGACACAAAACAGTCCTTTATTTTAAAAGTAAATAAATTCATCAAGCAGAAAATATGTTTTATATTATTACTAGTATTGGTATTGGTATTAGTATTAGTAGTAGTATTATGTAAATATTATTATTATATAGGCTAATACACCTAAAAATGAAAAGATTAACATCTTAGCATCTATTGTTATTCTGAACTGAACATGGCTGACAGTGGCAGTGAATTTAAGCGTTAATTACTCACTAACCTTTTCAAAATGGATAGTTAGACATGCTGTGTCCTGCAACTCTGAATGTTCAGGAAATGAAAACATCCAACGACCAATCATTATCTACTCACATTAGCATAGTCTTTTAAAGCCTAGTACCCCAAAACATGCCACGGAAATCTTCCCCTATTTATCTTAAAATAGCCACTTAACTTTGACTGACACTAATTCTTACTACATGAAACTGTAGAAACCCATTCCTTTCCCCGTTCTGTCTCTGTCAGAAAATTACAAAAGACAGAGTTTGTGATGTCCCCAGTGTGCAAATTCCTTTATTCTGTCAGATTACAGCATTTGATATGACGTAGTGCGGCATTCTGGCCTCACATGCCTGCCAGAAAGAAGGGACCTGTCAGCAGCAGAGGAGAGCAGTGCAGATCATCACTCTGACTGATCCACAGGCCCAGAGACTGTCATCTCCTCTGACTGTACAAGTCAACACAAATAAAAGTGAGGAAGCAAAAGCCATAATGGCTGGGATAGATCCAGGCTCATTGTGGCCATTACTTTTATTCAAACCTTACAGATGACATGATGTGAAAAATGAGTCTGTGTCTAGTCGGGTGCCCATTAGTGAGTGAGCACATTATCTCCCCTTTTTCACATTGAATCTGTTCCCTGCATGCAGTGGCAGATGCTCCTGAGGAGTCACTCACTTTTATGGTCTTTTGACTGCCATACTCTTTTAAATACAGGGGCCTGCACCAGGCAGAGATGACGTATGGCTGTCAGTGCTCTTTACTTCACTGACAGATGCCTTCAGTGGATCCCTCCTTAAACCTTCTGTATAAAACTAAGGGGGACAGCTAACCTCTTCTTTCACAGAGCAGACAAGCATGCATCAACCTCATTATTACAGCTAAGGGGGTGATTTCTAAAAATCTTTATTACTGGACAATTACAGTGCAATTTACTTGAGTATAGTCTATAGGCAATCATGAACCCAATTCACACTACAACTAAAAAATCATATATATTGAATCTATTTTGAGATTATGGTGTAATATAATTGTAAATTTGATTGCTGAAATGATTCATATAATACAATACGTGCTTAATATTAAAAAAGGGTTTTGTTTGCTCAGAAGCTTGATTTAAAAAATAAGATATTGAATTTGGACCTCTCTTTCTAACACCCCTAACAGTTGTTAAAACACTTCAACCAGCTGATGAAGGAAAATCAATTACTTTGTCAAATCCCAGTGTTCATGTCACAGTGTTGCAGCTGGTACTGACAAGACAAATATACACTTCCCCTGTGCTTTGTTCGTCTATCTAGACTGCAAGAAGTTCACACCACATAAAAATCTACTTGCACGGTGACATATGAACTAATATTTTAACACCTATGCAACATGCTGACTTATTTCTTGACATAAGTAAAACAAAATTCACAACAATTTTAGCTTGTCTCTGACATAACTTTGTCTAATAATGTTTGGTGAATAAATACGCTTGGACTTCCATTTAGTCCCTTGGCAGTAACATGCATATGAGTTTTTTAGTGGTTGTTGGAAAATTTGTTAAATTGTGTAGTGTATGACTTGTACGACGTAAGAAAATGTGTGAAGCGAGAAACTTTAACATGAAAAAAAATAAATACATAAATATACAAACTGAGAAACATGTATCCAGTGGCTGGTTATGCATCAGTATACAGTGACCCACAGTTAACAAATATTCAGCAGCATGGAAACCCCCAAGGAACATTGAGCCGATTTGAAAATAAACCATATGTTATACTACAACATGAAATAAATGTGGATGCAGTGCTACAGAGCAAAGCTCAGAGGTTGTGGTCAGTGGCAGGGAGTCTTGGTTTCTCTTGGGCATGAGTATGAACCAGAACCACTTGGTTCAATCTAATCTCTGACAAGAAACAACAAGCCTTTGGGACAACCACAGTCCACTTCTATGCCACACAACATCATAAGCAGCTCAACTCAGGGGGTTAAATTTACTGTAGCTGTCAGGGGAGAAATATGCTTCCATTTTACAACTTCAGTGGCAGAGAAGACCATACAATGCTCCTCTATTTCCTTCACTATTGCTCACTCGTTTGAATCTCTCTCCTCTCTCTTCTGTTCCTGTCAGGTTTCCCTCGGTACACACACTCAAGGGGTTCCCCAGTGACTGCGTCCCATTACGATCCTGAGACTGCTGCAAAACACAGCTCACCTTCTCCAGTGATACCACTGAGGTCCCCAAATTCCCATGTCAAGTAGAGCGCATGATAAACAAGATTTGGTAGTTGGTAGCAGTGGCACAGTTTTTATTTTGTCTCTCTACTGAAACTTCTAGTTTGATTCAAGCAATAAAAGAGACTTAAAGAACCATACATGCATAACTATAGTCTGCATCTTTACACAGACTATATGGTTAAGACCTATTAACCATATTTATTTCTATATATTTACTTCTCTGTTGCAAAAGGTAATCCTTGCTACATTTCTTAGTTGCAGCTATTATAGGTTTATCAGTATACAAAAAGAATATTGGCCAATTTATTGTTAATGAATATAAACTCTCAATTATCAATGCCACCTTGTAAATCCTTCAACAGCCAGGCTGTTGTTTAAATACTGTCCTTAATAAAAACATTAACCATTTTGATGACTTAGATTTACACACTGTTTATTGTTGTCTATATGTATTTGAATGGCCTGACAATAAATATACAGTCCTTTGTTTTTAATTTTGGTTGTGAGGTGACAATGTAATTATTATTTGGTCGCTGACTGAATTTAATATATATATGTATATGTGTATATATATATCTATATATATATATAGATATAGATATATATACTTACTCACATTGTCACAGTCTGTTTCACTGTCAGCCTGTATTCAAATATACCAAGTTCTTATGATTCCATAAGCATCTCAGGCATTATTGTGCTAATCACCTGACACACCTGATTTCATGATTCATTTTCTCCATTCATCTTGAGCAAATGTAGTGACAGCTTGCAATCTGTTTGTTTTGAGTTGTCAAAAAAGAAGCAAAGGCATGTATCAACATGGAATAAATGCTACTATAAGATGTCACCAGCTGCACGTAATAAGATGAATAACAATCATATGTTAATCAGCCACTGTTGCAGTAATGGGTTGTTTATATGATGTTCCATCACAAACCTTCTTGGACTGTTTTCTTATATAAAGCTACGGATTCCTGAACAAACTACTGTTTAGAATACCAATGATTTAACGTATTTGTTTTTGTTGTTTTTGTTTCTTTTCCAGCAACATTTGAACAACTAAAAATGCATTTATGGAGTAAAATGTGCTTTCAGTGAAAATTAACTGAGTTTGTTAATGCAATTATAATTACTTTGTTTAAAGCTGCCTGGAGGATCTAAGGAGCATGTTGTTATTAATTGGCACAGATATAAAAAATACATGATGTGTAGGGATTTAGACAAGATACTTATTATTTAGGTGCAACCATAAAAGTTATTTCTATTAAGTTGTTTCTATTAAGCAGGCTTCTTCATACAGTTTACAGAATTGCATGCTTTTCATTCCAAAAAGCTATACATTTATTTTAGAAAAGTAATTTCAGGTCTAACAATTTAAACATTTAAAAAGATCAACATGGATCTACAACCATATGTATTCCCATCAGACTAAAGAAGGCTGGGTGATATGAAAATATATGGTTGTAGATTAAGACTATTTTTATATATCACAATTCTATGCAAAAATATGAATATAATCAAAGCAGTGTTCAATACAATAAAGAGTGCAGTGTTATTATGCATTACATCACACATATGGTTTGCCTGGAATTAGTTTGGAGACAACAGCTTGTAAAATGCAACATACAGTAACATAATCCTGCTATCACAACATGATTCAAGTGAAAGACAAACTACAAAACTGAATTTCTGCCCAGATCAGACAAATGTCTTGACAGAACGCCCACACTTAAACAAAAAAAAGGATTATCTATCCAGTCACATTCCAGTAAGCAATTAAAAAAGGAAGTGTGTCAAGTCTGCCACAAAAGACCTGCATCTTCTCTGTCATCTCAAAAATATACTGAACAAGAAGTTTTCAACTCTTAGCTTTAGGACTTTGAGGATTTTAATTCTACTTAATGAAAGAGTCTGGGGTTTTTTAAATAAGTAAAATAGTAAACAAGGTAATATTTATAGAAAACTAGAAACAACAATATAACTAAATAAAAGTAATTATAACAGTATATGAGAAATGTGGAGTGAGGTTACTGTGTGTAAATACATAAAAACCAAGAGTAAATAGAAACATCACAAGCACAGACACACTTATAAACTATGCTACAACTAAATTGCTTCCACACTCCATGGGCTCAATATGCGATTTAAAAGAGCATTTCGGTGGCAATATTCCTCTGATAAGGTGTTAGTTTTAATAGGAACCCTCAGCTCAAATATGAGCTGACAAACACAGCAAGACAAACACAGTCTCTCTCCGGCAATGAAATATACACTATCAAATAGACCTGTACCTTTTTGAATCCGCTGTGTGGGTGAAACTAAAGCGCAGAACAAACAGCATTCTGATATGGCTTTGAGGGTGATAACAGCGTCTGACAGGGTGGAGAGAGCAGGCTTTGGGCTCTATGCGAAAACACAACCTGTGATTGACATGATTCCCTGGCCTTAGAGAAGTGTACCTTTTAATAAGAGCTCAGAGAGGCCCTCTCAACAACCTGGTCCAGGCGCTCACCAACAGCAGGCAACGGCTGGGGAGGTGTATGCATGTGTACTTATGTGTTTTAGGGTTATTTGTGTGTGCATGTCCACGTGTGTGTGTATCGATGCAAACGTGTAGATGTGCATGTGTGTCTGTGCCCACTTGTAATAGATTTCAATCAAGGATTTCAGCCATGCCCAAATACTCCTTTTCTTTTGGGCTGAGTTGTTTGAAGAAAATGAGTGGATTCAGGATCAAGAGCCTTTCTGGAGGACTTTAAGTCTGTTTGAGGATTATGACTTCTTCATCCTGTACAAAGCCTGTAGAGAGAGCTATATGCTAGCCCTTGGAGGCCGGGCTTACCAATGCATTCCAGACGGTGATATAGAAGTGATAAAACCCAGGAAAGACATCACAGGCACAGATTTTCTAAATAAATAAGCAAGTTAAAAACTTTGCTGCTTTGCTCTGGAAGAAAACTTCTTTAGTAGTATGCAAATATGCATGGTTATAAAATGTTACAGATTTGCAATGTAAAAAGGATACATAAAAAGGTGAGGAACTTTATTAATAATTAAGTTAATAAAGTCTTTTAAAACTTGAAAACCTTCTTCCTAACTTGAAAGCTGTGAAAATAATGCTCTTAATAAACACAACTTCAACGCTGCTTACTGTGTTTCTGAAATTCTACATTCTGTGTTTCTGCTACAACTGAGCTCAACAAACTCTTGCAAAAGCCACACCTCCTTTCATCTGACTTATGAATTACAATTAGTGCACGAACACATTCCCTGCCAGCTCTGATCAACATCTTCAGGTTTCAACCTGACTTCGTGCAGCATCGACAAAATGCCTGATCTGCTTCCGAAAGATGTCACCACTGACCTTGCCTTCATTGAATAGATGAAATGACTGTGATGGTCACTCTACAGAACCTTTATTAGTCATAGAGTTGATAATGAACTATGTCAGCAGTACACCCAACTAGGTGTGGATCATCTCCGATGCTAAAATCTGTCATTATTTACCCTGTTTACAGCATAACCTGAAAGAAAAACTAGAAATCAATAGGAAATGGGGACAAATTACTGTAAGTGCCAATATTTAAGACAGATGAGATAAAGGACTCTCAGCCTGTGATAGATTTTTTCCATTTACCTTAAGCTTATTGAGCAGAGTGTTGAGAGTCAAGTGCTGATAAGACCATTAGTTGACTGTTGATAAAACTATTTAGTGTCATTATAACTGTTAAAATAACAAACATTAAAAGGAAATATTAAAATAAATATTAAAAGATAAAACATCTAGCAACTGCACTGTCTATGTTTTTTACAGTATTTTCTCAGAATAACACTTACTATATTTAACAACGAGTCTCAAGAGTGCTGGCTTTGATGAGAAGGTTACAGGACTTTGTTTGACCCAAGAGCAGTGAGACTCTTGAGCTGTGACTCTGCTGTACATCACACTTATATCTTTTGTTCTTGATCAAGTGCACCCACACCCATACAATATGCAGCCAAACCAAGCAAGGCGATCATCCCGGGCAAATGAAGCCATGGACAAGCAGGAAAGAGGAAGTAGCATCTCCTACAGACAGTCGCAGCAGGGGACGGACTAACTATAACCACATCAATGACTAACTCTCACAGCAAGGACACCTCCCTTCACTTTGAAAAGAAAATAAATTAAACAACAAAGCGGGACACTGACATTCACTGCCTTTCAGTTTATTGCACCAAATAACTTGTTGTATGTCCGGCAGAGGAATGTTTTTGAATTCAGTTGCCAGTGAAATGCAGAAGCATTTTAAGAACAAAGTTCCCTTCCCAGCAGGAATGATGATTGCTATATAGATTTGTAGATGAACCAGAAAAAAGGTTCCCTCATTTGTTGGCCTAATATGGTCATTCCAACACAGGAGGAGACCCATCTTTGGACTTCTTCATGCATTACACACACAATCAATAATAAAAGAATATAGAGGGAGAAAGGCCTTAGTCGCACTGCCTACAAGCGGCACTGATAAATGATTTTGTGCCAGTTATGACAGCAAGGTGCATGCATTGAAGAGAGTGGAAGGCCTTTTTAATAGTGCAAGAAGAGAATTAAATCAAACCCAGGAGGGCCTCCACTGGAAAGGAGAGATGCTGCATCTCTTTGCTCTAAATCAAAGCTCTACTTAAGCCGGGCCCACTCTTTCCCCATTTTTCTACATTATCGCAGGAAACCTGTCACTGCTGTCTATGGGAAAGTTTACAAATCATGATTTATCAGAGAGAGGATCTCTAGACACCTGTGTGAGAAAATAAACATCCCCTGCATTATTAATATAGGCCAAAAAGTTTTTTTAGTCTTCCTTTAAGTTAAGGAAGTATCTAAAACATTGTACATCCAGTGCATAAATGATTGATCAATGCCTTACATTCTAAAAATTTTAAACAAATGCTGATAATACACAGTATAATTACTATTTTAAGTAAAGACCCTGTGTCCATTGTGGCCATTTCAAGTCCTCAGAGCAAAAACCCTGAAGAACACAGCTCCTTACCATCCCAGGGTGGGAAAAATAAAAAGGGGGCTTAAAAACGAGTGAAAAGTTTCCAAAGGTCAAAAATTAATCAAACTCATTACCTGTGGAAGAGAAGGATCCTGGTTGCTGCTAACTCGTTTAGCAGATTTTTAACCTCTATTTTCTTTTCAAAGGGCTAGAGATTCCCAAAGGAGCAGACGTCCATGACTCCTCATTTACAACTGGATAAGTGAATCATAATGATCCTCCCAGGTTTGCTGGAGACACAGAAATTACATTTTTTAATAGAAGCAAAAACATGCATACACCTAACCACCATATATATAGACAACCATCGTTATGTCCTAAAGAATTCAGTTAAATACTGTATAACTTATTTTTTAACCTGAGACTTTATATGCCTCAAGAACCCTAAAACACAACCCAGTTTCTAGCCACTTTGTGCATTACAAACAGGCAAAGCCACAATAGCTAGGGAGAGAAAATCCTTCTTACTGGCCACCAAGGCCAATTTCTACCACTTTATCCAGTAAATACTTCAGAAGAAAGCGACCGAGCATTTGGGGAAGAAGTGATCCCAGGATGATAGGCATTCAGTCCACTGTCTTGTCTCTGTTCCTAATGCAGAACTTTCTCCAGGCAGGAGCTTCTTATCAAGGAAACATGCTGATGACGGGCACAAAAATACTTAAGTCTGAATAAGAGCTTTTTATGTAGTGGAAATATATATGGCAATCATTGCTGCAAATGTTTATTTTTTCTTTCTCAGTTGCTGAGTAGGGATTGATATAGTCAGATAATAAAACTAAGCACATACTGCTAATATCACATCTGTATATTAACTGTGAAAGTATGTGATTCAACACAATCACTAATAAAATACACATAGAGTTAAATGTTCTGTAAATGTCTGTTGTTAAATGTTCAATGCATATGCGCTTTATTCATTAACAAGGTTTAACATGTTAACATACACACTCTTAAAATTTTTCTTTCATATTTTACACTTTTTTACAACACTAATTTAAAATAGGAAACTGAAATAAATGTATTCTAAAATCAGGATCTGTGTAAATTGCTTATAAGACAATAATAATTTATCATGCATAAATAGCTATGAGTCTCATTTAAGCTGATTTGGGTTGTTAGGTTTATGATGTGAACATACTGCATATTTGACAGGAAAATTCTGACTGCTTATAGAAATGTAAAAGAAACAACTATTAGTAAAACTCTTCATATGGCAACACTGTAAACTGGTCAATGAAAAACTACTATTAACAAATTAATTTGTTTCTCCATGTCAGTTTACTTTAAAATAGCAGGTACTATATAATTTGAATGTTTTATTTAAGCATTAAAATAAAAAAAACTTAGATTTACACTTAACACCATTTTAATACCTGTATTTTGATATGTTAGGCCTAGACATAAAAAAATATTATGTATTTATTGAAATATTGAAAAATGTTAAACTTGAGTTACCCCCCACACAACCCCCAACCCCCAAACAAAACAATAACAAAAAGGAAGAAAACTGTTAATGCTCTAAGGGAAGTCCAGGCTGTAAATGTGCACAATATTCCACATTATATACATGTCATTTCAGAGTGCACTCCAAGTGACGCAGTGTCAAATCTGTGTGACAGATTTAGGTGAATGCTAGTAAAGGGAGCCCTGCGTGGGGAGAGCGGCTTAGGGCTGACTCAAGCAGCCAGTACAAGATCTCCAGCAGGCAGAAAGGAGCCCTGCTCACTGCGGAGGCGCTGCCTGTCCAGCCCACCAACATTGACAAGCAAAGAATAATCTCACACCATTGCCATCTTCTGACTATATTCACACATGACTCTTTGAGTCAGCTTTGAGGCCTATGATATGTTACAAGGTATTACATTTGCTGAGAGATTGACAAGCTCTCAGAGTAAAGAAGCAACTTCAAAAGCTGCAAGGGCCAATGTCAAATAAAATAAAATAAATAAAAAAGAACATGTCCAATTATTTGGAGAAAGATTTAGTTTATATATTAAATGGTATATCAAGTCTGAAGTGATGTGAAAATACACATTGTATGAAATGCAGGTGTAGGTGTTCTTTATTTTTAATGTAATGTCTCCCTCTTTTGGCAGACACAGTAGAATGAAAACAGGACAAACAGCAATTTAAATACAAGTAAGAATCCCCCTTTAGAACAGAAGTCTAAAATATGAGAATTCTGATCGTAATAGAGCATTGTTTATATTTTGACTCAAAAAACATTTATCTTCCTGTAACTCTCGGGATGGCCAACAACACCATTTATTAGTGCCTGTGGTTAATACAATTTTATTGTCATCTGAAATTCAGACATGAAAGGACTTCAACATGCAATACAATATCATAATTTCCTTGATTTTGATCATGTTTGGTTAAACTAAAGTTATACATAAATACATAAATATGATTTCAGTGACTGCTGGATAGCAGAAAGTTTATTGTGAAATCTGGGGGCTCCCTGACATCTAGTGGTGAGAACCTAGACTTCATCTGGAGTAGCCCAAGCACAAGTACTGCAAGTTCAAACTTTAAATAGCCATCTTTTTATATTTTTTGTACATGTATGGCTCAAATGTTCCTCCACATTATTGGTATGACCAGATACCACTTATGTTATGGGATATGGAATAAGTAGGACCATAGATAGGTGGTATTAGAGTTAAAATAAATATTTATGTATAACTTGGATGATTAAATGGGGTTCAGACAGATGCAGTACAATACTATGGATTATGGATTTTTTTAATCTACTTCTGGACCAGAAACCTCTGCTCTGCTTGACATTACCAATGCCATATAGGCATACTTTACAGTAAGCCTATTGTCATTTTATCTTGGTATCTTGTTTGGACGTTTCCCTTTTTCATCAGGTGCTGTGCTTCACATAGCACAGCACATAAAACACATAGCACATCAAATTTAGGGTTCAAACATAAATGGACAGGTACACCTGAGAAGGCTTTCATATTTTGTTCAAAATACTTTGCAGTCAATCACTGCTCCTGCTTACATTTAGGTTCATAGTGTTGCTTTTGTCAGCAGTGAAATCATCAGATGAAAATGTGCCATTTCTTGGCAGCTGTACGTGTTTAAGCCATAAAGGAACCACTATTCATTGCTTTCAGTGACATGAGTTGCAGAGCCCTGGAGGATAAAAAACACCCAAAACTCCATAGAACTGCAACACGGGTATATTATTTTTTCATCTGTTATAAGCAACAAATATTTACAATAAATATCACTGCAAAACAAAGATAGGACAGCAAATTGCAAGTTTTTTGGGGAACTTATGATCCCTGCAGTATTGCCAGATATTAAATGTTGAAGTATCGTACCAGCAGCTTAAAATTATCGTATTTTGAGGAAAATTATCGTACACACACAATTTGCATTCTGAAGTGGCTCAGACAATCAGCTACAATAACACAGTATCATAGCTGTGCATATTATAGCCTATAATGCAATTTTTACCTACAGAACGGTTGTAAAAACCACCTCTGAGCAGAACAGTGCCTCTACCTGTGGAGTTGTGTTAGAACCATTCATTTTCACTTAAGCTGTTCCTGCCAACATGACAGCATAAAAAGAACCAGCCATGTGACAGAGCTCTATTTCAGACTGACTGAGCTTTGTCTGAGCTCTCAGCCACCCATTGACTCATACTAGCCTTTTCCATTAAGCCGTGACATTTAGCCCATGAACGCCTACGGCTCATGGGAAATAGAGTTCTATAAAGGATGCTACAAAACGCTATATTGGGTAAACAACAATACTACACAATTTTTCAAAAAACGGACATACGCAACAAATATGTTACTCGCCATACTGTTGAAAAATGCTGTGTTTCAAGGCTGAAAATGTAGTGATTAGCAATGGTGAAATTGAACAGGGTTGTCAAAAGTTGCGGTTTCACTTCCGTTAAGTGACATCGAGCTTCCATTCTGCACTTGACATGTTACTGTATTTAGAAACAAATCAATTTGTTACCCAGACTTTAAGATTGATTAATTTTAAACAATAATTAAATTACTAAGTGTAATTTTTTGTCAGAACACACTTTATTGCATATTTATGCAGAAACAGCTAATAGAATAGAAAATCAGAATAGAATAGATGTTATTGTCATTGTACAGAGTACTAAAAAATTGAGACGTGCAAAAGTACAAAACATAAAAATACAAAAAGGCTTAAAACTTTCCTTTTTGATAAAGCTTATAGTTAGAGATGGCTCAGGTGACTCTGAGCCCTCTCTTAGTTATGCTGCTATAGATTTAGTCTGCTGGGGGACCTCCCACATTACACTGAGCTCCTCTCCTCCTTTTCT
>JAUMHL010000014.1:13687284-13701301 GCA_032362345.1 Sandelia bainsii
CTTAAACCTTACACTGTAAAGTGCCTTTAGATGACTTATGTTGTGATTTGGCGCTATATAAATAAAGTTGAATTGAATTGAAGTCGGGAGCCTCGAGCCGCTACGACCGTGCAAGCTGCCATCTTAACCTAAAAAAGCTAGCTAGAAGAAGCTAGTTCTAACTTCACCAGCTTTAAAGCGCAACTGTAAATATAATGACTGGGGCTATTTAATGCACTTGTATAGCAGGGTTAGGAGAAGGTGGGATGAAGGACGTGGGTTTTTACTCCTGTCCCAAACCAATCTCAGAAGCATAATTTCCATCCCATCCCAAGATTGCGTTTGACTTTCTCACTGAATGCCATTTTGACAGACAGACTCATAAAAACTGTAATATGCTATTTAAGTGGGCGCAAGCATGACACTTGGAATCAGCCTACTCAACTCAGACCAGCCCTTAATCTACCTGCTTAACTATGCTCCTCTGCCGCTTGCTACGTTCTGCAACACTCTGCACAGCCCTTCAGGTCTTAGTTATCATCAAATTACAATAAACAAGAAGCTATAAAACGCATTAATCAAACTGAAATCATTGAAGTGATTGTGCTGATGGTAAAATGATGATTGCTCAAAAACTTTTCGAAGCAATTATTTCACTGCCTGTTCTGACTGTTCTGCAAGTCTGACTTCATGGGAGACATCAACATGTGTCCACAATAAGATACATTATGATGCATATCTAAACTAAAGATATTTTAAAAAGCTACATTCTGTAGTTTGCATTACATTTAATTTTATTTGTTCAGTTTTAGTTTTTAAGTAACATACAGTATAGATTATATAGTGGCAAGAATGCATAAAAACAAGGAGCCCAATAACAGAGATCTTAATTTTGAAGCTTTCTCCGTGCCTTCCAAACATGACACTGGCCAGAGGCCACTATTTGATGTAGAAACTTCAGTCAGCAGCAGATAAAGTTAGAAACTGTCCACTATCCTGTTCATTTGGCGGCATGATAGCCCAGTGGGTAGAGCAGTCTTCTTCCAACCCAAGGGTGAGCGGTTCAATTCTCAGTCCCAGCAAGCTACATGTCTGAGGTGTCCTTGGACAAGACACCAAAACCCTGTAGTAGAACTGACACCTACTGTCTGGCAGCTGTCAAAACAACAATTTCCCCAAGGGGATCAATAAAGTATCAACTATTATTATTATTGCAGCTTCCTTTCTCGGAACCCTGCTGCCACCACCTGCTCTCGTCTGTTTTCCAGGCAAGATGCAGTAGATCTCGAATGAGCATATTGACTCCTATCCCGAGGGAATCCCGCAGGAATTTTGAAACCTGCATGATTCCTGAAAAACTGTCAGCCTCCAGTTCACATGGTGGACCCCTACATGCTTTGCTAATGAAAAAGGTAAAAAAAAAACGGATTTACATAAAATAGTTCATTAGGCACAATTCATAAGCTATTACAAATGTCAAATTAATTGTTCTTTGTACTCTACTGTGAATACTGTGTCAGGGTAAATACTCAAACCAGTCACTAGATGGCGCTTATTGCTTGGGAAAAACCCTAAAAATTATATAGAGGCAAGTGATGCAAATTAAATCCTGCAGCCAAGCTAAATGATTTAGCCCAGCTAAAGTTCTGTGCCTCTTTGTTTCTATCTACAGGTGAGCTAACGTTCCTCCAAATGAGATATAATACTCCTGAGTAAGACAAACCAGTGTTATGAAACTCTGGTAATAATATGTAAAAAGGGATGTTTAGCTGTACACTGTGATGCTATAGGCTAATCAACATGTTGCCAGTGAATAAAGTAGCATACGAAGCCACAGCAAAGCTTGAGCCACAGGGGTTGTTGTCATTGTAAGCGCCAGAGACATTAAAGGGCTAATACACATATTGTTTTAGTTTATGGTACATTTTTGTATGTTTATGTGGTTATTGAATTTATGCAATACGATAATTGTCAAGCTTTTAACCACAGAGTTTTACAAAGAGGTGAAATATGTCAGCGAGATAATTTTACCAGGTTATTTATTGTAATAAATATTGTAATAAAATTTATTGTAACAAATTACTGATACTTGATTAGGGGATAAATAAAGAGGGGAAATTCTTTGTGGACAGGCTGTCCCTTTGACGTGCCAGTGTTCAGGGTGATTCTGGTTAAAAAGGGATATTTTGATTAATTCATGGACAGCAAGGACAAGGACATGTGCTCAAATTATTGATGTATTTATACATATCAGGGTCACTGTTCTCCAAAGATGCTGTAATATTGGTAATACTTGAAAATACAGTACAGTTGTCCTGGTTAGTGACATGTACATGCTGTTACATGGGACTTATTGTTAACTCCGGAATCATTAATTTTGTGGTTATGGAAAAAGAGATTAAATCCTGCAGCCAAGCTAAACGCAAGCTAAAGTTTTGTGCCTCTTTTTTTTTAAACTACAGACCCACCTGCAGGGTTTAGAAACACACCTCTCCCTGACACCCACTTGGCCAGGGAGGCTAAAACTAGCAGCTGTACATAAACTGAGTGCCACTGCATGCACTGATGAGGCCTGTATCTAGGGCTGTCCTGAATACAACTTTTTGGGCTCTAGAGCTTCAGTGAATATCCTGACCAGGAGGGCAGGTGTTATATCTACAAATTCGGTTACTGCTACCAAATAAATCATAAACACATAGTTAGCTCACTAAGCCTTAAACTCACCCTGTGTGCAAAGAAGATCAGTCTGTGCACATTCTCTGCTAAAAGCGAACTTCTCTTCTTGTTCACATTGCAGCAGCATTTGAAAAAAATGTAACCCAACATGGTTTAAGTGGCTGGATAACACTAGTATGCAAAAGCAGTGTTTAGAGTAGCAGTCACTGTTTTGCTTCCACCATGCAAGTGCGCCTGAGTGGGCTTTTGTCGTGTCTCTAAAACAGTCTATTGCTCCAATTCCATTCATTCAAGTTTTGCTTCTAATGGCATATTTAATACTAATTAAGAACCAAATAGCTATCTAACAAAAAAATATCCAGATATTTGGGTCCAGCCCTACCTGTATTAGCAACAAAAGTAAATAAGCAAGAAGGTAAGAAAATGACGTGATTGGCAGCGGAGAAAACCTGGTTTTGATCCTATAATGATGGGATAACATGTGAAAACTATTAAATACTTTGGGTAATAAAGTGTTATTTTTTTTCATAAAAAAAGATACAAACAACTGCACACTAAGCTTTCATAATTTATAAAAAATATGGTATGTTTCATGATAATTGCCAAAGGAACATGTACACCTGGATCCTGGAGAGTGTTTTTGAAGGATTTTTCTTCAATGCAAATTATTTCACTGATACACTGAGCTCCTCTCCTGTCCTCATATACCACCATTGCATGTCATTAACTTTGTGTTTTCTCTCTTTCGTAGTTGTGCTTTGTCCTATCTGTCTCCCTCTCTATATACCTTTCTGCAGGTATCACTGGAGTTTTTCCCCTCCACTGTTGCCTAGTGCTTGCTCAAGTGTGATTGTTGAGTTTTGGCTTTTGTTTCAATAAATTGTTTGAGATGAGGAAATCACCAGTGCATGCTTCTACTTAAATGCCCTACTTTCATGATATAATATTACTGTGGTGTGAACTTTTTACGTTTTCCATAAATTTCACCCGAAAGCCAAATATCCCTAACTTTTTGTGAGTAGTGTATAACAAATTTAGAATAGAGCCAGAATGTCCAAAATGTTCCAGTCTACAAAGATGTAATGGACAATAATGTCAAACACAGCACTACAGTGATTTACACTAAAAGTCAAAGTCTGGCAGAAACAATATTTCAACCATATAGCCTAACAGCAGGCACAGTTTTGTGGGGCCAAGTTCAAAATTGGAAAATGTTATTGAGGTCAAGAAGTTGCTAAGTGGAAGTACGTTTTTACAGAATCCGCTAGTAATTGTTAATAAACTTCTGAAAACAACTTGAGAGAGCAGAGCAGGGCTGCTGGCTGACAAGCAGTTAAACAAAAAGCAGGTGAAGGTGTCAGACAACGTTAGGTGTGAGCAAAAGCATTGAAAGCTGTGTAAATAAAGTTATCATAATACCAAACCAATTAAAAATGACTATTTAACTACCTGAATCTAACCAAATATTTAACTGAGCTAACTAAGTTAACTTTGCCTGGTAATGAGACAAACCTTATTAACTATGGAAAACAAAGGTCGTTTACAACACTTACAGCTGTTTTTTAATGCATTACCGGGTTCTTCAAGGTTCCTCTATCAAGGTTATATCAAGGTGAGCAACTTACCTTGTATCTTAACGTTAACTTTGACCCGTTAAGGATATCAGGAAGTGACGTATATACTTGTTGTTTTTGTAAATGCGTCCCCAAAGTTGAATTTTAAGCTAATGTAGCTTTTATAAACATAAAACCCTATTATTAAATCATACTGCATATTTTTTCTTTTGTAAAGGAAAACAATGGAAATGCCACTTCTTGCTGCCACCTTTGTTTTATGAAACAAACGTTTCATATTTCGTATTTGATTTGTACTATTTTGGCACATTCAAGACAACAATGTATCAATAACAGGCGGGCTGACATTTTATACCTAGGCCTTCAGAGCTATCCTTCAAATATTAAATGGCCTTAGCATGACAGTAGGACTACAAGCTATTGTTATTTGATTTAACTACCCCATATTTACAGCGACAGTAACTTTTATCAATAGTGATTTAAGACAAGGCACCTAAGAGTTACAATACATACATAACTAAGATACGTAATATCAACAATATACCACTATTATCGAGGAACATATAACAGGATGCTCCATCACAAATAGACATCCAATCAACAACCAGTCACATTTCCTGATGCCCAACAAACAAACAAAAATATTACAATTATAAATAACACAATCAGGGGCCAATTCTAGCCAAGCTGTTGCGCCGACAAGCCAACACATTTCACAAGATATGACCGTCACGTCACAGCCATCTGAATATCGTTAAAACCAGCAGAAACTGTCTAAAGCAGCAATAATCAATAGCTGGTAAAGTCAGATAAACATCCATTAAACTTACCAAAGCTGCTCATCATTTGAAAACAAAATCCATCCTCCTTTTAAGTTTGAGTAAAACTCTATTCACGTTAAGTCAGATAGAAAGTCAAAGACCAGAGAGAGTCCATCACTGAGAGTATTGAAGGCCTGAAGGGAGAAATCTGATTGGATAAAAGTTATAAGCGCTGCACTAGAAGCAGCTGGAAGCAGCACAGCCGAGGGAGAAAGTCATAATGAAATGACAACTGATGGGACCTTTGTTAAAAATACACACAGCATTGATATAATTTTCTGATTCTGACTATCTCTAGGTCAGCAGAGAAGGCCTTGTTGGCCCTGACATCCCGCAACTGGTATCAATAATATAAATATTAACAATAATAAAAACAAATTGTGAACAAATAATATCTATATGTTGCTGCACATCAGAGGTATTCTAAGTATAAACTCAATATTCATTAGTTAGTTTATTAGCTTACAAAAGTTACAGGTGGCCTACTCTACTCAGAAAACAATGTATTTGAAATATTATTAAAGTGGATGCCAGTTGATCTGACAGTCTAGTCCAGATTTGTTTGACAAACCTTAACTTTTATAAAAGTAACATAAAATGCTAATGCTCAAAACTGTAGTAAATGTATTTTCTTACTTACCACATCTGTTGCACAGACAAAAAAAATGTCATAAAAGATTTTTATATTGAATGTTCCATCCATTCATCCATTATCTTATCCCCTTATCCTCAAAAGGGTCATGGGAGTGCTGGAACCCATCCCAGGTGTCTTTGGGCGATAGGCGAGGGACACCCTGGACAGATCTATCACAGAGCTGACATATAAAGACAAATAACCATTCACATTCTCATTCACGTGTACAAACCATTTTAGAGTCACTAATTAACCTTGCACTGTTATTAGTGCTTACACTTGATGGAACTAAATAATTTACCCTTTAACTGAAGTTCTTTTAATGGACCTCAATGCAGCTTTCAACACCACAGATCACTGTATACTCCTAGATCGTCTAGAAAAGAAATTTGGTGTCTCGGGATTGGATCTTGCTTGGCTAAAATCCTACTAAACTGAAAGAAATATCAAAACCCCTTGGGGAAATTCTTGTGTGACAGGCTTCCCCTTTGAGGCATCAAGGGTTCAGGGTCTTGTCCTGGGACACTTCAACATGTGGCCAGAAATCGGGGGGAACCGGGAAACAAACCACCAACCGTGGGGTTCATAGACTACTGCTGACTGCCCTACCAACTGTGTCACGGTCATTTAGTTTGTTTCCTATAATAACATCTAATCAATAATTTCTGACATTCTTGGCCCTCTTCCTTTCTCTCTTTGTATTTCACCTATTGGCCAAATTATACACAATAATGGAATTAAACCAAATCCACAGAATGACAACATTACATCAGTCTTAGCTTCCCATCACTGGCTCCGTATTAAAGCCAGATCAGACTTCAAGGTGCTTTTGAGGACATATAAAATCTTAAACGGAAGTGACCATTCATACCTGCCTGATCTCCTTAAACCTTATATTCCATCACATGCTCTCCGCTCTCAGAATGCAGTGCTTCTGTCATCTCCAAGAGTTAAAAAGAAGTTAGCTGGCAGCAGGGCTTTTTCATACTGCACCCCCTCCTCTGGAATAACCTCCATGATGACAGGCTGACTCTGTGGAGGTCTAAATCTTAATGTAAAACTCACTTAAATGCCCAAACTTTCAGTTAATGGCAGGGTTTGTTCCTTTGTTCCAAACCTTAGTTGGTGGGTCGGCTTCAGTCTAAATGAATTTAATAAACCTAATATTTACAGTGTAGTTCATGTTGTCCTGCTGATGAGATTATGGTATTTTCTCTGAAAATTACTGCATTCCTCTAATTCTTCTTGTTTTTCTCCCAAGCACATTAGCATATAGGCTGTATACCTCTCCCTCTCCTTCTCTGTCTCCTCTCTCTATCCTTTTTCTAGGTCCTCATCATGAGAGGAGGTTGTATGGTCCAGGTCCCACCAAATGGTGGCACCAGGAGGTTGCTGTTGCATGTTATTCTTTTCTTTTTCCACTTTTCACTCACTTTTAGTTTAAACTGTGCAATGATGTTGACAGTTGTCCTTCTGTGCATTAGATGGCACTATACTCCTTATAATGTGATGGTTGAACCTCCAGTCAAATCAGAAGTTCTTAAGTCAGCATAACAGAGACAAAGACTCAGCAAAACTGCTATCAACAAGTTGAAGACTATTTCAATTGTAATCAAAATCACAGCATCTGCTGCATTCTGTAAATTTGACTATGTTCATTTGACTATGTTCAGACTATTGGTGTCATGAAAGCAAGTTTCACTAGTGATAGTTGACATGCTTACGTAACGATGTGACTCATGCCCAAGGGAAAAATGCTGTCAACAGCACGAGAAAAGACAAGAAAAGATACTAATTACTGCAACAAATTGGAATATGATTATTACAAAAAACACAAACAGTAAAATCTTTGAAATCTTTTAATTCCAGTGGCATGTTTGTAATATACTGTACTTGTTTTCACAGCCAATCAAATCAACAGGCACATGCATAATTTTTGGTGATGTACAGAATATGACATGTCTGACATAGCCTCTTTTCTTGTGATGGCCCTTGACTCCTTAAAGATTGGCCGGTTTGCTTCATCTATTTGGAGTTAATATCTCACAAGCCTAGTCATGCCATTTTAAATGAAGATGCATGGTGCTAACAGGCTTACATCCTGCAGCCACTTTGCCTTCTCTGTGTATTTTCTTATAATACATACTGTCAGCTCCCAGATTAATGAACAGTCGCAATTGTAGACATGCAGTGAGTTTTGACGTTGCTCATGAAGAATTTATGTGATCGCAGAGGACCACGTTAATATGATATATAAAGCATAGAAAAACGAACTGAAGAAGTGGAAATACCTATAAAATTATTTGATATCCCTAAAACTTACAGCAAGTCATTCTTATATTTCATCCATAGTTTCACATGAAGATGTTTTACATAGGATGTCCAAAATAACAAGCTGTATTTGCGTTTTCTTGTTTGGATCTGGATCTTTGTCCTCCAGGATTTCAGCCTTTTCGTTGTCTCTCTCTCTCTCTCTCTCTCTTTGTCTGTATTGTCTCTTTGTCGTTCTCTCCTTCTGTGTGTTTTTCTATTCTCTTATACATGTGTGAATAGTAATAGGCTTGTGTTGCCTCTTCTATGTGTTTGTGTCTCTTCTCGTCCTGTTGTGTAGAGAAGATGCCATGTGGCTCAGGTCCTATATTTAGGTGGTTCCAGCAAGTTGCTTAGTCGCCTCCTGGATCATGCTTTTCGTGTACACTATGTTTACTGTCAATATGTATGCCATTCTGATTGTCCTTAGGGTAAATCATTTTTTCTCTGTTCAGTTTTTCCTTATCTGCTTTGAGGGTCTAAGGAATAAGGGGAGATCTCCATGAGGCAAATTTTTTGATAACACTATATGAATTAAATTTAACTTTACTTGACTCTTGGAGCTATGGTATGTAATCGGAATTATTTCTACACAAATCTGAGATCAATTCCAGGTGTACAATATGACACCAGCATGAGGTTTTGTGCAGGAAATGCTTTCTCACAGCCCCTACAGAGCACAGTGACCTGAGCTCCACGTCAAAATGGAAAATCTTCTACACCTGACAGAGCTCGTCTGACAAGAGAACTGTCTCATTATAAGTGACTCATTATCTCTTCTACCCGGTGTGAGTATGTGTGTGACTAAGCATTGGCATGTGTGCACACATCTGTGTGAAATGACATTTTCATATTTTATCCAAACACACTGTGACCATCAAAGGGGAGCCAACTTTTAGAAATTGCCCATAAACTGACAACAAGGAGAATGAACGTCATCACTTTACTAAATGCGACAATTCTCTGACCTTTACTGCATGTCCAGTGTTGTAACTTTTTTCTTTCTCATCACTTGAACTTTTCTCTTCTGTATTGTGCACAGGTCTATTATTCTATCAGCTCGTGATGTGGCTCTGTCTGACTGGAGAACCCTGTTCTCAGCCCCAGTTTTTTTATTTAAATAGGTGGTGTGGGCATGTGAGCAAAATACCATGTTTTCCATTGGAGTGGCTGTAAGGATGATATTAATTAGCATAATTGCAATGACCATGTGGACTGAGATTATTGTGTGGCTGCTAGGCTGTCTCTTATTGTAGCTCCTCTTAGAGCCTGTGGATTGCTCATTGACTCACCCAGCAGTAGCGTTTCCTAGCAACGCCTCTTGAATGTACTGTACAGTACTTCCCCATCTCATGGGTGCCTTTAATAATCTGCTTTGCTATTTCCATGTAAGCTTTGTTAAAAGATTTATGGTGCATTTGAAACTGTGCTGTTCCTTCAGTGTATGGCAGTAAACAGTATAGGTTCAAAGGATGAAATTTTCTTTTTGCATGCATGCTGCTCTATGACAAGAGAATTAACACAAATCAAGGATGTAAAAACTCCATTTCATGCAACTAAAGAGAAAATACTCATGAATGAATTGCCTCAAAATTATAGCAGTGTTCTGCTAAAGAACGGCTTTGGCCCGGGCAGTTTCATTAACTGTGCCACACTCCTGATAGACAGTTTTAATAAGTGAGGATAATTTCACTAAGAGACCTCATTGTTAAGGCAAAGCTGCCTGAATGCATACATCATGGTGTTACACAATGCAGCTACACTGTGGCCTCAATCAGCCATATCATGATGGAGAAGTGCTGCACATTTTAACTAATAACTAAATGCAGTAGACCCACAGGTTCACAATAACACAGCCTATTAAAACAGAAAGCTGTAAGAGAAAGCTGTGAGCTGAGGGCAGTAGGAATTGAGAAAGGCTATCTGTTAGCAGGTGATGAATACTAGCATCAAATGTATTGTTGTTGCCTGAGTCCGGTGGTGAAATTTATGGTCTATATAAAGACTCCTCATCATGTGGCTGACAGACAGTATATATTCTGCAGGACAGGAGATCATGACTCCTGCTGCCTTTTGAAATTGTGACTGAGATCTCTCTGAATCACCAAGCAGGGAATCTGTCTGTATGTGGATTGATATGTAGGCCTCAAAGCTTTAGTCTTGGCATGAATTAGCTAAATGTATGCCCTTGTGTTTTTATACTACCACAGTTATTCAAAATGTCATGACCCGTTCCTCTTTGCACAAAATGTTTCAGGGTTTTGCCATGTCAGCTGATACATGCTTTAAGTGTTTTCCTGCACCATGTTTACCTTGCTGCTCATCTACCTCTTCACATAGTTTTGTTTTATTCATGTCATATATTAAACTTCTCCCATTCAGACCTTACCTCTTCCCGTGATCAGTGTTGACTACTGTATTAAGTATCTTTGTGTCAGACCCAGAATTAGCTCTTTTAATTCTGTTTCAGTTCTTTTTTAATTCTATTTCTCTTCACCTGTTTCTACCCAGAGTTTTTCCCTAAGGTGAAGAAGATGTTGTCTCCCATCTGGTTGACTTCACAGCAGACTGACAGTCTGTTGCAATCCTCTTGCGACTTCATGCTGCATAGTGTTCATTTCACTGCCAGAAGTTCCACTGAATTTTCTTTATTGTAACCACAGCCTGACATCTAGTAAAATCTGCTTCAGTTTTGTTGTATTAGAGATAAGGTGCTTCTTTATCCTAATATAGGTAACACATTACTTGCTGCTTGTGTCTGAATAGGCAATATTATTAAGTGTCTTAGATAATAAAAGATGTTAACTGAGTGAGCAGTACAGGTTTTTCCTTTGAATTGACAGTCAAAGGCATGCTTAATCTCCTTTTAGAGTCAGTTGCTAAAGAGAAAAAATGTGACACTGATATTACCCCACTGACCTAAGATTCCCTTCAATATTTAATTTATTTCAGAATAGACTAGGTTTCTTATATATAAACAACATAAGGTTGAGATATTACAGTAGATGCAGCATGCTTTGCACTGCAACCTTACAATATGCCTTAATTAAGTCATTAGTAGGCACAATTCCTAGGCCTGGACATGTCTGGTGTTAATGAGCCACCTCAGTCCACTGTGGTTACTTTCAAGGCCATGTCGCTCTCTTTGGGTGAGGATAAAATGAAACGAGGAAGCGTGAGTCAGCAGTGAGACTTCGCAGTGAGGTGATTAAAGGTAGTGAAAGCCCATTCTGGGAGCAAAAGATTAAGACGATGCTACTCTCTCATCTTCCTCAAAGCCAGAACCATTTGATGTGGCCCCTACAGGCTGCCCGTGCAGAGCCAATATTTTTCAGCAGCAGATCGCAAATGAAAATACACATTCAAATATGTTTTGATGAGAGTGACTGTCATTAGAAGATAAATTGAACGATTGCCTTGGCACGTCACAGAGTGCATTTGAAATTCCTTCTGCTGAGGATTTGGCGACTGAGTAGATTTTATGTGTTGAGAGCCAAACGGTTGCAAAGATATAAAGTACTGCAGTTCTTCTGACACTGGTGTATCAGCCTTTTATAAAATCCATATATTTATACTTTATGGCTTTAAAAGCAAAGAAAGAACAAAGCGTAAATATACTTAGAGCTAAATTACTAGACTCATAGTAAATTGAGTCTAATAATTCTAGTTTTTGTAATTTAGCAGGTGGAATGTTTTCATAGTCTTAAATGAGATTAATAAAAAAAGAGTTTGTTAAAGCTAGTGAATAAAAGGATTAAAGGTATCATTAATTGTGGGTATTAGGAAAGAAAGACAGAAAGGTAAAAGGAGACAAGCAAGTGATGATATGAACCATGGCAAAAAAAAAAACAGGATACACTTCTTCACTTGTCCAACAAGACACTGTCTTACATTTTGAACTGTTAGTTGGACAACAAGTTGGACAAAACAAATAATTTAAAGATATCACCTTGGACCATTGGGACAGTGGCGCAGCAGCTAGGGCATTCAGCAATTGCTAACTGTCTAAGAACTCTAGGGTTGGTGGTTCAGTGTAAAATCCTTGCCACATCAGAAATGTTGAGGGATCTGCTGTGGTGAACCTGAAAGGGATCAGTCGAAAGAAACTTACTTACCTTGGACCATATGCTAAGCATTGTTTTTTCTTTGTTTTCTGCCACTTTATAAACAATGAAATTAAATTAAATGATTACATGAATTATTACATAGAGAAAATATTTCACACATTTGAAAGTAAAATTTAAAAGTAAAATCATTGTACGTTGCAGCCCTTCATAGAATTATTTAAGTGAGATAACAGGTGAAAATCATTCTCACCCCATAAACAAAAGTTTGTGGAAGGAAGGTCGGGGAAGGCTCAGAAATCTACACAAGCAGCTCCTTCAAACAGCTTGTTTGTCTAATTCTATTGGGTGTTCGATTTGTGAGTCTAAATTTGTATGCAAACATGTACTGTGCATACAGTGCTGTATGTGTTGATGTACTGTATGTTTCATATTGTGTGAGTGTATGTACAGTATGAGCAAATGTGCCTTGAAGGCCCATTACACATTCCACTTCCATATGTCCCTCATGTATTAGTCAGGGGGATAATCATATTCAAGGACGTCAGCCCTCCCTTGCAGAGGATTTAAATAGATTGTTGCTGTGTGGAAAAATTACATTGACTAACATGTCATATGTATGTTTGACAACATTCCAAAGTAGTGAAATAGCTATGACCTTTAAATCATGTAGTATATTTTAGAAGGACAATTACTCGTGTTCCTTGACAATTTCAGAGGCAACAAACTAAGTGAAAAAAAGAAGCTTTTTTTGAAGGCATTCATCCCAGTCTCCCACCTTCATTGCTCTCACTGATTTCCTGATGTAGAGATGGCCATTGTACTGTACATAGCTGACGCAATTAGCACAGATACATTAAACATGAGCAACGAGCCAGGCACTGGAATAAAATAGAACAGATGGTAAACATATTTTGAACTGAGCCAGAATAAATAATTCCCCCAATTGATGACATATGCCAACAGCAGCTTTAAAAACTTAGAAATTGCTATGAGTGAAGTTTTATTTTGAGCATTCAAGTCATCTTTTTCATTTTGTGTCGACTGTGTCGACGAATGATATATTTTAAAATGTGTTTTTTTTAACAAATCTAAAATGTAAAAACATGTAAGTGTGACAAAATTCTGAAGTAAAACCACAGCAAAGCATATCATTCACAAATCCCCTTAAATCAAATCCTCTCAGTTTGCACTCACCTCTGCAAACAAGCTCTTGCTTTGTGTGACATTCTGCTTTTACAGCAGCTAAGCTTTCCTGATTCAGATGCTGGATGTTTGTCCTTCAGGGGACAGCTGCCCTCAGACCTACCTGTCAGTTTATGTAAAAGGTACATTTCCTTAAGTACTCAAAGTCAAAGCCACTTCAAAAAGTAATACACAGTAAGACTTTTTTTTGCAAAGTTAGGAAATATTTTCATACATTTTTAATGGAAAACCACTGTATTTTCACATGTTCAAGATTTATCACTTCACTGGTCACTGACAAATTAGTGTGTGACCTTGTACCGTCAAAATGTGCATTAAAAAGCTCTCAACTCTCCATAAATTACAATTTTGCTCATGGCACTGGCAAGCATCAACTCCTACCAGCAGCTCATTGTTCAGGTCATATTTAGTTTCCACAGCTTACTATGTATATTTTTCTCAGTGATGATAGGTTTTGACATTTGATGATATGACAGCCCCACCAAACCACCATAGTCATTAGTTCTCCAGCGTGGGAATATTTTTTTGCAGTAAAGTTTTGTTTGACTGCATTATACATTACAGTTGCTGAATGATTTATTCCTTCTGACAAGTAGCCCATAATTGAATGTAGCCTTCAAACGCAACGCTGTGAAAGCTATCATACTCACCCTCGTTCAACTTCATTGCCTCCAGGAAGCCTACTCCCCATCCTACCCCAATTAAGATTGTTTTTGAGTGTTATTACTTTCAGTATAACTCCAATAATAAGAG
>JAUMHL010000014.1:13701349-13723454 GCA_032362345.1 Sandelia bainsii
GTTGTGTTTTTATGCAGCTACATTTCTTGGAAGGCTTTTGTTTTTAATAAACAGGCCAGTCAGTCATTAAGTTGTCTACATGTACACATGAACCACCTCTGTACACACGAACAAGTTTGTATCCATTTAAGTGTTTTCTTTAAGTGCAACAACTGTGTTAAATTTAAACACATTGAATACACAGTGAATTATCCAAGGCAGATTTCCATGTGATGCATCCCACACGTGCTGAAACCTTGTGTCATAACTGCCCTTACCCTCCTCAGTTTATCTTTATCTTCATTGTCCTAGCTCATGTTACCTATTGATCTCACCAGTCCTTCGAAATAACAGCAGGGAAAGCAAATTAAGGCCTTCTGTGCTTGCACGACCCTGACATAAAGGAAGACAGAGGGGGGAAAGAAAACAGTGGTTCATTCTGCAACATTTAGTCCAATCAGTTCCCTGAGGCTGAATGCCAATAGGAGGGTTGGGTCCTGTGGAGAAGTGAAGTGGAGGCTGTCAGCCAGCGCTATTTTTCTATAGCATCAAAAATACATGTGGGTGAAGTGCATTATGAATTACATTGAGGGCTACATCTAAGAAATCCATATAGTCTTGTAAGCACATAGCTGTTCATAGCATCATGCACTACTGGCTGACTGCCACCTATATCATGAAGCATCCAGTGTCGATTATTAACGATCTGTAGAGTCGGTCATGAAAACCCATACTTAAGAGACACAAACATCTGACTCAGAAGCTTGGTTACCTAAGCATTACTATTGATTTTACATTGTTGTTTGTGATGCTTTAATCTGAGACATCTAGTATGTTTTAGCTTCATGAATATTAACAGCATGAAGAACTTAATTGCATATTTAATAATGTAATGAGTAATGAGTAAAAATACCAGAATTCTGCTGTAATTGCATATTAGCTAATATAACAGCCAAGTGTCTGTGAGTAGTGAACAGAGAGTTTTGGCACCATGTAAACAGCTGACTACCTAGGGAAGCGTCCAGCACTGTTTACAACAAAGGTAACAAATGGAACACAGTGTAGACTCCTGAAATATTCATCCCACTGCCACAGCCGACACAGAAATGGCAGCAAAAAGACAATGACGAAGTCAAAATACAACAGCACATTTCTCCCAGCCAAGTGAAAGCATCTTTAATTATACTGTGGATTTTACTCATTCTGCTTAAAATATACAGAGAAACAAAAAAATTAAACAATTACTCCTATAGAAAATATAAAGTTCTAATTAAAACATGTTAAGTCCTGGCAACAAAAGAATGCAGTGTAGTCTTGTTGCAGTTGCTAGGTAACAAGTGCTTCAGGGGAAACCCTCATTATGAAGTATTTAAAACGCATCATTAATTGCTAATTTGCAGATAGAAGTATTTGAATACTTATCTTAAACAAGAGCACTCACATTGGCAACTTTCTGTGTGCATTTAATTTGATTTCATCATGTCTGGATCCTTTTGTAAAGCGATACAAACATCGCTTACAAATTGCCTCAGTGAGAATTAGAATTAATTCACAGTGGATGCGTAAGAACAGCTGAATCCCGGAAAACTACTGTTATGTTTTCTTGTTTAAAAGTGTTCATGTACTGTATGAGTCTTGCAATGAACAGAGACAGAGGCACACAGTTATGTGCAATCTCTTTGCCATAGCTCCACACTTATCAAGCTATTGCCTCCGTAGCCACAGAGCCGAGGATGCTGCAGAGAATCCGCCACCCTCGTCTGAACAGGCTTATTTTTAGCATACATGGATTGTGAGAGAGCACTTGTTTTATTTCAGTCCTCCTGGCTCTGCCTGAAGTACCACAATTATTTGGTGCCCTTCAAGTATTCAGAGTCATTTTCCTTAAGCATACATCCACCACATGGATGAACAAAAGGTGGTAGGCTTTGTGAAGGTTTACTGCAGCTCACTGAAACATTACTTGTGGTCATTGACAACATTGCTTTAATGATGTTACAGAATAATCGACTAAATGATGGAGTAATTTGTCAAGACTGGAATTTTAGTATTACACATGTAAATCCTGTTGTTTGAAGACACAAAAAAGCAAAAGGTACAAAACCATTACACCAAACACACACAAGAAATTAAATTAAACCATAAATCCTTCCTCAGTTTCATTCCTCTGTTTTCTTTTTTTTTCATTTTACTATAGTAATGAGTTTTTGTTTTTTTTCTGCTGAGGATCACATAAACTGGGTGACATACAGTGGCTTCCCATGGCTGGAAAAAATAGTTCCTGGCAAAGGAATATGACAGTTTCTGACTGATCTTAAAGTAAACATGAAATGGAAGGGAGCAGATAAAGTGAGCATCAGGCATGCAGGCTTGGTATTCTACAGAGAGAGTGGGCTTGGTGTGATGTGTCCTCCTCAGCTCCTTTTTCCCTGCGCTGTTGGCGACTAAAGCAGAGATGGATTTTGACTCAGGTGCAAACTGAGCTGTTTTACGCCCACAACAGCCCGTTATCTTATAAATACAATACACCAGAGACAAGGCATCTGTTATGGCTGTGTAAGTGTGTGTTTGTGTATGTGTGTGTGTGGGTGTGAAGATGTAGAAGTATGCAAGGTTGTGTTTGTGTGGATGCGGATGTTTATCCAAAGACAAAAAGATGGTGTGTTTTTTAGCATCATTTGTCCTTTTCACCTTTGCATTACCATAAATAATCAAAAGTTATAGCAATGCACTGTACAAAATATATATAAAAAGGATGATACTGAAGACTGAACCCTGTGTGACGTGTGCTAAACACAGCAGTGTACTGTCTTGATAGCAGTAGCAGCTGTTTCCACAATGAATTATCAACCTATTGCCAGGATCGGAGCCAAGGGATAAAGAGGGAAAGTGCAAATGTAAAACAAGTCATGACAGAATTTGACAAGAGACAGAAATATCCTCTCTCCCCCTCTGGTGTTCTCTTTTACACTCTCAACCATTTTAATCTCCCCTTTAATACCATCCCTTCCAGACTCAACTTTGATCACTGTCATTTTGCAAACTTACAGGATTGGAAGGATTGAGACAAATGCATTATTCATCCCACACATCAATTTGGGTCTTCTCTGCTGCCTGTAATGCACTTTTCTCATCTCTCTTTCAGTTTTGTCTTTTGTTCAGTTTGCTCTGTTGTAGGATGGCACTGAGCTTAGGGATCTGAAATGGACTACAATATGTTAAAGGAAAATGTCTCAAATTCACATAAATTCACCTCAGAATAATGTGAATATACAGTAACATTACAATGTATAAGCTAGTTAATTTAAAACAGCGTTGTATATACTGGTAAATACTTAATACAGATAATGAGATTTTTTTCATTTCATCCTCACAAGCAGTGGCCTTCTCCAGTGATTTGGCTTCAGTTTATGTTCAGTGTCAAAAGACACATTGAACAACAAACAGTAATACCACCCTTATATCTGTTTCATGGAGAAGATATTGTCCATCATAATTGGCTTGAGCTGGAGTGAGTACTAAACTTCCCCCCACAACCTTCCCGTCAGTACTGTAGAGTACACCCAAAGCTCACAAGTCATTGCAATAAAACTGACTTGGAAATTACTACAGAGGCCTTGAAAGTTGACTCACTCTCTGGTCAGATGGCAGAAAGAGTTAGGACTAATCTGAAGATTTGAAGACCACCGTGTAAAAACATTTGACATTACAAAATATGTGGCAGTGACACAATTTAGCTGTCAATCCAACAAGGTTGCATTTCTATGCTACCATTCTGAATTTTTAAGGTATTAATATTTGAGATAGACTTCTTCTCTTCTCTTCTCTTCTCTTCTCTTCTCTTCTCTTCTCTTCTCTTCTCTTCTCTTCTCTTCTCTTCTCTTGCATTTTTCAGCTAAAAGTAACTTGTCACCAGCAGATTTTTATCAAATTTAAATAGCTAGGTTATTAATCTAACATTAGCTTCATGTTGAAAATGGCTTAAATGTTCCCTGCAGACGCTTTTTAATGTACAAACCTTTTAATCCAACTTAAATATGAGACTAAAGGTGCTAGTATAAAGAAATGCTTAATCTTTAGTTCTCTTGCTCTTTGTATTCTATGCACTACTACTTCTATCAGTTTTTAACATCTAAAACCAAAAAAATTATTTAAATACCTTCTAGGAGAGACTGTCTGAATGCTGGTGCCATTATCTCCACATTTGAACAATTATCGCATCTTATCCTTCCCTCCATTGACCTGTTTTTACCCTGCCTTTTACCGTACTAGTTCTTTTTAAGCATAACTCAACCTTAAAGCTGCAAATCAAAAACACAAATTCAGCATCCTCACCAGGTGACGATCCAACCTTTTGTTTAGTATTGAAGTGTAGAGCTTGTGAGTCCTAGTGTTACACATATTATAATAGTATAAAAAGAAAAAACTCTGAACAATGAGATTTCAACCTAACACACTCCTGGTTAGCTTGAAGAAGCTATAATAAAATGCTGTATTTATTATTATTATGAGATAGAAAAATGAAGGATCAATGTGTTGGCGAACACAATTTCAAATAATGGGTTTGGCTGGGGTTGCCGGAGTGGAAACTCATCTAATAGATAATGACAGAACCACTAATGCTAGTTAATTACCACTATCCACACTATCACTCTAACTATACTATGCGGTAAAAAATAAAAAGCCTTCAGCAAAAATGAACCAACGCATTGTACAGTCTGCACACTTGCCTTATACTAGCAAATATATTAGCTTTTTTTTGGCATTTTAGTTTTATCTATCAACCTGGGTGCCTGGAATTAGGGTTTTTTATGCACACAATGTTTATATGTTGCATGTGAAATGGTAAAGCAGCCATGTTACATTCAAAGGGAAATAGAAAACCAATGGAATAGTGGGGATATTTGTCTTGTTTCACAGTGTGTCATGCAGTGCAAAGCCACCAACAAACTGTTGGTGGTTTTGCACTGTTGGTGGCTTCATATGCGATGTGTCATGTATCATCCAGTCTTGATGCTGACACATTGTGAAGTAGCTGGAGAAGTGAGAGAAGTGCTGAAACAGCCAGCCAGTCAGTCAGTATGCCATATTTAACCCTGAATGTTCAATGAAGTTCATTTGCATTGTCTGTTTTAACAACAAAGCAAAGACTAGCAAACTTCTAAATGGGGAAACTGTTCCTTTGGAAATAAGTGGGACAATGAGTAATGGAATTATTTCAAATCAGCATAAGGTGTGAAGAGAAATAGAAAGTGCTGTCACTTAACTGGAAAATTATGTTTAATTCCTGTAGTCAGCAACCATCTGTTTTCTTTGCCATCGGCTAAGTCTGTGTCAGATATTGTTTGTCAAAAAACCTGATAATGAAAATTAGCAAAACATCTCTCAAAGAATTAAGTTTTTGTTGAATGCTAACAAGATTTTAAACTCTAAATAACCTTAGTCCTGCCTCCTACTACAGTCCTCCCACATCTTCCAAATGCTTGAGTCAATTATTTTAGTATTCAAATGTTATTTCTATGGAGAGGCATTAATGACTCTGTCAGAGACCTTACATGTCCTATGACAAAAGACACACAAAAAATAAAAAATAAAAAACAAATGACACGTAGAGCAAATATCTCCTTGGTGACATAGAGCAGTTGTTCTCTGGCAAGGATCTAAAGGTATTTGCGCCCACTCTCCAAGGAGTCAGAGGATAATGCCATCAGCTGTTTAGATATTCTGATCCATCCCATTGGTTTATATAGGAGATTCAGAAGTAATGGTTATCTCAAGATAAAGACAGAATGAACCAAACTGCCTGTGATACCTACAGTTATGAGACTGACTATATCTCCAAAAGTCCCTTAAGGTATCTCTTGAAATACAGTTATTATTGACACAGTGTATTTGACAGCAGCATAGGTTGAACTGTGAAATATGAAAATCAGCACTGATTTCACAGGGTATCATCAAAACAATGAAAGCGCCAGAAGAAAAGACTTTTCGCAGTGACACTGGCACCATGTCAATGTGAGATCCTTTATCTGGCACAGTTTTAGTCCAGATATAGAAATACATCACATCAATTTGCAGCCCTGTACAGCGGTTGTTGTCAATAAGGCAGGATAAATGTAAAAATATCTGTCTGCAGAACGTATCATTGACTATAAAAAGATATCTGCAAGAGTCTGTATCTCTGCCCCTGAGATTTGTGATGGGATTTTGGTCCAGTTATCTGCTATAGCCCAGTTCAATGCCCAGTATCAATTGGCATAGAAATTTGGAACAATCATCCAGCAATGCCACGTTTACCAGGGCTTTCTGTCTCTCCTTTTTAAATGAGTAGTATATATACATGTGCCACACAGACATTTACAATTAGATAACAGCTATTTATTCCCAAAAGGTGAATGGTTAAAAAAACGTATATCCACAGCAATTTAAAAATACTTAGCTCTGGGTGATGATTATACTTATACAGTGTGGTACCGCAGATGAAACCACACAGACTAGCTCTTAACTGTGTGGTAAGAGTGTTGTGGGTCTTTTGTCATTTTGACCACCCGCTGTAATAGGCTTATTTATAACAATTTATTGATATGAACTGGAAAATCATGCATCACATCTAGTCAAAGTAGCAAGATGCTTAACAGTTATCTTAGATCTTTATTCCTGAAGAGATTGGGTATCATACAATGTCTTTGATGCATTTAGAGAAAACCAGATTTCATGGCATAAATTCAGTAAACAGAATGAATACGGGGCTGTGGTAGACCCTGTGGCTATATAAAGATTATATTCATTATAATATTATTGCTTTCATCACAGAGGAGGGAGAATATGGGGCCTTATGACAAAGATTATGATTTCCTTAAAGGCCCACCTCTACATCTAACCAGTAACACCTAAGTTGAAATTCTGGAGTGTCTTGTGTGACCACACAGGCCTACTGTAGATTTAGTTGATTTTGTTATACAGTATCATGAAACAAAGTGATTGCACAGTACTGAACTACTGCCCTAAGCAGTTAATTTATGACACAATGCCCATAAATGCTTCCTAATATCATAGGGTATTATATAATGATTGCTTTGTGCTTATCAAGTACAAGTATTGACTCTTTCAACTTAAGTGTTACTTTAATAAGCATGTGAAAATTGCGTAGCATTGTGCCCAGTTCAGACAAGTCAAATGATACCGATAATGCATTTTAAAAAGTTAAAACGCATCACCTAGCAACATACTCTGTATTTGATAACTAATAAAGTCATAAAATCGTACATGGTAAAATAGTCTATATATGAAATACCAAAAATACAGCTGTGAACAAACATGACAATGGAAAAAAGGTAATATAGTTAAGGCTAAACATCTTTGTCTATTACCTTTGTATAGCTAAGTCAATAAGAGGAGCATGCAGTCAACATAACATTGCCACAGTTTTACATTAAACAACAAAAGCAATCAACTCAAAACAAATGTATGTGCCTTTCGCCACCACAAATTAGAACCATGTTATGTAGGTTTTCCACATTGTAAACCATATGGCTTTGTGCAATTTTTCCACTGTCAGTAAATTCACCAATGAAATTGTTTTTGCAAAATAATATATCAATAAATGTCATGCCAGAAATTATTGAGATTCTGTTCTACATGCGCTGTTTCTTACATGCCAGATTGTGCTAATTGTACATCATCCTAAAAAAAGTTAGAGGTCTTTCGTCATAGCATGTACACTTACACCCAGGGACAAATGTGCTCAATTCCATCACCCTACTTTATATAAGGTATTTGTGCACATATTCTACATTTCTTTAAATAGAAGAATATTGTCCATTAATAAATTAGTAATAGTACAAGGACTTCAGGTAAGGAAATAAAAGTGGATGGCATAAGTTCAAATATGTCGCCTGCTTTATGTAAAGCGATCTGAATTCATCTTTCTGAGTTTGGGGGGCAGGTGTCCGTCCATCCTGCCCCCTCCTCCCCCAGCCAGTCGCTGCAGCTTGGGAGGCAAGTCTGCCACTGACTTACTGATGGGCTCTGTGCTGATCTTGGAGGCCTTGCCCACCTGCTTATCATCAGAGACACCAGGAACAGAGCTGATTCGCTGCAGCTTCATGGGCAGGTCTCCAAAGCTGTAAGTCATCTCTGACGTGGTGGAGCTCATTCTTAGTAGCTTCTTCGGTAGGCCATCCCGCCCAGTGATCTTCTGGAGCTTGGTGGGCAGCTTAGTGGTGCTGTCATTGTCCTCCAGGGTCTCCAGGCAGTCCAGGGAGCTGTTCTTCTCCCCGCTGTTGCACAGCGATGGAGCCATCAGGGGTGAGGACAGGAGCAAAGCCTCCTCCTGCTCCTTCACACTGTACGGAGGGGTTGGCACCTCGAATGTGGCGTGGAACTGAGAGTAGTCCACCTTAAAGAAACCTTCCTCCAAGGAAATAACTGGAAAGAAGCGGTGTCCCCACAGAACCTCGTCCTCAGTGTAAGACGTCCTTGCTTGGCAGGTCATCCCTATCAGAGAGGGAAAAAACAGAACTAACTTTGAGATTTCACAAATGACAAATTATGTGTCAGTGTCTTGTCACAGCCCAACACAGTAGAATCCTGATTTAATTATATACTTGCCACTGCTCGTGAGAATAGGCAATACGATATTCCCTAGAATCATTGCTATTTTCCGACAACAAAGCAAACAATATTGCAAACAAAGCTGCCTCATTGAATAAGTACTCTATTACAGAGCCAGCTGTATAAATAAAAAGTTTAATTAATTTTCAGTTTCCAAACGTGATGTTTATGAGCAATTTCCAGCCCTAACGTGAAAAATAATTAAGCATACAGCTGAGTTATTTGGTGAGTGTATTTTATAAGAATGACTAATTATTTAATGATAAATGGCCCAATTTATTCTGCAATTACTTTAGGAGCCTGTGGCAGACGGCCAATGTACTCAATGTATTCACAAAGAACATTTGATATCAATATAATTTCTATAGTGTTTAATGCATCTGTTTTGTTTAACTTAGGTTCCACATAATACATACAAAACAGGTTAAGACTGATCCATGCACAATATACATAACAAAACACAGACGTCTATACAGGTAAGACAAAAAAAATACAGTTCAAGAGTTGTTTGAGTTGCATTTTGTCCAAGTCACAGTTCAGTCCACAACTTGGTAGCTACGAAAAATAAAATACTTCTTTGCTGCCGGACACATTAAATAGAATATAATTTAACCCAAAACAGAAAAAGTTACATAACGTCACATCACTTTCATAAAATTGTTCAACCTGAGAAAAGCCATAAATGTTCGATTAAATGCATTCAATTATGTAATTTGGAGTCTACTAATTAAAACAAAATTGTTTGTTTTTTTGTTACAAATTTGTGGCATGCTCTTTATTTGTGTGTGTATTTGTAACTATGCTCTACAACTTCAGCACCAGATAGCAAGTTATGATGTACTTATGAATAATATTTCCCTCACAGGGGGCCGTGAGTTAAATCCCTGGTTAACAACTCCTCTCACATCATTAAATGAATCCAATTAGCAAAATCATGAGGTTTGAATTAAGGTTTTTTTCTTATCTTCATGCAAAGTTATTGAATGCTTATTAGTGATCAGTATTCATCACTGTTATTCAGCAGCTGCTATCATAGCTGCCTGTGAATTATACCATACTATACTATTAACAGAAAAAGCCCTATCTATCTTCGCATTGTCTTTGTGCTGCAAATACAACTTAAATTTCTTCTTGAAAGTGAGCATAGAAAATCTATAATTAGGTTTACATCTAAGACAAAGCACTATATTGTTTATACCATTTCAGAAAAAAACCTTTTTAGAGGAATGGCTGAGGGCACTCATGTTAGGGCTTGTTGAAATCCATTAGGAAATCAGCAAATGCAGTAGGTTATTATCACATATTTTAATTACCAGCTTAACATTGTTCAAACAGCGATAGTTGGGTCCAAACTAAGACAAAGCACTCATTCATGGTGAGACACCGCTGCTGATTGTGAGGGTGTCATCACAGAAACTGGAGGCATCTGTGATTCTGCCTTATTCCCAAGGTCATAAAATAATTCACAGATAACAGCTCTGTACACAATCGCAGCTGTGTGAGAGACTGAACAGCAAGCGCATTTGGGGTATTCAAAGTATTACTTCTGCACTATTGCTTCAGAGACCAGGAGCCTTTAGGCATACGGAAGTGTGAAGCAGTGAATAAAGTGTGCAAAGCTAATGAGAACTTCAGGGCCAAAGCAATTGAGAGTTAAGTGTGAATGAAATCTTATTGTATTGTGAGCCTGTTAAACTCCCTCCAGCCAAAACATAGGCACCATTTGATCATTAACACGCTTGCATATACTGAATCCTGGAAAACTGTGGTGGAATATGCTTTCTATTTAGTTTTATTAACAGATATTTAATGACCACCCCAACATCAGCTGTATCTACTTTAATAAACAATACAGTTGCTATATGACACACTGCTAAATGGACGTCCATATTGTACTGTATACACAATAAAATGTCAGTAGCTATGTACCGAACATTTGCATGACAATGAAAAAAGGTTTGGAAATGTGCCAGGACAAACTTGCTACAGTAATATACGAGACCCAAATAGCTTCATCTATTAATAATGCTCTATTGTTCATGCAGATGGTGTAGGAGTTACTGTAAGACCTCTGTCTATGGAAACCCATGAGCCTTGCAGGCCTCTGGCTAAATCCCTGTTCAGTTTCCCCTATTTTGTGCCACTTAACCCAGAAAAAAAATGTGGATGGTCTCATAAACTCTACCCTCCTTAAAATTAACAATGGCACACAACTTAAGCAATGTCATTAATATACTCAAAGATGCCAGAGCCATTGTGCAATTATAGACACTATCGCATCTTATACGTAAAATTGTGTTGCTAAAGACGAGCTGTTCTGCAACACCCACACTCGTATGAACTGCGCGCATAAAATGTCAGTGAGGCCAAAACACAATCTGTGATGGATATTTACACATTCACATAGAGGAATGTGTTAGACAAAGACTTCAATATCACGTAACAGAGAACAGTAAAAAATGGCACTAAATAAATAATAAAGCAGATTTTTATATTGCCTTCAGTTGCTGTTTATTATTCCTAAAAATAGAAATCAAGTCAAATGAGAATACCCATTTCAGACTGTATTTTGAATTACTGGAAAAGCCTTATGTAACTCTAAAATATACGGTTGCCCAGGACTCAGTGTTTCTATGGAAACAAAACTGTAGGAATGTGTGCTTGCGACGGCCATAAACCTTTTCACTTGCTGAGTTTGGGCAAAAGTAACAGTGACAACATAAAACAAAAGTCTCTCTCTTACATCGCTCACAGAGGCTAAAAAAAAGCTCAAAATGGCTATTCTATCAAGTGCAGGCGCAGATCATCTATACAGCTCCAGAGTCAGACCAAAATGGTGTTACAGTCAGTGAAATGGGACCTCTCACAACACAAAACCTCATCTAAAGTGTCTTCTTTTTGGGCGGGCTGGACAAATCTTAGCTTATATTAAGATATGATGAGGTAAGGTAAGGCAACACTTTATTGATCACCCAAGAGGAAATTCCGGTACCACAGCAGTGGAGTAAAAATTCAAAAAATCAAATAAAAAACATCAGAACTAAATAAATCTAGAGCATGATACAAAAATACAGAATAGAGCAATAATAGTAGTAATACAAATAATGAAAAATAATTAGGGAGGAAAGTAGATAACAGTGTTTGTTACTCTATGAGAGGACAGTGAGACCAAATTGACAGGTGCCTTAAGCTCTGCAATCCGGGAAATAAGTCAGCAATTTTCACATGTCACATGAATTTGCTGGGAGCGACAGAGTTCAATTTTCAATATCAAAAAATGTTACAGTGTCAAAAATTATTCTGGTGACTTTTTATCAGTGGTCAGTGCTCATATTACAAATGTCATCTCTGATCAAACATAGAACAACTTTCTCTTCCAGTATCATCAGTCTTAGAGTATATTACTGTGGTTTATATACATTTAATCTTCATAGCACCCACATGACGTGTCATATGAGAATTGTGTCAGAAACACACAAGGAACAGAAATAAAAACAATAGTCATGCCCTTTTTCTGTCGTTGTTTGCTGCTATAGAACATCACACTAGTGAGAATGATATCATACAGGCTGCTTCCACAACAACGAAATAGGGATGAGATCCAGCGACTGTGTTGGTCACTGCGTTATAGACAGAAAACCAGCTAACTGCTTCCTCCCTAACTAGTTCTAAGTGTGGAGCTGTGCTTTTGGCTATCGTCCTGTTGCAGGATGAAATTGTCTCCAATCAAACACTGTTCACAGGGTATGGTATGGCATGGCATGGAATGGCAAAATGGAGTGATAACCTTCCTTCTTGAAGTTCCCCTTTAGCTTGTACAGATCTCCCACTTTATCAACACCAAACCATCACTGCCTCCATCGTGATTGACAGATATAATCAAGCACTCTTTCAACATTTTTGCTGGAGAGGTGCTTGACACCTGAGTATGCACGTCTTAAATGGTCTTTTTTGTGATCCAAACACCTCAAACTTAGATCTGTCTATCCAACACTTTTTTCTAGTCTTTCCTCTGTCCAGCGTCTGTGTTATTTTGTCTATTTTAATCTTTTCTTTTTATTAGCCAGTCTGAGGTATGGCTTTTTCTTAACACAGTCTAGTAAAAATTACGTTCCTATACAAATAAAAGGCAACCACAAATTGATATCTAACATATGAATAAAAGGTACACAGGCAACGTATTTTTGTCCACCAAAACATCTAATCTATAACATCATGTTTTCTCTTCAGCAAAAATATCCAGATGTGTGACTCTTGTTATTGAAGTTTTTTACAGTTGGCTTCAGGCATCACAGCACTGGGTTAAAGTCAGGGAAAAATGGTTGTGTACTTGTTGTTTTACCAATTTGTTTTACCAATGCACTGTTTTGTGTTATATATCATCATCATATCATCAGTTGTACAAAAATGCTTGGTACTGATGTCTGTTATGCTAGCGGTCTTATCAGTACGATGGTAGCTGAGGACTCAAATTATTAACTACTATCAATTAAAGTCTTACATTCAAAAAATACTTAAAGCTGCATTAAACACTGCAAATAAATGAGATGACCGCTTGTAATGTGAAAGAGGTTGCTTGTTGTGACAAACCCACAAAAGGTGATTATTGCTCTGCAGTTCCCCTAAGCTCTGCAGAGAGTCTTAGTATCTTTTGGTTCATTGTTTCTGTTTCTGCAACTTTCCTGTTTCCTGATTAACTCTCCCCACTTTCAGACGCAGCAAGCAGCTGTCTTCAACAAAAAAAAGTACAGACAAACCCACACTATGCAATCTGCCCAGAACAAAACAAAGAAAGTTAACAACTAACTGAAAAACAAAGTGGAAACAGCAAAAAAGCAGATATTTCTCCTCTTCAGAGTTGGCAGATACCTTTAGACTCTACCACCAGGCAATATTTTCAGTATGTGGCAGCATCAACAGCATTACAATAATCCTCTGCTGAATTCACAAATTCAAAATGTATCTCATTAAATATCAGGGGGAAAAACATAGAAGAACATTTGAGAAAAACATTTGCAGCAGTGACATGTGCACTTGTGTTGTATGCTATGATTTGTTGCCAAACAATTGTTTTTTAAATGAAACGTGCAAGAATATTACAAATGTGAAAATCTAATTAAATTCCATAAACTGATGAAGACTACACCACCTTCAGATGTAGAGATTACAGGTGCTCTGCCTGCACTGTACAAGAATATTTCACAGACTCCTAACTGATTCCATTATGGACTTATAAAAACTAAAATTTAAAAAAGCAGGAAGTGCCAAAGGATAAACCTTTAGACTTAGGTACCCTAAGCCATCTCACCAAATAAATACTTTTCCTTGATAGCACAGAGGAGGGTGCTTCTTTGCTCCACAAAGTTAAACAGCCGCAGAGTCAGCGGAGTGACAGCAAAGATAAAACAAGTTCTTTGGTGGCTGGAATAGAAAAGCACTGTAAACTCAGAGGCAGACTGCCACTGTTTCTTGATAGTAGCTGAAAAAAATTTAAGAGGTATTCACAGACTCGGTGGTCTAAAAGAAGTTTATCCGAGTTGTAGAAGCCGGCTGATTGTATACATTTGGTGCCTGGCTCAGTCATATTGTCAGCTACAGATCTGCAGTTGACACACTGAGGGCAGAGTGAAGTCAAGGGGCAGACCTGAGAGCAGAGACCTATTTATTGCATCTCTGTGAAATCATCTAGGCAGAGTCTCAATCTAGATATTTGAATAAAATAAATCAGTGCTATTATATGATTCAGCAACCCACAGGCAACAAGCAAATGACACTCAACATTGACAACTATGTGAAAATGAAGGTTTATTCAAATGACATCTCCAGATGAACTCTCACAATGTGAGTCACAGAAAAAGGAAGGTGGGCGTCAAAGTGTTCTTCGCAGCCTCCTATTTAGTGACAAAATCACAAATAACTTCCCTATCACCCCCCTCTCTCTATGTGTCTCTATCTGTCTGGCTCTCCCTTACACCCAGTCACTCAAATGGTCACACACAGTCACACACACACACATACACACATGAACTCACTCACCACTGCAGTGCTGTCAGCAAAGTCCCTTGACAGTCTATCACGGCTGTGGAAACAGCTCAAGTGTTATGACTAAAACGCTAGCATAAACACGCATGAAAATTTGGACTTTGCACATGCAGAGCACCACACAGCACCGTACAAGATTCATCCTTTTATCCAAGCACTGCTCACTGTGGCCAAGGCTACTGCCGAAATGCCTTTGCTGCATCACTGGATTGTAAGGTATAACAGTTCATTTGTGACAATTATCTTGTTTCTCATTTTGGGAAACACTGAGCAGAATTCCCCCTTTTTTTCACAACAGATGCAACATATTAATCTGCTTCGCTGAATAAGGTCATGAAATGTTAAGAAGAGAATTCAAGGATCACATAACTGGATAATAGAGTCCTGAATAATTTGGCGTTTTGCAGCTGACTTGTAAATCTTCAAGAAAACATTACAAAGAACAGAACAAATTGTACAGTACCTATAACAGAATAAAAAAAATCTCATTTTGATAAAGATACTGCTATTGTGACCACAAAGTCCTTTCTGATTATCTGTTTCTATGGTGACCATCAAGTGGTAAAGTGTAGAAAAATCCAGAAGCATTCAGTGACCCGTTTTTCACAGTTTGACTTTCCAAAGATGGAAAGACGTCCCCTCCTTCAGCTGAATTCTGTTGTGTTGTGTGATCCATTAGTGAAGGTTTCTTCCAGTTGTTTGTAGCTCTGAGGTTTTATTCCACCCATACAGCACCGCCTGAGCAATGAGAACAAGGAGGGAGGTGATGTAGGGAAAGGCAGGGGAAGTGCACTGCTGTGGGGGAGGGGAGAGCCTGGATACTGAGGCACTTGCTTTAGTGTGGAGGCTGTTGGAAAGAGAAGGAAGGGAAGGGAAAGGGAGCAAGGGCTGCCAACCATCTCCACACAAGGTGGGGTGTCAGGCAGGCTAGAGGAACATATGGCTGTAGGCCATTAGCACAGCTAGGAGCACACACGTAACCAAGTGAGGGCAGTGCTGAATACTGCTGTAAAGGGAACTAGTTCAGCAAAGCGGCAATCATTGGATTTCCTTTAGGTCAAACAACCACAGTCCTATAAGAGAAATCACACTGAGGATGTGCTCACACTAGCTAGGGATATGAATGATTTACTCTTCATTATATATTTAGTTCCCAAATGATCAGAAAACCATTGTCTTTCCTTAAAACACTGAATGAGTGAAAGCTATAATCTCATATTGATCTCGGCTATTAAATCGGCTTAAATCATGAAGAGGAGTTACAGCTGAAAGGGAGGAGATAAAAGAGCCCCTTTAAGCCTTAAGAGATCCGATACTTGGATTGTACTAAACAGGAGTAAGTCACTGTTAAGATTATTTTAAGAGTCCCTATTGTTTTTTTCATGTTTGTCACTAGAGAGCGGATTATTTCCGTAACACTCAACCATGCCTGAGCGTCAAAAATAGAAAGAGACACCCCAGAGAAGGTTCTTACTAGAACACAAGCCATAAGAACAACATGTTCATGTGGCACTGTAGGCTCTGGAATTGATTCACCTACACTTCAGAGACAGTCGCAGCTCCACCAATCAATGCTGCCAGTGACCAGCACTGCAAGTGCATCACAACCTTCCTCACAACAGTAATCTCAAACAAGTGGAGAACCTCATCTCAGTTATGAGCATGTAACACCCATCCTCCATCCAGAAAGGGGTTAATAGTGAGGACTCCAGTTGTGCTGTTAATCACCAAAAAGCATCCTTCTCACAGCAACATGGCCTGCGCGTCTTCTGAGACAAAAACAACAGAGATCTAGTCAATTATTTCTAACTCACTGTAGCATGACAAGGAGACTGAGGCATTGTTGGTAAGTGCGTATCTGTTTGCTTTTGTCACAGAGCAAGTTCATCCCAGTTTGCCACCACACCTCAAACCTACCAATGATTTATTGCCTTCCAATGGGGACTTGACAAATCCCTAAAGACACAATTACTGTGCTCCCCCTTGGGAAGTCACCATAGTTCATCTAAAAGGAATAATGAATCTCAGGATGTCATAGTTGGTTCACTGCAATGCCTGTTATGTGACGTTCATCCCCAGTGCAATTACTTTACAGTATGTACAGTAAACATAGGGGGTATTATAAGTCTCACATGCATTCAATAGTCTTGTTTATCTAAAATTAGCAATACTCATTTCACTTTTATTTGATACAACATGCAAGCTAAACAGGCTGCCTCTGTGCAGAGCATAATGAGTCATGGTACTGTACCGTAGCTGCCAATTTAGAGTACATGGGGTGGACAAAATATACTGAACACCTTTAGTGCAGCGTAATCAAATACAACAGCCTTGCAGTAAATTAAGGTAAATAAATGTTAAATTGTGTCAAGTGTTTAAGTTGAGTTGTAAATTTAACTCCCATGTATATAATCTGTTACACTACAGTTCATAATAATCTAGACTTAAAAGTTAATTGAATGAACATACTGCCAGTTGCAAAATGAAGCACTGAGTGTGAGTCAGAAAGTTAGCATTTATTGTAGGACAGTTACAACACGGAAGATTGTTTTGGAGTAAATAGATCTTCATGATTTGTCATCACGCCTCTAAAATGATTTCAAATCCAACCTACTCATAAAGCTTAAATAATTTATATTTTTCCTTCTTTTCTACACCTCTTTTTGACATTCATGTTTGTGGTGAAATATTCAAAGCAGACACAGCTGGAAAAAAAAGGTTTTGTTAATAAAGTCGCACAAACCAAATACATTTTAACAAGAGAGCTGTACGGTATCCAACACGTGGCTTATCACCTCAGCTCCTCGAGTGGAGCCCAGCAGAGACAGACACTTCTCTCCAGAGTTTCACCCTGAGCACACCAGATTTAATTAGAACCTCCCGCTATCACCTGATCTGAAGCATTAACTTCCTCACTGAACCCATTTTAACCCTTTGACCCACAGGGCTGTAGCAGGGAGCACAACACTGAAGAGAAGACAGTGTAATGACTCTGAATGAATTATGGTCAGTTTCTCCAAAGGGTCACACAGTCTGTCACAGCTGGCTCACATACGGGGTTCACGTGTGCCACTGTTTACCTAAGCTCTAAAGCTCCTGACATCAGGCAACCCCAGACCTCCAGGGCTGCGGGCTCTTACTCAGATGATTGAAACCATTAGACCTTGGAAGCAACAGAAAGCTCTCCATTTTCATTTCAATTACTGCTGCTCATGATAAAACACAGATCGGGCCATGGCATTGGCTGTTCTGCTAATCAGAGGCAAAAGATGTTTCCAATTAATTTTGTTGGCTGGCTTTACAACTAGACAGTCTGCATCAAAGCAATTACTTCATTTTCTAAATGTCTGCTTTATTTGTATTTGTTGCATAACAAAAATAACTCAATTGAATCTCTGATGATTGTATTATACAACAAAATTGTTTTTCCACTACAAGCCAAGTAATTAGATTTTGTTTACCTAAACTCAGTGACAAGAGTGTCTTTAAAACCATTTTATTAAGACTGAATATATTTAATCATAAGCACTTATGTACACTTAAAAATATCTTATGATTATTTGCCTAAAAGTTATTTTTAAACTCATATTTTTAAACAGAGGTTCAAATATTGAGTATATATGTAGGCAATTCATTATTTAATGCTGTTCTATGTAGCCACACTGTAGTTATGCATTCAAAAACGCAGAAATAAACATTACAAGTAGATCCAGTCTATATGCAACCAGCCCCTTCCACGTTTTAAAATGAGCAGATTGCGAGAATATTCTATTTTTTATTCTTTAACGGTGAATCATAGGAAAGCCTTGAATCAAAAAAAGAGGGGGCTGACAGAAATCTTTGAAAACAATCCCAATCAATACACAACTTTATCGAAGAGAAGTTTTTTGATCTTTTTGGCATAATTTGCCTCATAACCAACTCATGAGATGAAATGTGACTCAGGGATTCGTGCACAACAAACATTCAGTGGAAAATCATTTTCAAACACTGAAATTATTAGTTAGTTCAGTAAGCAGGGCATGTTTGCCTGCCGAACAAATTTGCTGTGTCACCAGAAGAATCTAACGGAAACTCACTGAGCAAACAAATACAAGAGCCTAAATGAATATATGTATTCACAACTGAGTTTATCATGGAGTCAACGTTGTGTCTATAAATTCTAAGAATCTTGGCGACTTTGGAAAAAACATTTCTAAATATAATTTATTTGCAGTATTTTATCAATTTCACTGCAAGTGTAATGATTACACACATATCTGCATGAAATTCAGATCAGTCTGAAAAGATTTATGCTAATGATACAGTTTATGCTCATGAATCACTGCTTTTCAAAGCAGTTGAGAGAATTTAAAAACACTTAACTCTGTGTTTTGCCACTCTGTATGACCCAAAACAGTACACAATACTTCAGGGATTAACTATTACATTGGCAGACATCTTTCTGTGACAATGAGTTCCCCATGAAATATATCAACACCTTGTTTATCCTTGTTAGTTGTTACGTCTTTAATCTAAAAACTGCATTATCCTAAATTAAATAAATGCACATTGTTAGCATATAGCTGCAGCAATCACACGAGAGTGTTGTGCTTCACTTGCATCCTGTGTAAAGGCATATAAATTTGGTTATAATACACTGATTAGTTTCATGGTTGGAGGACATAAACGTCTGTTACTGGCCGCTACAGTTTATTTTGGTTCTCAAAAATCCACTCAAATAATGAACAGATTGCCTCTGGCTTGGTATTTAAGCCTTTGTAATGTGGAACAGCATTACTGGTGTTAATGGCACGCTTATCCAAACTTCTGGTGTATTTTAAGACTGCATGTAGGTCTGAATGAGCTGTTGAGTCAAAGTCAGGTCATCAACAGCTCTATAGTGGAACAGTGAAAATGACCCTGCAATGCTATTAATATGTCATTATCTCACAATTTGTTTTCACACATGCATAATCAACACTGAGTTCTTAATAATTTAGAGTGATCACTTGCTGTTATTATTAGCTGCACAAACATTTAAAGGTCCAACACACATGGTGTACATGTTTTTGACCTCTCTGGCTGATTCAACAACTAAGCAAAGTCGGGGGAGCTATATGAATGTTAACGGGGTACGCTGCCCCTCCCCCAACAGGTGCAAGAAGACTAACAGGAAAGTGAGAAAGGTGTAAGTCAATCCTAGCTTGTACATGTGCACACAGTCCTGAGACGCAATCTAATCGGGAAACACACTGAAAATTATGGGTAGCCAATAAGGGCAGCATTATTAGTTGGACTGATGTTATTTATGACACATCAGTCCTGTCGCTTACATGTACATATGCCTACATGTAATTAGTTTAGCTGATTATGAGAGTCACATATTTGGAAACAACAAACAGCACAGTTTTGAGGTAATTGATTAGTTCCATTTTGGGGTACTTAGACTTTTACTTCAACACTATTGTACTTTTTACCCCACTAGATTTATTTCTCTATTTTTAGTTACTTGTTCCACACCTAGACTCTAGGTAACAGATACTGTATCTTTAGCCTTTATTTTTATTATCAATTCCGGCACATTTTTCTTTGTTATTCGTGTATTATAAGGAGCAAGTTCAGTTGTGTTTAAAATACATACAGTAGCTTTGTTCAGTAACTCAGTTGGATTAATGCCCAGAGAAATCCAATAATGTATTAGTGGAATACTTGTGCTTTTGTACCTAAAGCAAAATTGATGTACTTAAATTTAAGTGGTACTTCTACTTTTAAACATAATTGCAACCTGGCAACATAATTTCAAATGAGGGAAATTTTACATCTAGCCTATCTAATAGAAATGATGCTTAAGTACAATTCATTCGAAACAGTAAATATGTTTGAAGGAAACATATTTCTGATAAGTTTTTCTTTTCTGTATGAAACATAATGAGGACATGTCAATTAACTTATTTGTCAAGTGGAAAAATGTTAATTCTGAATGTATAAGTACAATTTTCAATTATACAATTAGTTTTTCACCAAAATATTTGGTCTTATGATACAATATCCACTCATCAGCATCATGCCATGTTTAAGTAAAAACCAAATGTGCTTTTGTTGCCAAAACCTAACTGCAGAGCAGATGGGACTCAGGATGTGTACACCGATCTCTGGAGTACCGGCCTTTTTACACCCACCATCTACTGTAAATGTAGAGTTTCATTTGCTAAAAAAAAAAAAAAAACTCTTCCTCTCATGCTAGAGACGATACAGAGTCATGACAACATAAGTAAACAAATCATGTTTAATATTTCCAGTCACTTCAATTCAATTGAAAACCAGTCTTTAACTAACTTTCCCAATGCTGTTTTATTTTCATGTTAGGACCCTGAAATTTGAACTCAGTAGGTCTATTTCCTTTATTGTTGTGTGGGGTTAAAACATGTGTAATTATTATTTTATTTACAGAGTAACAATATAATTGCGATCCAGTAGTTATAAGGGTACATCTGTTCTACGGCTGCACAACACATGTATGACAGCATATGCTCCTTAAAAGAGCTATGTCTGATCTGTCCCTGCACATCTCCAGTCTCTGAAGCAGATGATGCATGATGTACACACCATCACCTTTCTGTTTTGGTATCATTCACACGCAAAACTGCATTTTCTTTACACTGGCACATGAATCAATAATTACAATTTGAACTGCATCCCTGCTATATAAATAGAGGTTCTACAAAGTGGGGTTGCTTCAAGACATATATAATAATTCAAAAGAACAATATTATTGTAATAAAGCAGTACAATAAATATGCTAAGTCTGTCCAGCAGACTCCAACGTATCACAACTGAGCAGATGTTGCTGCACTGCAGAGTCAGTGAGAATAAATAAGCTTATTGTCAACTGTGAAATCTAACAGATGTATATTTTTAGCATAACTCTATAATAAAAACATTTTAATTTATTGTATGAGTTTTATTATTTATTGGAATAAGCACTATACACAAACCATATCAGTTGCGCTGCAGTCTTTCCTTATTATTCAGTCTAGCATTAAATTTATCTTTCAGTATCCAAACACCTGTCATGCCTACTAACCATAAATAATGCAGAAGTAACTTATCCTGATGATCCACATCACCAATGTGACACCGGGATGAAGCGCTAACACACAGATCCTGCCATGCATATTTGCTCCATAGCCACTGACACTGTAATATCTCTAAAGCTACTTGTTGGTGAGTGATGGGGCTTGAGTTGCTTGTATTGATTGTGATTGTGTCAAACATTCTCCCTGTTAGTGCTGTTAACTCATCTAAAACCCGCCCTGTCTCCTAAAAATTACGTTCGTATAGGACGAAACTGCAATCACAATTACGTTTTGATACAGGATGTATTTGCGACCCGATTACGTTTTCGTAGAACATAATGATCATATGTTCACAGTTAACGTAAATGACAAGTCGCAAATACGTTGATACTGAACGTATTAATGAAATGTTC
>JAUMHL010000014.1:13723554-13774948 GCA_032362345.1 Sandelia bainsii
GTTCTACAAAAACGTAATCGGGTCGCAAATACGTCCTGTAACAAAACGTAATCGGGAATGCAGTTTCGTCCTATACATATGTAATTTTTAGGAGACAGGGTTGTCTAAAACATGTTGCTACATACTACTTGTGTTTTCCCCACAGCTAACCTGATTTCCAGAGCAAGCAGTAGTACAGCACAGCACAGTACATTAATTGCAACATGTCGTAAAGCTGATCTTCTTACAGCCATGTTAGAAAACCAACTCAACACCACAAAGCAGCAACTGCAAACTAGAACAATTCTGTTCTCCTACATGTTCAAACAGAAGTTCAGTCCAAAGCATTTTTGTGTGATCTAGGGGAAAAAATGTTTACTATGTCCAAAAGGGTACAAAGTTGTGTTTGTTATCATCTAGAAGGAAGGCTAAAAAGTCAGTGACTGTGGAACCCTAAACAGCAGTGAAGAGTATTTTAATCTGTGTTCCAGACAGTGTTTTTTTCTGCATATTACAAAAAAAGAAAAAAACATAGATCCTGGGAGTTGGACAGCTTTTTCACTAGTAAACACCAAGCCTCATAAATATTTCATCTTATTCTTTCTCTGCTGTATCACCTGTTCTGGAAAGCACTTGATGGTACAGTAACGCCTCCGTGTGCTTTTCATATTTCAGAGGAGATCCTCTTTAGGACCAGATGATGCTGTCAACAAAGCAAACTCATTTCATGTTCGGCATTGCGTGTTTACCTGGTTTATTAGTGAAATGTGTTATGTTTCCTATACCATAGGAATAAAAAACCTAACTTTAGGTGCAGTGCTGCAATCCTGAATACTCAAGGAGAGGTTGCCATGGAAACAGAGTTACATTGGCCAGAAATGAAAGCATCTGAGGATTTAGACTTTCACTGTACATCAATTTTTAACCATAGATTGTTTCTACATGAGCCTTTCCACCAACTTCACATAACCACAACTAGTCGACACTGCAGGATTTTCTGTGAATACAAGTGACCATGACAACACTGAAAATGAAGCCACACCAGTTTAATTAAAACTAAGAAAGTGATTATTATAAATGAGGGTGATGTGATGACACATACTTCTGCTACAGTCACTGTAATACTATAAATATCTGCAAATATTTCAGTAAAAATTAAATCATGTCACTCCACTGATTAGATTCATACTTTAAAAACAAGGCAGCCTGTACATGGCACCAGGCAGATTCAGGTTAATTAGCTGCACATTATAATTATTCTTATAAAGGATAACAAACTGTTTGTTTGTTGGTTATTAAGCAAATTATTAAATAATTAGCAGAAAGAACAGAGCAACTGAGCAAAATCAGGAGGTCAAATCAGGATGGGCTTCCAACATTGTGCAAACTATGCAAAAACCAAACACAGTGATGTGTGTTGTATTTTTACTTTAACATGTTTGCCATGTTTCCAAATATGTCAACTCTCATCAAAATAACCCAACGTACAGTAAATGCTGCATGCCATAAACAAATGAAGTCAGATACAGCTCAGCAGCAAAGACACCAAAACTAAAACAAAAATGAAGTCAAATCTGTCTATTAGGAACTGAACATCTTTGTGAATTTGCAGTGTCAGCCTAGAAGGCTCCTTGTCACTTCTCCATATGCTGCTCCCTCTGAACCAGCCGTTTACAACTGCTCCTGAACACTGAAGGAGCTCTCCCCACACTATTCTATCTGCTGTGTCAAGTAAACGGTTGAATTTAAAATGACCACAGTGGAGAATTTTACTTCGGGCATTACTCATCTTGTGGAAATGGAATTCCCTAATTCCAAAGGGACCTTAGAAAGCAAATCATTATTCCCTGTGAGAATAGCAGCCTTGAGCTAAGTGCTGCTCAGGCACAAAGAGGGAAGAATGGAATTTGCTTCAGATGAGAAAAAGAGGAAAAGTAAACGTCCTATCGCCTAACCCTGACCTGTCTGAAAGTGTTCATGACCCACCTGGAGCTTGATACCTGACTCTACATCCACAAATGCAGACAATAGCCAGATTAAAATGTGTTTTCCTTCAACCCAAAATTAATTACGTACGATGTACAAATGCTAGCCACGCTATTATTCTTAGCTCTCAAACTCTGCCACATAAATAAAAAATAAATAATGTACTGTAGCTAATGTAATCAACAGGTCATGTAAAAGTCCATTTGGTTGTCAGCTATTAAAACCTATGAAAGAGTTAAATATTACTCATGAGATTTGTTGCAGAAATAGGCAATACAACATCAACTACTGTACATGTCACCTGCAACTACAAGGTACAGAAACAGGAAACACACTCTCATTTTTACCTGGGCAGGCCTGTAAAAGAAGCGTGTTTGTTGTTACTCACCTGTAGTCTCTACTATTCCTTCTAGTATCACCACAATTTCAAACTGCTCTGTTTGCATGGACCTCTGCGAGAGGTCGTAGAAGGGGCTTTTGGTGTCGATCACATGGCAGATTGTGAGTGGTGAGACGAGAAAGAGCTGGTCTGCCCCGGTACTGAAACCCACATCCAACTCCAACTGATCCAAAGGAAGAAACTCGCCTTCAGGCGTCTGGCGAGACTAAGGAAGCGTACAGAAAGAGACAGAGACAAAGATGTTTGGTGGCGGAAAGGAAGGGGTACGGCAGACTTATCTACAGCTCATCAAAGGCCTTTGTGTTGGCTTTTCACATTTTATATCCAATCAGCGCAACCAATCATCAGTCTATCATCAAAATTACTATAATTTTTTTAATGATGTCTAGAGAGGCACCTATGCTGGAAGAATATCCATCTCAGTGTGGGATTTTATGTGACGATGACTCTAAAAATACGTCCGTTTTGAAATAATTAAATTAAATCACCCAGTTTCAATTTCTCAATACTATTGGGTTTATTAGCCTTAATATCAGCCTGCTGTGTCAGGACACTGGATCTGGAAGTAGGACACTAATTTGTCTTTATGAAAAAAAAAAGGTTTAGTTTTTTTCTAAAATGGATGTGGTTGCAGCATGTCTTTACTAAAATATAATGAGTTTATACTTACCTTAAACTTTATAAGAGCCTACATTTAATCTCCTGTACTATCACTCAATTCCTATATATTACCAAGATGGTGTATATCAATTTACATTGCAGGGTATTATTAAAAGTTTTTATAGGTTGACTATAGACCTTTCTGAAGCCAGTAGGTGGACAGCTGGTAAATCCATAGATGTTCTCCTAATAAAGGACAGCAGCACTTGTACACGAAGTTGTAACACACTGTTACTTTGTCATTCAACGCTTAAAACTGTACCAGAAATAAGAATATGAATAGAGTGAATAGGGACATGTTGATGTGGCCTCTTGTCAAACTTGGTGGATTATTTTTTCACAGCAACTTCAAACACTGGATGCAATTTGTATGTAGTAAAAGATACATCTGTTCTATAGATTAGGACAGCTAATGGTCTTGGTCCCACTATTGGGATTATCATCACTTATGAATATTTGTAGATGAGAATGTAGTTTTGTCTACCTCATACCTTTGTGTGCAGTTAGGTGTAGGCTTAAATGACAGTCTCTGGGGCTTTCTCTTTCACTTTTCTAAAGCAATCATGAAGAGAGCTGTGATACACCATGGGGATAGATGTACAATTTAAAAGTAGTACCACTTACTTTCAGCAATTTGCAGCGGATCTGTGCGGAGACCATATGGCTGTTACGCAGGTTGCCGACCCTGAACATGAGAGTTAGTTTTCCATCTCGCATAGAAATCGCGGCATGTTCACTGAACATCAAAGTCTCAGCCCTTTTCTTAGGCTGAGACATCTTGATAAACATGCACCCGATCAAAAAGGCATCGACGATAGAGCCGAGGATCGATTGGAAAAGAAAGAGAATGATCCCCTCAGGGCATTTGTCTGTGATGTATCTATAACCATATCCTATAGTGGCCTCGGTCTCTATGAAGAAGAGAAAGGCTGAGGGAAAGTTATAGACATTGGCCACACATGGAGTGTACTTGTCATTGTGAGCTTTGTTGAGGTCTCCTCTAATGTACGCGATGAACCACCACATAGAGGCCATGAAGAGCCAAGCGACTGTGTAGGTGAGGATGAAAATAAATAGATTCCAACGCCATTTCAAATCTACTAATGTCGTGAATAAGTCTGAGAGGTATCTGCTGGTTTCACCACCCAGGTTCCCATGCTGGACGTTACATCGCCCGTTCTTGTCCACGAACCGCTGCCTCTTCTTCTTTTTCTCTGGGGGAGGCTGATTGAATCCAGACCCGCTAGATGAGGTGGTCACTACCTGATAATCGTCCCCAAATTTCTTTCGAAGTGCAGACATACTATGATGACAGCAGCGAAAGAAATAACAAAGGATTCGATTAAATAAAAAAAAGTCTGGGTTGTAGTTGCTGCAGTCGTTAATGCCCGTGCGCAATGTCTCCTCTTTGGAAATAAGGCGATAAAAGTGCGCTGTCTTCGCCCCACTTAGTCTTGCATCGTCCTCTTTCGCCACACACTACTGTTGCTACAATCCACAGCCATTAAATATCAATAATGTACAAACAGTTTACAAAGCCCGAAGACAGAAGCCATATGAAAAAAAATAGGCGACGCTCAGGATAAGATATCCAAACGCGCCAGTCGCAATCCAGGTTTTTACAGGTACATCAGTTGCTGCGTCGTGGATTACTCATCGCCCGTGACGGCTGGGGCTATATCGACCTGTTCAAAACTGTACTCACAGAGTATAAGTTTTCACGCCAAAGTTCAAAATCCGTCAGCGCTCCATTAAACACCAATTTACCTGCGTAAGTACCCGCTGGAAACGGTTTCCAGCACGAAACGTGTCTGTGCCCACTTGCGGCTGTGTTGGAGATTATTCTGCTTCCAGTCTTTGTTTTGGGATGTGTATACATAGGAGATGAACTGCATCCAAGCATATGACTGTAAAAAATGACGAGCTGACGGAAGAAAATCACTGTCCCACTGTCGTCATTTTTGGATGCGCGCATCGACACTGATTGCCAGGCTCTTTTCGGGGACCTTTACCCCTCTCTTAGAAAAATGTCGACTGGCTTCTCATGGTTCAGCCGTGGAGATCCGTCAGATGCTCTTTTGGCTGCTTAGATCCTTCTTTCCATTAGATTTCTCTGCACGGCTGCTGCGCACTTCCACGTCTCCAGTGATGCACTCACTGTTGCCTAGTGGTACTACAAAGAGAGACAGTTTGGAGGAGGAGGGTTCGCCTGATTTGCCTATTTTTATATTTATTTATTTTTTACAAATATATGAAACTGCAGCCAGTATGCTTTTACATAATAACAGAGAACGCCACAGTCTAAACAGTCAATGAAAAGGGTTGTGGTTACAACCAATATTGTTAATACGATACATTCTAGCTGTAATAAAATAGTAACATAAGAAAAGCATCAGTATGTCAAGCAGAGTAGCTCAGTTAGTAGAGCAGTCCAGGGTTAGTGGTTCGATTTCCGTTTTTCAGGCTCCTTGTCGGTTTGTCATTGGACAAGACATCGCTACTCCCGTAGTAACGCCGAAAAGTACTGTCTGGCAGCTGTCTATCACTAAAATCTGTCTTTATCATAGTTTCTAATTTTTTGGCCCCCTCATTAATAAAAATATGGTGGCTAGAACATTAGAAACATATCTTAATGCAGTTGAGTAGGACTGAATCTCCTTTCTGACAGTTTCAACACAAACTGAGAAACTATAACCTCATGAAAGTTAAATTAATGGCAGAGCTGCTGTGGTGGATTGTATTTGATTGTGCAGGTAGTTAATAAAGTGGCCAGTGAGTGTATTCATATCGTTCACCTGATTTTCTCTAGTCCTCACAGTCCTCACATTGGTAGTGGACAATTACAAATGCACCCTGCGTAGAGCCTGTTCTTCAGGGTCACTGGTGCTAACAGCCACTGATGACCCCACCACATCCCATCGGTGACTGAACTTGTTTTATTGTGCAAATGCTATACACAGGACATCTTAATGGAGAAACAGGTTCTGTAAAAAAACTGCTGACAGTCACAGCAAAACGTATTAGATCTCAGGGGGACAAAGAGCTGCAACCAGGCTACACTATTCCAGATTCACTTATCATATTACCGACATCATGGCCACGAAGGAATACACCCACACCATAGTTACCCAGGCTTACATAGTGTCTCTCAAACACACATGAGGTGGTAGGGGAAAAAAACACCATCTCTCTTACATGGTTTATCTTTCTCTCAACTTCTCTCCCTCTTTCTCTCCTTCTCCACTCAAAACAGTGAGGTTAGTCAGCATTAAGTCAGTGTTTTCTGGAAATATTACTCCCCGCTATAAGCACAATTATCCTTTAATCAAGAAAACACAGATGACTGCAGCTTTGTAAATTACAAAAGGAGACAGTTTAAGCTGGAGATTTGGCGCAACAGCTACAAAGCAGTTTGGGGATCAGTTCAGTTTGGATCATTTTCACCCCAGAAAGAATAAATATCAGTAGATAAATAATTGAACCTCCTTACGCCTGACTCAGGGATGATAGTCACCCATAACATGGATTACTGGTGTACTGTTTAACATTGCACGTCAATCTAATATGAATACTAAGCCTAGATCTTTTTCACACTTTGTTCTCATGATTTTATTTTATTGGTTGATTTGTCTGAGCTCACTGTGATTAATATGCTGTCAAGTCAGGCTGGTTCAGGGCAAAATCTACTTCTCTTGTGATCCTGTAGCTCCCTGTGGTTTACCACACAATATTCCATGTCCAGTCTGAGCCCAGCATACCCTGCTGTACAAACAGTAGCTTCTAAAAACAGCACTGAGGGCTGACATAACCATTTCCAAATGAACAATTGCATGGCAGCACAGTGCAACATTGATGTGCCTCCTAGTGTTGTCTGCAAGGCTTTGTGATTCAGGCCTCTTGAGGGGAAAGACAGGAAAAGATTTCCCCATCAGTCACCACACTGTCATAATTGCCAGGTGAACATTAGCTACAGCTTCTGCAGGACTCTATGCTTTTATAATGAGTGCAGGCAGACACAGGTCATCCACCGTACATTCTGGCCCTCATTAGGAGGAAAAGGCTATTCACATATTTGTAGAGCAAAAATAAGGCTATTAGTTTTGACTAGCCAACAGTCAGCCAGCCAGCAACCATGAGCTAGAAATTTTAATTGCTGTATTTCACTGATATACACATTGAAATAAAAGGTTTTTCCACAAATCTTGTCAACGTGTCATTACTGCATGTACATATAGAAAAGGCAATTAACTCCAGTCCTCTTCTCATGAGTGGATGACCCATGATTTAAAAAATGTCTTAACAGTATTAACAGTCAAAAACTCGACTAATTTGTTTGATCAGGATTGCATAGGTGGGGTTTGATCCGTCATTAAGTGATACAATGGTAAAGTGCATGTAACAGATTTGGTTAAAGAAAATAGCTTACTGTCATGAACAGGTTAGAGTTCTTTCAAAGCCCACAGTATAGAAACCTAAAATTCAGCAAAGCTTTAATTTGCTCAACACAGAGACTTCAGTCAGTAACAGCTACATGCAAGAAAGAGATTAAGGTCTGTTCTTGTTCTTGTCACACACCAGGAGGCAGCTGAAGAGTAACACTGTGCACTAAATTGGAATATATGCATATTAGTTCCCATCTAATAATGGGTGCATTTGAAAAGCTGTACTTATTAAGTAAAATGTTTGTTGTACAATCATTTCCAGAAAAGAATAGAATAGCACCATCTGACCGGCAACGGGTATTTGGTTGGCGTTTCTTTCAACAGCGCATGTCAAACTTCTGTTAGTCAATGATCAGAAATGCTGTGATGATCTTCTGTAACCCATTTCATAAAAATAGCTCAGAAAACCTGATGGGCGGGTGGGGATGGGATTGATTTATTAATCTAATCAGACCAATGTAGGACACAAGATGCATTTGTCCTCCTCTGTGAATCAGCTAGGATAGCACTTGAGGTCATTCTCTGAGAAGATCAGCCAATCACTCCAAACAATCTTCTCTAATTTCCCATCTTCTTTTATAATCTCTACAATCAGACACAGAGCAGGGAAAGCTGCCTCTGCTTTGATGTTGGCTTTGATGGATTTGTTCTTCTATTTCCCCCCTACAAATTTGCGACTGCCTCCCTAAATATTCTCTGTCATCTGATTTTGCTGCTACAGTATTGATTTTTGAATTTTAAACAAACTACCAGTTTCTCGTGAAAGACACACTCTATGATTTTCCCCCTGCAGAAAATAGGTCTTAACATGATCTGAGGCATGCTCACTGGATGCTGAAGCGCTAACAGGCTCTCCTCCATGTTTGGCATGTAATGTGAAACCATGTGGTGACTGAGCAGAGCTGATTCCATGTGGATCCAGCAACTGGGTCAAAATATGAAGCTTTCAAGGGACACGTGGAATTGTCAGCATCTTGTGGTAATCAAAGGACATTACAGCTGTTTAGGAGTGACTGTATAGGAAGCAGTGAGCCTTTAAAACTGTCAGTGGACATACCATAACATTGTATACTAACACAATTAAAATGATACCTCCTAAAACTACATAGTCTTAGATTTAGAAATGTGTGCATTCCTTATTATTGTATTGAATTATTGTTCTACTAGAGTCTGTTGGTTTCCTTTTTTCCCCCAGCTGAAGCAAGACCTTATTAACTGTCACTGTGGTCAAAAATAGAATCCAAACAGGAGTGTTTTGTGGAACAGCTCCTGGAGATTGACGATTGATTACCACACAATTACTGCTGAAAGCAGCGGGGCCCCCACTCCTAATCACTGCTTTCATTGCTAAAAGGAGATTATCACATAGAAGATGCTTGTTAGAGCCACTTCCTCCCTGCAAATCAATAAAAAATTACTCAAGAGACTGTGAGCATACATCAGAAATGTCTCTGTTAAATCTCTAGGATGGCACTGCACTTTTAAAGATAGATGCTGTACATTATTTTGTGGGTGGGTGTGCCTCCTGTGGCAGTGGATCTGACCCCTACTGAGATGCCAGCCTAAAACTGAGTCTAATTAAAGCTGCTTTTCAATGCAGGCACTTTGGAACTTCAGGTCTCCGCAACAACTAAATGCAGGATTTCTCCTACAGGCACATCCAAACGGTTGATTATCCCCCTCTCTCTCCCCACCACTTCTGGTGCCAGTTATTGGATTCACTTAGTTGATAGAACCCCATTTATTGAGCAAGGAGAAACAGGCAGCTCAGCATACAATTAATCACAGCGGTGACACTTGGAGAAATAGGACAGCAATTGTACAGCATCATATTTGGAGTCATGGCACGAAAGTTTGAAAGCTTTTGACAGTCATAATGGTGTAATGGAAACTGGTTAGAGAGACAATCACATAACTAGAGTGTGAGAGGTTCAAATCCTGATACTGTGTCCTTGAAAGCTGACTTGAATAAGAGCACGAGGGAAATCAGCTTTTGTCTGGGATGTGCAACAACAAGATGATTAATAAAAAAGAAACTTTTTCACATTCACATACGTACATGCAGTTTTCACGTTACCTGGATATACAGGATCCTTAAATGGATGGGTGTTTTCCCAAAATCCATACAGTACTACATATGTATGTAACAGAGAGAGATTCAACCCAATAAGACATTTGTTTTATTTTTGAAGTTTTAATATTAATGTATCTTTGCCACACAAAACACATAATGCTCAACATCAGATGAGCATATTTCCAGCATGTCTTGATTTTTGAGTTTCTGTTATCAGAACCCAACAATATTCAACATGACCAACACCCTGCCATCAGTGTATCTACCCACATGCTGTACTATACTGTAAAACAAACAGATTATAAAAAGGCTTAATTCAATAAAATGCTAAATTAGAGCATAACACGGGTCCAACTCTCAATACATGGAGTTTTATACTTCCTGAGTTTAAATAAGTAGTGTAAGTATAGTTAGTTGAAAATCATACACCCTCTATTGTGAGAAGGTCTGATCATGTTCTACCTTTGAGAGCTACAGCGTGCCACAGATAGCTACAGATAAAGCCTCCATTAGGGTTATTATTTCAAAGCCTCTCACCCCTTAATGGACTCCCTTGGCCTGGCCACAGACCCACTATCTTATCCTCACAGGCCGAGTTAACCAGTCTGGGTTTGACTTGCTACAGGTGTGAGACTGTCTGAAACCACAGTCAGGGCCCCTGCTGAGAGTGTGATGAGACACTGACGTGATGTCAGCTCTGCAATAGCAGCTATTAATACCTCTGTGGTGTCTACCTTGGAGAGGTTTACAAATTTTTATTAAAAAGTTTAGGAGAAGTCAGTTTTATGTATATAATAGGAGTGTGGTATTAAAAAGGGAATACTATTGACTGCAACGCCTCACTAGCAATTATTATTACGTGTCCCGTGAAGCAAATCACTCAACAGTTGTTGAGTTTGTTTGGCAAGATTAAAAAACCAAGTAGTTTTGTGATGGGCTTAGACAGAGGGAACACAGGGAACTACTAGTCTGGCTTTGTTCAGCTTTGATCTACAGTACCAGCATCTCTAAAGCTTACAAATTAACTAAATAACAAGTATGAAGAACCAGTTAGTAAACTTTAAGGAGATGTTCTATGCAGTGTATTGATGGGTGTTGCCAGTTTTTATGCTAAGCTAACTTTACCAGTATAGCAGTTGGTTGTGTCTTATTTAAAAGCACAAACATGATCATGATCAATCTTCTCATCTACACATTGGAACAAAAGTGAATAAGCACACTTACAATCAGTCAAGCAACTGAACATTGTGGACTTCTAATGAATGGCTAGGTGTTTTTTAAATCCAAAACACTAAATATTTTCTGATATATCTCTGCATATCAAATCTTTGGGTCAAACCCAAGCATTCTTTGTTTAGTTGCCCTTACACATGGTGGACAAAAGAGGAAGGTAATATCCATATGCACTTCTTATGGCATCCTGTTGTACAAGTGCCATGCTTTAATAATAATCACCATCAAAGACAGGCTGCAATCTGCCACCTTGCAGAGCTAAAATCTTGCTAATGAGATGTACGGGGGGGTCTTGAAAAGCTTCAGGAACCATATTTATTAAACAACTGATGTGTTGGTGTGATGTACTTGTGTTCACACTTTCATCAGTTGCTTGACACTGAAATTAGTACTAATTCTATGAGCATTCGACATTTTTCTTTTATTTTTTTTCTATAAAAAAGGCAAAATGTACGAACAGATAACATCACTTTGCAACCAGTACACTGAAACATTACATTCCTATTTTAACACCATGCACTTTAATATAATGAAAAACAATAAAGGTGTGTGCGTAAAATGAAGAAGGTGATTGAATTTCAGTCTGAATGCCAAGCAGGCACTTGACAAAGATTCAGTATTAAAGCAGCATTGATAGTATTTCATCATTAGTTGCTCCCTCATGTAAGGTTGCCTAAGGTCCTTTAGGTAGTGTGAGAATTGGTTTCGTGGGACCGCTGATGATTTCCGAAACACACTGCAATTTCAAAACCCAAGGTAAACACTGGTTTTTATTACCTCGATTCCAAATATGACACTGCAATACCTCATGATCTTTTTATCATCAGCTTTTTTTCTATGAGGAGTGTTCAAGTTTTACAGCTTATCTTAGAAAAATAATTGGTTCTTTATATACAACAACAATGGTGATCGAAAGACATTGACAGCATTATGTGAAATAACATTTGTTGCCTGATCCAACACAACAAAATGAAAAGTATCTCTTACATTTGCTCAGGTAATCAGTGAGTATTGATATACTGGATACTGGCCTGCTTACATGTAACTATTAAAGGATAACAAATTGTTTGACTTAACATTAATTTGATGGTGATAAATTAACAAGATATGACTTTTATTAACATCAGTATGCTGTAGTTCAGTTCTTCAAATGAAAACAGACTTGGCATTCTTCTTTTTCAACAATAAACTCAAATATCTAAAAACCAATAAACTATATACAAAACAATTTCTAAAGGCACAGGTAACTATTCAGCTCATTGTGATTTCTCAAGATACTGAAAATAATTGTGCAATGTCTTAAGTGATGTGTGTTTTTAGTAGTGACACTCTCAGATAGCCCAGTGCAGTAAGATGACTTTAGTATGCAGTCATTATCATTCAGAGAAAACCTTTACATTCATTCATAATTAACCACATCTACTCAGAGTAGAGTTTTGATTACTTGCTACTTGCTTTTCTTGGATCTTTTTCAAGCAAACAGTTTGAATCTGTACAGTATGTGCTAATCTGGTTAATCTGTTAATCGGGAGAGCTGTCTTACATTTTCAAATCAGTAAGTTCATATTGTAATTCCTAATATAATTCACTAATTTTTAGGTTTTTTTCTCACAAATAGGGAAGGGTTTTAAAGTTGTAATTTTGTCTTCATTTTATATTCTTTAGCTAATAAATTTTCTCCAAACATCTCAAGAAATGCCCCTTAACAACTGTAGCCTGATGAGCCAATATGTCAGCTGATAATTAACAAGATATTTTAAAGATATTGTATGTTTGAGGTAATTTATAAAGTGTCTCCGTGTTGTCCCCAGAGCGCTGTCTTTTATTATATATTTGTCAACTGTAAAGTAGCCCAGTACATATCTTTGTAATGACTCTTTGATAATAAATAATAAAAAAAAAAGCTTAAATTTGTTTAATAAGCTAAACTGAAGTTTTCTTCTGTTGCAATACTGTAGGTGCCATTATTTTTTTAGCACCAACTAACAATATTGGTACTGGAAGATTTAATATTGTAAAATCAAAAGTGGCACAAAAAACATCAGTAATTTTATATTATATATATATATATTCATAACTTCCACTGTTAACCAGCTGGTTACCCACTCCTTACTCCCAAATGTTTCTTCATGTACCTCTGTATGGTACTCTGTATGCTTTTCCAAGTCATAATTCAAATCACAGTGCAAAGTAGGCCTACAGAGTGCTCAGATTACAGGGCTTTGCTGTCAGTATCTGGACAGTGACAGTTTTTATGGTTTTGCCTTTATACAAAATAAAATAATCAGATGTGATCAAAGTGTAGACTTTCAGCTTTATTTTATTCATGGCTATTGAAAAAAAAAGAATATTTCATGTCTTTGCCTACAAAAAGCCTTGAGTTGCTTTTGCTGTTTGTTTAGGGTCGTTATCCATCTGCACTATGAAGCACTGTCCTCTATCTATTAGTTTTGTAGCATTTGGCAGAACGTAAGCAGAGAGTATTCTCAGAATTCATCTCATTATTTTTGTCAGCAGTCCCTTCCTCAATAAACACCAGTGAGCCCGTTCCATTGGCAGCCATACATGCTATTGCCATAACACTGCCTCCAAACCTGTCTGACAGATGATGTGGTATGCTTTGGATCATGAACTGTTCCTTTCCTTTGCCATACTTTTTTCTTCCCATCATTCTGGTACAAGTTAGTCTTGGTTTCGTCAGTCCAAAGTATCTGACTCCAGAACATGGGAGGCTTTTTATGTGTTTTCTATCAAAGTCTAGTTTGGCTTTTCTGTTCTTGAATGTTACCATGGTTTGAACTTTGTTGTAAACCCTCTGTATTTACATTAATGCCTCTCGCCTACTTTCTCCAGAGTATTATTGACTTTTGTTGCCGTTGTAAAGGGGTTTTTATTCAACAAGAAAAGGATTCTGCAGTCATCCACTTTAGTTGTCTTCCTTAGTCTTCAGGCCTGTCAATGTTGTTGAGCTTACCAGTGCTTTCTTTCTTATTAAGAATGTACCATTCGGCCACACCTAAGGTTTTTGCATCTCTTACAGCTATGTTGTTTTTTAAGCCTAATGATGACCTTCAATTGCAATGAGCTCACCTTGGACTTCATATTGGTAGCTATAGTCAAACAGCTGCCAAATGCCAACTCAATACCTGATGTCAACTCCAGACCTTTTATCTGCTTCATTGGTCTTGAAGTAACTAGGGAATGGACTGCACCTGGTCAATTATCTTATGTCAGTCAATTGTCCAAATATTACACTTCAATCACATCTTGATTGTTTTATTTCAAATACATTGTGGTGTTGTATAAAGGCAAAATAATAAAAACTCACTGCCACTGTTCAGATACTTCTGGGCCTAACTGTAACTGTACCAATAAAAGAGAGTTGCTAAAGCTAAAATAGAGCTGCGGATGACTGAGCAGGTTTTAAAAATGTCATGAGCAAAAACTAACGTCCATGGGCAATCAGTGCTAAAATAATCTGAAAGCCAAATGCAATAAAAATTTCCTAAATGATGCATGTTTTTAAGACTAAGATTAAATCTTAAATCACTAAACACTGAAAACCAACGCTATGTGGGCCTGTTAAAAGGGGAAAAGGGCCTTGTATAAATATTTGAAGAATACAAAGTATGACCTCCAGTCAGCACTAGACAGCATGTGTCTGCAACGCCAGCCATCACCTTCACAAATCCAGTATTGGTTGGGTTGTAAAAACAATACTCCCCTCATATGAATCTAACTGACTCTGATATGAACAAAGATGAGCAGCAAATTATAACAACAAGTCTTGTTTTCAGATTGTACCTACAGTCGACAACAATCCACTGCTTGGATAATGAAGGTCATTTACAGTGCAGGCCAACGCAGAGTCATGTCTTACAACGCTTCTGTAGGTGCTCTTCTGTTTAACTGATAGTCCAGCAGCTAAGCAGCAGTCTGGATGCTGAATGCTGGATGCAGTGGATGCACAGCTAGCAGGTGCCTGACACAGTGTGAGTGCTTTGATATAAGTGTGTTCTCCATGCAGAGACCTCACACATCATTCCCCTTTGCTTGGATATGACGAGGTCCCCGAAGGTATAGCTTGTCGTGTTGCCTAAATGGCAGATACACCTTCTCTCACACCTGTAGCAAGCTGTAAGTGGTGACACCTCCATAAAAGAAGATAAACTGCTGCTGCCTGGATCTCTGTATTCATTGACTAAGCAGTTACAGGAAGAGGTGTGTGCTGTGCGTGGTAAGAGCCACCTGGTGAGAGTGTGGAGAGCCAGGATCGGTTCGGATAATAACAGAGTGGTGAGGGGAGCAGTGAGGTGGGGGATCAGACGCTTAGGGTCATGTTACGAAGCAGCCACTGTTGAGAGCGGCTGCCACTGCAGTCTCTGAGGGTGGGGACCATCTTGTCCTCCTCAGATGGCATGTCCAAACATTGGTTGCTGTTCACATGCAGAAGTGTGAGTCGCTAGAAGAAAGCAGACACAGGCGGTTAGACAGATGTGAACATTAACATGAGTGCACAGCATAGCACAAACACACAAAAATAGCGAGACACTTTCTTCCCAGGACACTTCCCAGCCTGTTAAATCAGTATCCTATAATAATATAGTCTGTTATTTAGTGTTTTTCGGTTTTAATTTCCCCTCAACCTCCCTCATCGACTGTATCTTAACTCTTGTGTGAATAAGGCTGAAACCACTTGTGTGACTAAGATGAATCTTCACAGACACTCTTTATCTATTGATTTCCAACATTTCACAAAAATGCCTTTCGACCAAGTAAATGGTGTAAGCTCGTTACACTCAATAACTGTAGCTGGAGGAAGAAAAGCACCATGTTCTTGTAAAGAAAAACTTAGAGCCCTGCCTCTTACACAATGCAGTATACAGTGAGCTTCCTCAGAGAATTGAGGCTCCTGTTTGTGGGAAGACTGTTGTCATTCTCTGTAAATTACTCTATCGTGACTGTGCATCACACCACAAAATAAAATGTATTTTTTTATTTTTTTTTTATTTTATTTCTGAATTTGATCAGTTTTGTGCAATTTCATTTGGAAATTCTAGAACAGCATAGGATTATTTTATTTGATCCAAATTATATGCAGACTGTCACCATCAAGTCAGCTGACTTGGTGCTAGTACACATCGGCATCCAAAACATCTGGGTAATTTTTATGGCTTGAACGTACCACCATGGTACATAGATCACAAAGTCATGGATTATGAATCACGGCTCATGATCAAGAAGCACTACTGGTCACACACGGTGCCACACATGGCTACTGGCTCCACTGTGCAGGATCTTCTTCTAAAAAACACTTGGAGCATTTTGTTGTTGTGAAAGTGTTTTGATAACATTACCTTTTAGAAAAAGAGGAAACATCATAAACCACATAAGCCACTATCTAGTAACTAATCTGTGTGATTAAGCTCAGATGACAATGTCTAATTAATAACATGGCTTTCTTCACAAAAGGCATTTTCACATGTCACACAGGTGTCTATTTAGCTCCTTCCATTTCAGGGTCCTGGTATCACTCACGCTGGCTCACTTGGACACTGTGTCATGGCTTACAGAGACGCTTCAGTATAACTGACACACTTGCTTTTCCTACAATGACAAGTCAACGTGTTTGTTGGCCTGTCAGGCCCTGTCAGTTTGAGTTTCTGTCTCAGTAATGGTTTAGTCTTGCTTATCAAAATGTGAGTTTTGCTTTTCAGTTAATTGACACATAAATTAATTCTCTTGTTGTTTAGTGAATATAATCAATAAATAATAATATAAGATTAGCTGTTTCAGACCATAGTAGTCTGTTAAATAGTTTACAGGTTGATTTATACTTAGATTTAAAATGTTCTGACCTCAAAGATTCCTGTTAGCTTTCAGTTCACTCTGCAGTAGCAAACCATGTTCTTACAACCATTATAAACTCACATTTATCTCTTACTCCACTGCTCACTTTCCCCCATCAGTCCTGTCTGTGTACTGTTCTGTTACATAAATCAGAAAAGCCAGAAGACAGAGCGCTTTTAAAATGTCCAGAGTGGAAAAGCACACCTGTTGTGATGAGCTCAACTCATGAACATGTAGCAAAGAAATCTGCCGCAAAGGCTACAGTGGTAACACTCGCCCCTACCCCCCATCCTTCCACATTGGAAGCACGCTCTCGATGGCCTTGATTAACCATTTATGTTCATTTCCTCAGAAGTAACACGCTTCCGCAATTTTGTTCCTCACTTCAGTTGCTTTTTTCGTCCTAATGATCACATGCCGAGACATAGAGGAGCTGAAGTTGGTCTGTAAGGAAAAGCAGAGCCTCTCTGCTTTGGGAAAACAATGCACTGCAACAACAATGCAAAACGAGATAAAATGGAAAAATGATATCAAATGTAAAATAATGTTAGGTGCTATTAAGGCTATTAATTATACAATTTGGTTCAGTATTGTAACATGCAAAATTCATGACAAAATAAGAACTACAACCACAGCATGTGGTACTAAAATACATGAACCAGCATTTTTATTCTGCAATTGAGGCATAATTCTTCATTAAAACAAGATGGTGCTTTGACTGTTGACAGAGGATATTCAGACTAATGAGCACACAGAGATGCTCACATGTTTGATATTAAGCTATAAAACACAAGGGCCTGACATTCTCTGCCTGGATACAAAGAAGTGCATGCACTCACGCACATACACACACACACACACACACATCTTTCCTGAAGTACGCATTACATACCGCCCTACAGGGCACATTTGTTCAAACAGACCAAGAACAAAGGAAGCAGGTGGTGTTCGACCTTATGCACCTGCCAAAAAACTAAGCAGAAAGAACAATAAGGTAGTGCTACATTTTTCTTTTTTTATTAAAGAAAATGATTAAATTCAACAGCAGCTACATGGTTAGATTTAGAATTGAAAATAAGAATTTTGTTTTTCTTAATCCAAAGTTAAAGTTTTCTTAATCCAAAATGTAAAAAAAAAAAGATATTTTCCATAAAATGTGCAAATAACCTACAGTAAAATTAGCAAATACCTATTTTAGATATATGTATGCATGTTGCTTATTTGAGCAAGAAGTAGAGCTAAATCACTGGAACCTGGCAATAATGAGAATAATTTTTTCTTACATTCAAAGATCCAAACCTAGTCCAGTGACAGAAAAAAGGCATAATGGTGGATAGTAGAAAAGCTGTTTAATGAAAATACTAGAAATGTGGCAGTCCTTTCCATTGCTCATAATTATTTCATGCCTCCTTTGGGCACAACAAAACTCCCTTCTCAGCCTCCCAGAAAACCAGCAGTGTCTCTGAAGCAAATCGCTGTGCATGCACAGCTGAGACCGGCTAATTAAATGACGACGGTTTCTAACCATAAACCCCAGTTGAGGAACATTATCCTCTCTGTCACCATCTTGTGCTGACTCTGGAAGGAGATCTAGAGGGCTGAGGCGCATTTTGTGAGAAACACAAAAACAGCAGATTTCTTTGTCTCAAGGCAGAGTCAGGCAACAGCCTCATTTGCTCTAATAGCGGCCTGCTCTTGTGTATGCGCTCTCCTCTTATGCTGCCTATGCCACTAGGACTCTGAGTTTGAACAGCAAATCAGGCCATCTAACAGCAGGTCAGTTTACTGCCGCAACTCTGACACACACCAGCAGCCCTGGGAGCTCCTTACCCAATTTACCCTGCTTGGACACAAAAAAAAATTGTAGCATGCTACAATGAAATTGCTCTTTCACTTTTTGAGCGATACAATAGTACAGGACTCTGAGGGGCAAACTCCAGATAACTCAGCAGAAAAGAACCAGCTAAACAGAAAATGACAGACAGACACTGTTGGGAAAAGGCAGGGAAATGACAAACCTGAAATGGACAGAAATGCTAAGCCAAAAAACATTCCTTACAAAAATATGTAAATAAGCAGACAGAGTGGTGAAAAGCACTGAATTGGGATTCACTGGTTTTACAATATGTACATGGCACACAGTGTACACAGCTGTTTCAGGCCAATAGGAGAGTGGCCTGGGAGGCCAAGGCCATGAAAGGCAGGTTCACAATGAAGGATCACTTCAAAAGAACTTGTAAACAATGGCAAGCCCATTTCAATCAGCCTTGCATGCAGATAATCAACTAAAAATAACCATATGCTCCTCCTCCAGGCATCATTCACTGAGCACTGGCAGTGCAGGGGACACTCAATGAATTTTCACATCAAAATGTAATATTTATGCATGTCAATGATATCTAATTAAGCATGAAGACTGGCTAAATGTCTTGCAGATAGCATCTTATACACAGAAGCATCTTAATGGGACATCTGTCATTGCTTGACGTACTTCTGGTCTTGTCTTCATGGATTTTTCCTGAAAGATCACTGGTAAAAGCTACTTAATGCTTCTTAAAAAATGCACAAAACAAGAGAATATATCATAAAAAGTGAGACAACAATCAGCTATAAAGGGGCCTATTAAAGCTGAAACAGGTGAAACTACTTCATGTTCTAACAATGCTAAACCACGTCACTACAGAGGAGCTAAACACAGCAGCTCCTACTCTAAGCCTAATTTAAACTAATCTGCTCACCTGAAAACCTACAGCCCACCAGAGCAGATGGGAGCTTAGAGAAAATAGTCAGTAGTACTGAAGTACAGGCGTCTAGCAACCTCCAGACGAGTGTAGTTGTGGAGGATCCAAGCCTGCAAAGGACTGTCGTTACAGTACTCCACCGTGGGGCCATAGGTGCCGTCCTCCAGACGGCTGATGGTCAGACATGATTGGGTGATGATGTGCAGGAAGGTGTGCTTCTGTGGCAAGCCGCGAGTGAGAGGGACAGATGGTAGTGAAGGTAAGTCTAAGAGTCATCAAGTTATTCTTAAATGAATCCATCTGTTCGTCACATATTTTCCAGTTCAATAAGGTAAAGCAGGTTTTCACTGACGTGATATGAATAGAAGAGCTGTGTTGCTCATCTAAGGTATTCAAAACCTGGATTTAATAGTTGAGCTTTACATACAGTAAAATTTGACAAAGCATTACCATGAAATATTCAAAATATTTAGAGCTTGTGAAAGAAAATGTTGAATTCCAGCACACTGTCAGCACAGATTTCAGACACATATTTTGATTGGCTTTTTTTTTCCAATATAGAATTTACTCTATGAAACAATACACAATAATCCACCCATCGATCCATTATCCTAACCGCTTGTCCTCTTACAGGTCGCGGGAATGCAGGAGCTAAGTATATATATATATATATAAATAAAGCTAAGTTTTATGTATATCTCGTTCCTCTCCCAGCCACCTCTGTAGTCATAGTACTTATTTCTCGTTTTTTTTTAAGTCATGACTGCACTCAAGCGATTAATGTTTTTTTCTCATCTCCACCATCCATCTCATATGATAGGGAAATTAGTATAAATATATTTTTTCACATGAATCTGAATCAGATGACTGAAATATGATGTGTCTAATGAATTCAGTGCTGACAGTGTGTGGGTATTCAAAATTTTCCTATTGCAATTTCTTATACAACTGACCACTTGATCATATCATATCATTACCTAGTGGGCTACACAATCTCAGTAATGAAACACAAAATCTTATATGTATAATAAGTATACATGTAACTGCTGGAGAGAGTGCAGTGAAAATGCTTTTTTCTGTCTGAAACAACAGAGGAGATGGTCTGTCATGGCTGCGAATGAGTACAGCAGCAACATGGAAAAACCAGGTGTTCCTGAGAAAGTGAAACTGATGACCAGATGAAATGTTAATGGTACTGTAGTCACCCAGGATTCAGCCCCTGTCTGTCACACTTCAGCTAAAAATAACCACGACCACTGACAGCAGCACCTCCGCGCTGTTTACAACAGTGACCTGTCCTCTTCATTATAAATTATTCATTTTTGTCATGTTAGGAATGGACCCAGAGAACAAAGTGTAATGAAAGGATTTCTCCTAGGGGTTGTCTAATAACTGACAGAAAGGCCAGCAGGCTCAGATCTCACCTTTTCATGCATGTCAGCACTAGGAAATCTTAATCATCGATGGATAACACTGTATTCACAAAACTCCTTTCTAACTCTCTCCCATTCTGCATTAATTGTTAATATAAAAGACGCTTTTAAGTTGAGTAATCTATAATGTACTTTAGAGTTCTGAGTTAACAGAGCTAGAGGAGAACAATTTAGTTGTCCTCTGACATTCAAAATGTCTGTTTTCCATTTAAGAAACTCTATGAAACTGTTTAATATGCAGTTTTTGACACTGTCATTTATCTAATTTTAGCTCTCATTTTGGCGCTACGGGACTACAAATGAATAAATCGTGACTGACTCACACATTTGTGTATTGTATAAATTTAGTACTGTCTTACAGGCCAAAAGGTTTATTTAAAAAAAACACACAAAATCAAAATCAATTAGGATTAGTTTCTACTGTGTGTTTTTCATCCTTGTTTATCAAAGATAGTTTTGCTTCAATTTCAAGAAATTGGGTTGACCTTATTTTTAGGTCTGACATTGGTTTGTCCTTTCATTAATGTAAATGATTATTAGGCCCCTTATTGTTTGTCTGTTAAGTGACATTAATGCTGACTTTAAGTAATAAACAGATAAATTCAAATATTTTTAAATATACTTTACAATCAAAATCCAATGAATTAACTTCAATCCTTTGGCAAAACAGATCTATTCTAATAACCACTGACACTTCACAGTCCACACACTGTTACATGATATGTCACAATACTGGAAGCACAGGACTTAATCTATGGGGCAATATTCAGGAATGACTTTTTAGTGGCTTACCTCAAAATCATATTCCCACTTGCCAACATACTATAGAAAAAGAGAGCATGAGAGGAGAGACACAGCAGCTAAAAAAAACTGGAGTACACCACCACCTGGTGGCAACAGATAGGCATTTATTTTTCCCATTACCCAAATCATCATGACACAGACAAGCATGATCCATCAGCACTTCGTTAAAGTCATCTTCAATACATCATCCACCTGGAAAAAGGAATGGCTGCCTGCAATAACAGCCTTGTTATAGATTATTTGGCTACTTTAGGGAACACAGATCCTACCTCGGCATCGTACTCAAACATCTGATTGCCCTTCATGTGGTGACATTTGAGCATGACGACGGGTCCGTTGAGGCGGGAGACGTCCAGACAGAGGTCGTCTGTCCTAATTTCTTTATCCGCTGTGTATGAGAAAACCTGGAAACAAGATGTTTCTCTCAGCCCATTCATTATTCATTATTCATCAGATTGCATCCAAGAAACGTAGGCTACACTATGAATGTGTTAAGTGCTTTTGATGAGAGGATACGTGAATAATACTGTATGCATTTTTGATTTTATTTAGAACATAACATTTATCTTCATGATTTTGTTGTTTTGTGATCTGATTCAAATTCAGATTATGCACTGTACAATGTGTTATTATTCTGTTGGTGTTCTGCTTTCTGCAAATACAGTGTTTAACTTCCTCTACCTCTTTGTATTTCTGTAACTAGACTGAGATTCTGTCTTGTGTAGTGCAGCTAACATCCCACAACAAGAGGGTAAGGAAGCACAATACAATCACATTCTTGGCATAAACCCTCCTAAAATGTCAAAGACTTCACAATTCAGAGCAGAAACCTGGCAAAATCCCAGACTTGAATTAAATTGTAGATTGGCTTAGAAGTTGGCAATTCACACACACTTTTAGTCCAACTTATTCCCTAAAGCTCATTTGTCCAACATGTAGAAGTATCAGAGCCTGGGAGGCTCAATGTTAATAAAAAAGAGAAAGAAGTATTATATCTTCAGTTCAGCACTTAAACTCCTTCTAAATAATGTGTCCAGTGTCCAGTAACGTGTCCAAACATTATTACTCATGACGTATACTGTACATATTGCTTATAACTTATACTTGCTTTCCTCACCTGGTTTCCGCCCATGCTGTGACAGTTGAAAAAGCCGACTTTCTCGTTCTCCTTTCTTCCCATGTTGTCCACACACTGGTTGGTCTCAACATTTCTGATCTGCCGCCAACAAGTACACAGAGTTAAGATGTTTGTTTAAGCTCTAATTATAAATTAACTTTGTGACTCTTGAATTACTTGCTACTCATTTTTTTACAGCTCAGTGCTATTTTTTTAATATGGTCAAACCTTTCAAAATCAACCTGAAAATGCCAACATTTTAGCTAGTTTAGCAATCACTTTTTTAGTGTATTATTATTATTATTATTATTATTATTATTGTTGCTTCACAGTACCCCCGGCCGAATGTCCAATAACACAACAAAAATACTATTTCCAATGACAAAGTGAGGCCAGTCAGGCCCTGTTCAATATTTCTGTTCTCTTATTTAATTCTAGTGTTTCCACTGACAAAATACTGAAGCTGCTACAAAGCTACAAAATACTATATGATAGTAAACAAAGAATCTTTTGGGGTTTGTCAGTTTGTCACATAGATGTTAAGGTGTCACCTTGCGTTCTGGGAAATTATAAAAAAAAACATATTTGACATTTTATAGATACAATTAATAATCATGAAAATAACTGAATCAATAATGAAAATAATTAGTTGTAGACCTAAAAAAATGTATCTAACAGAACTCTGCCACAATTTAGGTTAATTCAACTTTAACTTATTGTCACTTTTGAAGCTGAAATGTAGAACGGATCCAGCCTGAGGAGCCCCTGCTATGACAGCTTCTACTGATTTTCTTGTCAACTCAGCTAATGAAGTCACACATTTACAGAGGTAACGCTGAGCTGGCTGTATATTTTGCCTTACTTATAATGCCTTTCATGCAGGAACAGAATGACATTCACAATTAAGAAATATAAAACCTAATGGTTCCAGCTGTTAAAGAAAGGCTGACTGTGTGTTATGGAGGATGAGAATCTGTCAGGAAAACTCTGGGTTAGAAGCAGATTTGAGCTGAGGTGCTGCAGTAAAGCTAAAATAGCTCAAATGAGAGTTTGTACAGCTGTAGAGATGAAGAATTCCTTTCATCCTCAGCTGCATGAATGTTAAAGAATTACAAGCTCTTTAAACCATGAATTTTTCAACTGGCATTAGTCTTAAATGGCCTCCGTCATTCAGACGTCACAATGGATGTCAACAGTGACTTTAGCTTGTGCTTAACTACTGTCAAAACTGAACCAATGGAATCAAGAGGCAAGTTCAGGTCACTAAAAAAATCCTTTTTTGTTGAACTAGCTAATAAAAGAAACGTCTCTTATCTTTTAAAAACAATTGACTATAAATGCTCAGACTTCAGCTGCAAATTATTATTTGACTGTTCCCTAAATCCCCCATTTAATTTCTAAAGGAGCTACTTTGTAGTTCCATCTCTGCCTATTTAAGTCATAATCTGATTAGAAATTCCCACTGTTTTTTATATATTTATAGCACAGGGAATGCAGATCTTCTATAATAAAATGTATAGTGTGAAGGGTTAGGGTCTCTGATCGAGATTCTGACTCACATTTCTGCCTCTGTGTGTGTTTAAAATTTACTTTAGCTCGAGTGCAATACAAAATTTGAGACTGTGTAAAATATATACTGTACATGAACCTTATCTCACCACCCCACCAGGCATGGTATTACTGTGTTAGCGTATGGATCAGTGCCTACTGCACAAACATCCCCATTTTTATTTATCACACATGTTCAATACAAACTGCTAGGGGTGTTTGTTTTTATCTTTTCATTCAGCCGTTTGCTGGATACTGAGATTTTTAGATTTGTCTCACAGCAGTATTGGCTTTCTGAAAACACAGCTCAGAACCTAGAAGGAGAGAACCTACAGTATCTGACTGAATGCAGAAGGAACTAGTGTATCTGCTGCATTATAGGAGATTGAGTACATGAAAGCTCATACTTCACCAAGTGAGTAGTATCTCCTTGGGATCTGGGAGTCTGGATAGATATTCTCTAGGTACCATGAAAATGGTTTGCACTTCAATGCCTCGCGGAGGGCTTTACGGGAAGAAACATCTCCGTAGTCCACCCGCATCACACCTGCAGACAAAATGCAGAGACAGGGATTTAGACATACGTATGTATCATATCACCGACCATTATTAGTCATTATTTCCCTTAGTAATAACACTTCTTTGTCCTGAAAATTGAAGGGTAGTTTTCTTGCACCACTAAAACTAAACATAAGATGGACCTTTTATACAGAACTACCATGCATCCTTACCTGAAAACATCGGTTATGTGGATCAACATGGAAAGATTTTCTATTACATTCTGTGTAAATAACCACATTTGTAAAATGGTATATTGCTGACGTTAAAGAAATGCACAAATCCAGCAACTGTGGTATAGTATCTGTGGTATCGGTGTGTTACGTCACCGAAACTGCCTGATGAATCCGACTTAATGAAACGGAAGGCTGAGAAGGGATTAGAAGGTGACTGGGCACACTTACAAACACATGGGCATAGGCAGATGGTTTTCCCTAGAGTGCCTCTTGATGACTCATAGATTGCATGTAGATAGATCCAGGGGGGTAATTCATCATGAAAGAGCATGACTCCAATAAGGGAAAACAGAGTAGAATTTTCAAAAAACAATCAACATTAAGACTGAGAGTACAGTGTTGTATATTTATCCACCAAACACGAGCCAGACAATGCACTTTAACTTTCTCAAATGTTAACAATGTTCTACTCTTTAATCTGGAAAATAGAAATTTCAGTTTGGCAGATAAAAGCTATGAGCTGAAGGCCACTCCTCCTCCTGTGAATTTCTATTTCCTCTTCCCTCTCTCTGTACAGTACAGCATCACATGTTGCAGATGATGAATAGCCTCTTTGATCTTGAAATCACCAGATGAGGAACAAGGAAGGAGAACCAATTTTAATAGGTTCAGTAGGTGCCACTCCTAAACTCAGCCTCAGCAATGTACTATGTTCTTCTGCACCCATAAGTGAGGTCTGGCAGCAGCATGGCCCAGATCATTTTCCCTAATGTCCTGGAGGAACAGACAGTCATTGTGGGGCCAAAATACGCAGAAAGACTCATCCATCACACCCCCAGCTTTGTCTGCACACTTGCCCGTAGAGAATCCTGCCTGACTGAGTGGAGGGGAAGGTCACAATTTGTGCTATAAGAGCTGAAGATTACAGATGATCCCTTATAGGCTGGCAGGCCTCTAAAACACTTAACCATGGATTGCCAAGACAGTACAGCCTGCTGAAGGTAATCATATTACAAAGTCGACAGATGGAGATCTCTCAGTTTGCACAGTCATATTGTTCTAGTTTGTCTGTGTGACTGAGCTGTGTTGGAGAGAAGACCACCCTTGAACTCAGGTAAAGGAAAACACAAAAATGTGTTGAAAGCTAGGAATTAGGATTTAATCCTGCTTTAAGAATGACAAAAGCAGTGTTTCATTCCAAAGTAAGACAGAGTAAAAGGAAATGTATACATTTTTAAATGACTGTGAAAAAAAGATGAAAGAAGAGAACAGACACATTTTACCTTTTTACATCAATTGGCTAAATGCAATATCAGCAAGCATACAAATAGCACAGACGAGTTTCATAATGACGACTGTTCATATCTGACTTTTTACAGTGGTGCACGATAAATAAAACATCGATTTAATTCCTGACTGAACTATATAATGCCTGAAACAACTAAAACAAGCAGAATTCATGTCATTTTACGATTTGACTTCAGTGTGTAATTCCACCATTCTAGTGGCAGAAAGACTCAGTCAGAGAGGGGCAGTTTCACTGCTCTGTACCTGGTGATATGATATAGAAGAAATCTTTGAAATCATCCATCCACACTTCGGCCAGGCGCCTGTTGTTCTTATTGATGACTTGGCCTGTTCCTCCAGGGAAGCTGTATGGAGTGGCCTTCCGAAAAACATGGCCCACATGGGAGCATGTTACAATTTCCAAAGAGCCACCACACTGCCAGATCTGCAGGTACATAACAACAAGTTAAACTGATGTAGTATGTGAAAAGAAAGTGGACAAATACACTGAGTTCATGCCAGTGTCCTTAATTGATTGTTCCTCTCATCTTAATCTTCAGGTGACCCAAAAATTGATTAATTTTGTCACTAACAACGACATTTTGCTCTGAATTCTGCAAGCCAGAGAAGCAAGAAAAAAAGAAGCAATGCTTTATTGGAAATCTTTGAGCTAAGTGAGCTGCTTTGAAAGGGCATTATAGGAAAAACATACTTTTATCTCAGCATGGACAGACATGTAGGTGTTTTCTGATTCAAATGTGTGTAGATGAAAGAAAAGAAAAGAACTTTGCAGAATATGTCTTAACTGTAGACCTGACTAAGAAAGAAACTATTAAAAAAATGTTATGCTCCAAGATTGTTTTGTGGCTCATTCCTTTTTTCGCCTGGACTTTATTTAGGATGTTTCAGCTTGGTCGCTCCACCATTTTGGCCCAGGCTGAAATATCTCAATACTGCAAGGATTGCCAGAAAGTTATAAACACACATTCATGCTCCTCAGTGGATGAATTATAACTCTGGTTTAGCAAGAAACTCCAGCTTTCCCTCTCCTTGCTCTGTTGTGCTACACTGTGCTCAGGGCTTCAGGTAAGAATTCTCCAGAACTTACCAATCAAGCAAAAACCTGAAATTCTCTGATAGGTTAAAAGGGTGAGGCTCGCTCATAAACTTTTAGAAGCAAATATCTCTACTGGAGGTTTCGATAACACCTCTTCGCATTAAGATTTTGGACCATATGTCCACTAAAATATTCGGGGAAAAAAGTTACATACTGTATCTAAGAGGTAAAGGGACTGGCATGTACCCAATGACACCAACTGACCAGGGTAAATGTTCCCCTCTTTGATGGTCACTCACTCTGAAAGACATTTCCAAATTCTCTCCACCCCAGATATCCATCCCTGGATCATAGCTTCCTATTTCTTCAAAGTATGTTTTGTCTATAGAGAATAATCCTCCTGCCATGGTGGGAGTCCTGCAAGAGAAAAATCCTTTTGTAATATTATGTTTCCTCCTATATTTATCAGTGTCTTAGTGTAACTATGAGGAACATTCACAATATAATAAGAGACCAATTTGTCTGACACAATTTAAAACATAGCCTTGGAGGGGTAATTACGTTTATCTTTTAATTCATTATATGTTGAAGTCGATTCTAAATTAAGGATAATGTTTGTTGCTGGGACTGATTTGTGCCCAGTTTTCTGTAGCCAAAAAAAGCAACTGTGAGCAGTTTCTATTTTTCTATTTTTAAAATAAATGAGCTCACACATACTTACACTACCACAGAGCACAATCCCCAGTATGTGGATGCTATTTAGACAGTTGCCTGCATCAGTGGAATACACTGAAGAAAATGATCTGTTTCTATCTACAGATAAAATGTAATTTTAAGCAGAGTTCTTGTGAAGAAATCTAACTAGACATGTTTTCTTTGTAGCCTGCTAGCATCATAGATAAACACATTCCCAGCTCTGTATCTTTTCTTTTTTTGGTAATGTGATAATGATGATGGCTTCTAACTCTTAATGCTTATTCAAATTAGTCTCAGTCTAAATTATCTAGATTTAACTAGCCAGGAGGAGGAAACATTGTCTTTGTTAACATACCTGACAGGAAGTGTTCTGTCCCCCTTGCGTCGATCCATCTCCCGCTGGGGAACAGGGTACCAACGGAAATTCAGTTTCCAGTTGAATCCACCATACGTCATATCTGACCCCGCCATGTATTCAAACGTCTCATCACTGATGACATCAATGATCGGACATACCACTGCTGTCCTGAAAGACAATAAAACATAAGATTCAGATAAAATATTTGTGACTAGTTGGTTATAATTAAAATTTGAGTTGAATAAATTACTCAAACAATTCAACCATTTCAAAATTATTCAAAAATACTAAATCTGCTTGCCATTATCTTATTGTTTTTACTGTTATTAAGAACTAACAAAATGAGAATTATTTCCTGATTTCCACAGTTAGCAGTAACTTTAGTAATAAAGTATACAGTATGTCAGTTGGACAAAATGTTAATGTCACAAACAGAAACGATATCAATAATATGAATTTGCATTCATATACTACATGCACCAGCTCGTCAGTCTATGCCCATTCTTATAGACATTGTTACATGTGCTGCAGAATTCGGTAAAAACTGTAATGGCTGCATAATATAATATTCTGAGTCATATGATACCAATTTCTTCCTGAGGAAAAATTAATGTGTCTGACCTCAGATAAGAGATGGATTACAGGAGAATCATTATCAATTAATTTATCAGTTCATGTCTCTCTCTCTCTCTCTTTCTCTCTCTATCTCTCTCTCTCACACATACACACAGTAGATACTCTGTTTTTAACTTAAGACAGAGTTTCAGTAATTGGCCCTACAGCAGGTTTTTCATTGGCAGCACCATAAGCAGACAAGGTAAAACGATTATCTTCTCCTATCAGCAATGTCAGGCTCAAACTGTGCATTCATAACTTATAGTTTGCTGTCCCATCAAAATTCAGAAAGAGTTTTGGCTCAAGCACCCAATGGTGCAATTTAAGTCAAATGTGATAATACTAGTGTTAATAAAGTCTGTTTCAGGACTGAACAGACAACAGATGAAATTGACTGACAATGGGGAGTGTCTAAGCACTGCAGTGCAGTGCTAAAAAGTAGAACATGTTCATATTTACACATGAATACCTTAAATTACAACATTAAATTTTTAATTTTGGTCAATTTTTGCTCCTACCTATCCTCTTTGATCCGTGCCAGCAGGGGCTCCAGCCAGCCAACAGTACACTCACAGTGAGCATCTAAGAAGGTGATGACCTGAGCTTTGGTGGCAGCCGCTCCCCTTAACCTGGCTCTGATTAGACCTGAACGCTGCTCCATCCTCAGGATCCTAACTGGCACCTCCAATGTCCGCACATAGTTCTCCAGCTTCTTCTTTAGGAAGTCTGAAACAAAACAGAGTGCTTTCAGTCGGAGTGCACTTGCAGAGTAACTTAAATCTACAATATGCAACTTAAGCATGATACTTAAAATCAATTCACTTTGGCTGTGCAGTTCTCACTCTCCACGTTCCACTATGCTCATCTACTGTCTGCTACACTCCACTATACTCTGCACAGGTCTTTACATATTAATCATTATCTAATTAAAATGAATGAGAATGCCCCAAAACTTACTGATCAGGCAGAAATCATTGATTTCTTTGAAGAGCAAGACCGAACAATAAGCTCCTTGTCATCAATATTTTCTGACATAAATTCTAAATTATTATTATTATTTGAATTGTTTGATTCAATTATTGAATAAAATCATCTATGATTGAACACCACAATAACAAAAACAACTGTAGGGTACACCCTAAATTTCAGTTTAGTTGGTGCATTTGTTGTCATCTTCTCTGCATTGTGTTTTTGCTTACATTGCCTGAGAAGGCATTGTGCCTGGTTCAGAGTTTTGTTTCCCACATTGTTAACACTGATTTGACATCAACATGTGCATCGTGTACGTCACTGTTAAACCTGTGCCTTTTGTGAACTGCTTATTAGCCACAGTGAAGACTACCAACCTCGCTCGCTGGCGTCATCGACGAGCACAATCTCCACAAGCAGGTGTCTGGGAGAGCGGCTGATGACACTGTGAACCGTACGCAGCAGGGTGCTCCATGCCTCGTTGTGAAACACAATGACAATGCTGGTGTTGGGCAGGTCATCTGGGTAAACCTTGGTCTTACAGCTGATAGAGTGAGAGCAAAAAAAGGTTCCTGATTATTGAAAGTCTCTGAGCTACAGACATGAAGAAAGTCATACTAGCAGTAAAGTAATAATTTAATATAAAGCCTGTTATATTTGTGACCTTCATTAATAGGATTAATACGGTAGAATTTCTTCTCAAATTTTTAACATAATTGCTCATTTAAATAGATATTTTGAATACCCACTATGTAATGGCCATTGGTCATTATTATTGAAATTTTGCCAAATCTTTGAAAAATAAAAATAAAAATCTTCATTAGTAGCAGCTAAACTAAACTCATTAGCATCAAATGTATGTAATACTGTACCTAAACATGACATTTGTAAACTTAATTTGTTGTTATGAAACTGTAGTGTTGGTTTCAAACTGCAGTCGCAATGTTTTTCTTTGCCTGCACCTCATTTTTGTGTATGAAAAACATCTGAAAAAACAATCTGTCCTGCTGCTATCCTATGCTGATGTCAGGGCAAAAACACTGTCATAGGAGATTTACTCACAAATACCTCCAAAGAAAGTAGAAAAAGTTTAAACCAGTGTTGGCAGCCATGTCAGCATGTCCTTGACTTGACGTGATGTCAAAGCCAAAGAGTGAGTATGTGGTAAACTTGGGACAGCGCTTTAGTGGATGATGATGAATAAAGAATGAGCTGCATTACAGAAGAAGGGGATATGGGAGGCCAGGGCAGCCTGTTTAGATGGAGGAGGGGTAGTAGGAGGTGAAGGAGGGTGAAAAAAAGCCATCAGAGCAGCCAGCATTGCAAATTCAGCCCTGTCTATTCAACGTGACAGCGCAGACTGACACAACTAGGCCAGGAGGTTGCCTTCGAGATAAAATGTTATTGCCCTTCATAGGCAACAACTGGCAATTCTGCGTGTCTTTGGATAATTCTCACCACATAGCTGGTGGAATATTGCAACATTAAACTGTCTATCTGTAATAAAGCTGCTGATTTACAAGTACGTTGAGAAGAAGAGCAACAACTGGCAAAAAAAACATGGAAGTTCCAGTCAGCCGAATATTTACTTTTTTCTGTAACTGTCTTTTTTTTGCATTATGTTGGCAAAATTATCTTTATATTTACATCTCCACATCCTAACACATCTTGAGTTGCCATTTCTGTGGTATTGACAAGAATAACATTTTACCACTGTAAGATGTAGGTGTGGAAAAAGACATTTTTGTGGTTTATTTCTCATTAAATTGGCAGAGCTTTCGATATCCATTTAATGAAAGTGCTGTGGAGAATTCGCGCTACTTTCGAATATTTAAATATGAATCATTATTTCAATAATGCTTCCAAGAGAAGTGAATGCCTGTGTATTCCAGCAGCCTAAAATTAATGTGCTCATGTTTCACATAAATTGCTCCTTGGATTTTTATTAAGTGCTCAAGTGGATCTTGAATGATAATAAACAAAACCCTGCTCCCATTCAAATGTCAAGCCCAATGTACACACTTGAGAGATCTGATAGATTCTGAATTGAAACAGTGCCCATAATTAGAGACGTCTTTTCACATTGGATAGAGTTATAAATACCAATAACATCTAATGGACTCAACAAACAGTTTAATTTTAATCATCAGAATAACTTTGCTTTCATAATTTAGAGACTTACATCTGCAGAAACAGTATGTTATATCGCCGTCTTCATCTCTGTTGGGACTCTTTTGACAAGCAAAAGAAGCCCCGCTGCCTTGCTGATCCATCTAACACATTTGTCTGAATACTGGAGCAATTTTCAGTGAGCCTGACATACAAGTCAGTACACATTAAGAAGTGAAAAATCCAAAAAAACAAACTATCAAAAAGCAGAAGGTAGAAGCTGAAGCTTTTTTCATAAAGAACCACTGTTCCCCTCAATGTATGATGAGTAGCAAAGGTATCAAGGTTTACAGGCAGCATGGAAGCAGGGTGAGGATGAGAGTTAAGCTGATCTGTATGTGTGTGTAGGAGTTAAAGGGTCAATGTGCATTTGGAAGACATCCAAGCTTACGCACCCATCCAACCTCACGTCTGGCAGACTCCTGTTGAGAGCAATCATGTCACTGGCCATCAGATTGAACTGGTTAATCTTAAAGAGCTCCTTCATTTTCTCCTGGTCATCCTTCCGGATGTTCACCGCTTTGCCCATCTCTCCCGGACCCTCATGGCTCCGAGATATCACTGCTGCAAAATATAAGAGGCAAAACAGGAGGATATCTGATAAGAAAGCAAACCTACCATTTCTTTATCTTCACTTGCAGACTGTGTATTGACGTGGAAACAATAAGACAAAACTACTGTGTTGTAAAAGTCCACTAAACTACAAATTACAGCTCCTCTCAAATGGGACAGGGAGTAATGAGGACTGACTGACCTCCCTGACACAAGTGTGTTGGCTGTTCTCCCTGTTCTAACCAGCCAAGAAAAAAACAGTTGTGTTGGTTTTTCAAGAATTCAAGTGCACAAATTGAATCAATAAATACAGAGCGGGACTGATGCTGCTTCAGTGACAGAGAATAATACATGTTACAAATGTAATTCTATGATAATTTACATCAGTGTATGCTGTTCTGGAAAAGAGCAAAAACCTTTTGAAATCTAAATACCACCTGACAAAAGGAGTGAACTACAGATCAATTCGGAGAGATCTCTTTTGTATTGAAAGCATTGAACCATTGTGAGATGCACAAATTCTATAGCGGGATTAGGTTTATTATCTGTCTGTTCATGCTGAGGGGAGTGCAGCAAACCGTGCTATATTTATTTCTGTTCACTCTGTAAAATGTAATGTAACAGTACAATACATATGTTTCCACATCAGTGTGCACGTATCAAATTAGTGCTATACAGTATGTTTCAAGAGCGATGTTCTGAGGATTTGTATACAGTTTGTGCACACATAAATAGTATGTTATATTACCCTTAAAAACACTAATAGCACATAAGAAAATGTGGTGAAATTCTCACATGCACTTTTCATGGCAAGGGAAAAATTATGTTACCTCAGATATCAGTGAATGTAAAAAGCAGCACAAGGCATTTAATACAGACAGTGCTGGTGCTCTCCTTAAGCTCTTTCCTGGTTGCTGTGGCTTGAGCTGACTGGGTATTAAGCACTGTCGGCTATATTTAATTTTACTTTAATCTATTAGGAGATTTTGAATTCAGAGATTTAGGGGAATGTAGGGTATTAATACAGTTTCTGCAGTGTATGTTACTGTAACTTCCTGCAGTCAAATGGCTACAAAGCATTGGCATTCCTGCTGTTGTTGTTGTTGCTGCTTTTGTACAGAGCCAGCTCCCTTCACCATAGATAAATAACCTCCTATGGATTTATGACTGTGCTCTCCTTCTCTCTCTCTCTCTAATAATCTCTGGGAGCAGAGGCAGTTATTTCCATGAAAAAGGGACACACAGTTCACATTAACTGCATGGCCCCAGGTTAAGAGGATTCCCCACAGCCCCGCACAGAGATGGACTGGCGTTGGCTGGATTGTTAACCTCAACTGATCCTCTTCTTTTCTTTATTGTGCTGCCACAGAGAGTGCTGAGTGTTGACCATCTCCATTTTGACACTGGCTTAAGTCTGATAACCTCAGCTCAAGAGATTGATTGAGTATCCACCAACACATGCTCAGCTTCTCCAAACCATCAGTCTACATATGGATAAACACATCTAGCAAACCATCAACAACAGTACTGGTCACCTTTACTTTGTTTGCCTTCACCACCACATAACAGTCTAACTATACATTATTGAAAGATTTAAGATTGTATAATATATGATAAATAAATAAATAAACAAGGCAAACTCTTACTCCCAGTCTACCACAATATTTCTGGTCTCTTTGTTAAAACCCGAATGTTATAAAATATCTACAATAATCTGATCAATTAATATTTTTCAAGCACAAATAACCCCTTATGTGATACGCACAGCAGACAAAGGTAACTGAGTAATATATCAAAATCATTCAGTTAACATTAAACATATGTAGCATAAACTATATGAAAATGAACAAAGTGTTTTCTATTTATTGCTAAAGTACATCTCAGCATTAACGTGCCTAAACAACAGATCACTGATCCCGACTGTTTGTCTGGAATCAACGACTTCACGTTTCTTTTTTTTTCTTCAAGAAATTTACTAGTTTACTAGCATCATGTTCTAATGATAAAATTGTTTACAGGCAGAGTCTGTTTTATGTGTTAAATCTCTGAATTCATGAAATGTTAAGACAAATTAAGAATCTCCAATGTGGAAGGCTTTGTTTTCTTATCCTTTAATATCATTTATTGGTTTAAATTTTACAGTATACAGAGTATTTGTATACCATATACTTATGCTGCATTAGGCAGCTTAATATTTCTTTTAATTTTTACACCTTTTTTTATAATATGACTTTTAGCAAATCTTTAAACAACATAGCTTCTTCATTATGACTATAACTAAAACTGTAGCTTCTATCTGCGGCACTTTCAAAATTGTCCATCTATGAAATAATACAAACAGCCAGATTGAATAGAAAAGCTACATATAGATAGAAACACAAATAAATCTGGTTCGGCTTAGCAACTCACAGATCAGAGGAGCCTTAGGAAACAAACTCTCTGTGGTCTTCTCAAGCCCAACACCCTCTCCTCCTGACACACATCATTCATTATAAAAGATGATCGTGATCATCTGGGAAGAAAACAATGGTTCTGTCAGTTCTCAGTTCAATCATTCTAATTCATTGTCCCTTCCTGCAGCTTCATCCCAAGCAATTACAGTGAAAAGGTTCTCCTCACACAGTTAATGAGTCTTTTGAGACTCAATCACTCATCCTTCAGTGCTGCACCAAATTAAGCCCTGCATCGCGCTGTCTATCTGTCAATTATGTGATTCATAAACTCATAGTTTTGACAAAGTAGTAATACTTGTGCAATTCTAGACTCCAAATGTGTCACACATGTTTAGATGTGAGTCTATGCGATACTAAATTTGATTATGGGAATGGCTTCAACATTGCCAGCTGGACTCTTTGATGCCCCTTTGCAAGATTTACATTTTTTTTTATCAAGTTGGGCTCAGATTAATCTGCATACAGATTGTGCTTTGAGTTTTTCATCTTGTGATTTCCAGTGTTTCTCAGATACTTTCATCCTTATATATTTTTAAAGAAAAAATTACATTCCAATAGCACCATTAAACAATAATCAGTTTCATGATCAAATGTTGTTATTTAAATGTATATATAAAAAAATCCAGTTAAAGTAGATATTTACAGTGGAGATCTCACTAATTAATTTACAGAGGATGTAGCTATGTCAGTGTATTGTAAAGCAGTTCATGGTTTTTACGGCCAACTTTAAAAAAGTCATATTGGAATAGGTCAAAAAAGAGGAACAGGAATATTTCTCAAAAAGGAATTAATTTTGACAAATTCCTACTACAGTCAGTCACAGATATCAACCCGCAGGTTTATTGGTGAATGGACCTAAGATGTGTCTACATAACTGATGCTCAGGAGTCAGTTCACGCATCATAAGTACTACTCAGCCTGTGAAAACTGTAGAGAGATTTCTAAAGTATGAGAAAAAAGTCCAGATGGTGTCATCAGGGTTAACTCACATTGAGAGCTAAGAGTTAAACTGTCTTCATGGAAGACATGGAGTCTATTAATGAAAATACACTACTGAGTTACAGGAAATGAAGTGTTTTGAGGACAATGGACACTGAGACTAGTGCATCTCATGATAGACTATCCATACTACTGATTAAAGCAAGGAAATGTATATTTCTCCAAAATACACCCACTTGCACTTCATGGAAGTACAACATTAAATTGCTGGAATACACCATAAAACAAAACTTACAAGGCACAAATTTAATTTCTATATAATCGTGTGTAGTTCCACTAGATAACAAAAATGAGTTTAAATATGGTACAAATTAATGAATGGATGGATGGATGGTTTACAAGGTCATTATTGACCCAGTAATGGGCAGCATGGGATCACTGACCCCTTGTCCAAAATGACTGAGTAGAAACTAAGCGCGAACCATCAGTCAAAGCAACTCAACTCAAAGCATAGTGATACTGAATTAATTTAAACCTGCATTAATCAAAATGATTGATAGTTACACTCAGAACAGCCCTGCAAAACCCCCTTAGGCAACTGCTTCAAAAAAATCTCAATCTCAAAAAAATAAAACCACTATACACTTATCAGCCCAGCATGAAATGGCAAAAACTTAACATTTAAGTTTCTTATCAAAATATTAATATATCAATATCTTTACAATCAAGAAATCATACGACTACTTTACAATGTAAAAATGGTTTGTAGTGACAAACACAGAGATTTATCATCCCACTCTTCAGTACTGTGTTTCAGCTCAAATTTACACTTTTAGTTTAGACCTATAGCACAAGGCTGTTTTCAGTAAGAAAACTCTGCAAAGGCATTATACACCACAAGAGAACCAATGAACATAGTGGAGCATCTTATAACTGAAGAGTCAGATATTTCTCCCAACTCTATATGTCAATATTTTGTATACAACTTGTTTCTGCTGCCTCCAAGGGGCAAAGAACATAAATATAATATACTGTAACAGAGCTAAAAATAATAGTGTAATAATAGTGTTGGAGCAACAAAACAAAACTGAAAATGAATGCTCATTTTAATGTGTAAGAAGGGAAATGTTTGCTAAATGTAAATTATGTTTAGCACGGTAAATTTTAAAACATCTGTAATGTCTTGGCAAAACCATTGTTTTTACATTTTGTAAATGAATGATTGATATTATTGTCAGCTATTAAAAGACAGAACTTTGTTCCCCCAGTGAATTTCATGGTGTTAATAGTATTTGCAACTAGAATTGGTGTGAAATGTGGGATGTGGGATGTTTTACATCTAGAACTTATTCACAAGCGTGTTCAACTCAAATTAAACAATAGTTACACTCTGCACGATCAAATATGCAAGGAGCAGAAACAAAAATGTGCCCTGTCGCCTCACATATAAACTGAAGTTCTCACATTCAATAATCCCACAGCTCAGAAAAAAAATCTCAGCACTTCTTAAGATGGCATGTAACTTTTAAAACAGATTGGTACAGAAGAGGCTGCAACCTCAAAGGCAAACCTTTGCTCCCTGATGATTCCCCCTCGTCGTTTTCATGTCATTTGCGTGACAAAAATGCTGATCTCTTGTTCTTTTCTACACTAAATCACAAGAAATCACAAATTTTCATGTAATACTAAAATTCATATATATTTCTATGCCAACTTTCAATAAATATTAACATCAAAACACTGTATTGTAATTGAGATCAACCACCTGAACCTTCACCTAGGCTTCGCCTATAAAATCACACTACACACTGACTGCTAGTCAGTTAACAATTATTGATATTATTACATATTTATTTTTGATTAGGTTGTTTATCGTTTGTCTGTCTACAAGTGTTTGTTTATCAAATTACAACCCCCTTTATTCGAGTGTGTAGGCCTCTGTGTTTGCTTAATTTCAATATATTTCCTTACAATAATAACATGTAATCAAAACTTCTTGTTCCTCGTTTGGAAATGCAGAAAAAATATTTTCAAATTAATCAACACTTAAAGCTGAATTACCACACAATGATATTATAACTACAGGAAAAACATATATTAGTTACTGTGGCCAGAACAACTGCACACTGTCAGTTTCAAAAGTGATAAACGAACGACATAAAGTATACACAGTATTTGTATGTACAGAAATGTTAAGTGGTTTGTAGAGTCATGCAAAAAATATGCAAAATCAAATATACTGTCATATAAATGAACATTACTGTAGAATTAATAGTAGACACATTCATAAATGTCTAATTAAAATATGCTTTGTATTTTGATTTTGTTCGTGAAATCAGTTTAGGACTAACTCCCAGGCCTTGACTGTTCTCTCATTAAACAATAGCTAAAACCCTTAAAATCCCAAACTGAATGTGGAAGTTTGCTATAAAACCAAATAGTAATTTTATACTGAGTAACAAATAAATATAGTTTGGTAAATGTCACAGCTTAAAGAGACAACAGTTAGAAAAGCAAAAGAGAAAGAAGAGGTCGAGCCTGAGATGTAGTGTATCTCATGATAGACTCCTGAAACCTTGAAGAAACATATTCAAGGTCACATCGATTCTTTGAAAGAAAGGTGTCACAGCAGTGATATAAACTCACCTCTGAGGGCAGGGAGCAGCGAGCGGTCTTTCCTGTCATCACATTTGTTACACTCACTGAAGTAGAGCAGCAAGAACACATCTACCAGTACCCACACTAAAGAGGTGGTCAACACCACCTTGCAGTAGATGAACCGTCGCATCACCTCCCTGGGATGTCAGCCTGATAGCTAAACAGGGAGGGTTGGAGAGAGTGCTCAGGAGCACTCAGTCTGCTGATGTGGTCTATGAACTCTGTAGGCAGGGTGAGAAAACGGTGAGGAGACCGGGCAGGTTTGACTAGGAGGCATCATCCTACAGGGGAGAGAGAAAACAAAATAAGAAAATTTTATTTAAATAAATCTAATGACAACTAAAATCTTTATAGATCTATATAGAACACAAATATGCATTCATGACAAAAATCATTGAGTTGAATCATGATGTCAGCAAAAACTGTAAAGAGCTTATGTACATTTATTGTATAATAATTCAGATTTTTTTCAACCTGGTTTATTGCACATATACTGTAAATGGTTATTGTGGGAAGGAACCAGAAAGTAGCTGACTGGAAGAGTCATTATGCAAACCAATAGGAGTCTACACCCAGGGCAACAAGGCCAGACAGACAGACTGATTCAGTGTGTTTCAAACAAAGCAGAGTTAGATTTGGTACAAATCTGCAGTTGTGAATGTTAATGAACATCTCTGTGTACATTATAGCTCAATCTATAAAAATGTGATAATGGGGCAGTCCCTATAGGGAAAACGATGAACAACAACAATCCCAGTTCAAGCCTGGTAGGAACCTTTGTTCCATCTCTCTCTACCTATTTTATCATCTCTTTCTACTTTCTGTTAAAAGCATAATAATACTCATAATACTTTTTTTCACTAGCACATATTCTTCATAGGGTCTGTTAAATGTGTTTGTTAAGAATTGTGACCAGGAATGCACCAGGCAGAACCATTATCAGAATCATATTTAGCAGATGGTCAAATTTGATCCACCTTAAAAAAGTTTTTTCAGTTACAATTATGAAGTTATGGCAGAGACAGCTCTGTCCATAACAATCCCTGGCATCACGGTACCTCGCATAACTAGAATGACAGCATTTCGATTATATGCCTCTACTAACCACGTTTACACACATCTCTGTCCAGACTCATATTCTAATATGTTTATGCATAAGTCCAAGCAGATGTTTGTGCCAAACGTAATGAAATTTGTTCATTGACGAGAATGGGACATGCATGAGGTCACATTGACCCTGACCTTCTTCACATATTGCGTTCATAAGAACGGGCCACAAGAACTGGATGAAGGAGGCACAACAATGATCCCAGTGAGTTCCAACATACAGGGGTAAACAGATTTTAAATTTGGGGAAGATACAGCAGAAATCCAGGTTTAGGTACCAGAATAATAGGTGAAGGAAAAGATGGATTTCTAATAAGGACAGTTTTCAGTTGAAGGATAAACTTACCAATATGCTAAACAAAATATATGTAAAAGGGTAATTATTTTTAAAAAATCTCACACTAATAGGCTAATGTCATATGAGATATGAGCTTCAGCGTTCATGCCAGAGGCAGTTTATGGAGATGTGATATCTGCCTCAGAATATTTCTGATGAAAAACAACATCATTTTCTGTCAAACAGGATTTCAACCTGACTGAAATTTGTGTTGACTGAAAGGCTTTTGAAAGTATAATGAGAATGGAATGGCAATGCTGGAAAAAAATTTATTTCAGCAAAAGAGAATCAAACACACCAATAACCAGCAAAAGCCTTTTAGACAGCCATAGCTAACTGAGAAATTCAGGCTACAGCATACATCACACAATGTAGCAAATTTACAAAAAAAAAGTTTAGGAGTTTATTGTGTAGCCACACAGAGATCAGCACAATGTAAATGTGAGATATACTATATTTAAAATATATGTGAGCATATGAGTGTATATTTAATTAAAAATGCATGTATATGTAATAACTAACCATTCACTTTCACAACTAGTAGAAAATGCACACACACAGGAATCCGACAGACTTCCTTATCCTTCACTTGCAGCATGGTAAGGATTTTGCACTCCACACACGTAGTGTCCTCTCCGTTTGCTGTCTAAATGTCCATCACTGAGGTTGAAACTGTACTTATCTCATTCACAAACAAGGTAACCTGTATCCAGATGCATCAAAAGCTTCAGAATCAGATCTGGGTGCACAGGAGGACTTCAGTGACTCCACACGCCATTCATATGCTTCTGATTCAGTAGATGGACAAAAATCAGACTCCCAGTTAATGAGAGTAATCAACTAAATGGTCTCATTTGTATGTAGCATATCACCTCCACTCACACTGTAGACAGATCAATGATTATTCTGTCTGATTATGTCTGTTTGCATTTCTTACCATCTGTTTTGGTGAGGCAGTAGCAGATACATGTTTGGGTAGGATACCACCAACCGCGCTGCTGGCAGCTTGCTGTAGTCTCGTCCAAAGAAGTCTGAGTCAATTAGTCCAACCATCTGCACGGATAAATATTCCTATCTGGTATAGGCTACAATGCAGTAAAGACAGGTTCCTACAGCCTTTGCAAGTCACTTTTATTTCCCGAGTCCTTTTAGGCCAAGTGTAAACCAGTAGGCATTTTTAATTGCTTCTTGAAATGACAAATGTGTTGTTAGCAATGCTCTTTGCAGTGAAATGTTTGGGGCAGTGCTAGAAACTAAATTACTATATGCAAATGTCCAAACCGATCAAACACTATGACAGTAACATGAAAAAACATTTGAAGTCAAAGCTGAAGGAAAAGTGATCAAATCAGATTTGCATGCTCCTTTTATCCTTCACATTTGTCAAGTCTCCCAGAAGCAGACAAGGCAAAGTTGTCTACTGCTGATTGGCTGTGGTTAAAGTGCCTTGCACGTGGGTACATGGGTACTCCATGGCTAAGAGAAGAAAAATAATTCACAGTCAGATCTCACCAGCTACAGTAGTGATGGTCCAGTCATAGACCTGTGTTTCTATTGCCACCAACAGAAAGTAAAGCTGTGTACAGAACATCCGTATCTTGTTCAAACAAACTGTGTCTGTTGTTGAAAACTATAAAGACCTTAAAACACTGAATGATTGGAGTCAATATGCATTGTATTACGATAAATCCAACGCTTTTATTAGTTTCTACTAAGAGATCATTTGTAGAAAAAGACGTATATTCTCAACCTGAAATACTGAGAAAAACATTGTTTTGTCAAGTGCTAATATATGTGTCATTTTGGCATTATTGTCAGTATTATATAAAAAATACCAATTTAACCCAGCCCTGCAGGAACAGGAGGTGATTATAGAGCAGATCCCAATAAGCCCATTAGGCCAATGACTGTAGCTTATTTTCTAAGCCAAACAACACAAAATACAAGTGTGTTCTCTGCTGAGGCTGGTAAAACACAAAAATACAAAATAGTACATTCATTAATTTCACTGTGGTGATTTTAAAAATGTGATGTGATGCAAACATAGACTCTGTCCATCTTTCATTCATGTGCATGAACATTATTTGTTGGATGTGGAAGGAATTGGATGTAATACGATGTAACAACAGCAATAAATATCCCACAGTGTCAACTAAATCCATACAACACACGGTGAACTTGATTTGATCAAATCATAATCTTTGCAGGTTGTGATGTGCAAAGCAATACAACTGTGACAATATTATCCTACGGTGTGCACTCAACAGAGAAGATATAAGATGACATATGATGATACTCTTTGCTTACCTAAATTATGGATGGAGTGAACCAGTGACCTGTTCCAGACTTGCTGTCAAGCAACGTGTTGAACGCAGATATCAGTGGCTAAATCACACGCGGTAAATCGTTCCTGCAAACGTAAAACGTCTCAAAACGACACATAAGTTACAGTCCATCTCAACACAGAGTAGTCAACAATAATCCAGTCCGCCCAGTACCGCCGCTCATGATACCTGTTTAGACTCACTGATGCGCTTTGTCCCTAATTGAGCCGCAGCACACCGGCGAACATTTCCAGTCTCCAATAATTGTCCCATTCGTTCAAACGCTGATGGCTTTAACGCAACATACGTCTCAACACACACCAGACCTGTTCGCCGACTGGATAATATAGCGCTAAAAGGACAGGACGAGATAATACTGAGCACAATCTAACCTCAGCTCAGACCGGGCTGTGAGTGTCTCTTTCTCCTCTCTGATTGGACGTCAGCGACGTCGGTCATAAAATCCTTTTGAAGTCTGGTAAATGTAGTTACTGTACGACCTCTACTGCGTAGTGCTTAGTTTTGAATTTTAGCACAATGCATGCAACGTAATATTTTGTAGGCTATAATACAAAAAATAACTATTATTTAATATTTAATACATGCTAAATAAAATTAGTTTGATTGTTTTTATTATTTCCAATTAGATGTCACCCAGAAATGTATAATTATAATTCAAAATTTAGTTTGGGAGGCAAACCTTCAGGACAATCATGTTTAATGTTGTAGTTGTTTTGTCAGTTTTTTATGAATGCAACTAAGCACAAAATGTCAATGATTTAGAACTCTTTAATTAAAGATAATTTATAAGATATTTTATATAGGAACATGTTCATATTGTGACCTCTTTGTCATCTCATGATAGCACAAACAACACAGATCTCTCTCTTTCTACAGCCTAATGAAAATCATAGTTGAGCTTTTTTAATAAACTGAGGTGGACATGATGGCTCTGCAGATTTGTAAAAAAAAATCTTTTGCATTACCGCATGGTTTGAGTTCTAGTTTTTACTAATGTATTTAAGAAACTATGAGAGGATCTTTGTATTGTTGCTATCTTCACATATGCACTGTAGGTTTGGAGGTTACTGTAAGTATACAAAAGTAATTTACAGTACACCTAGGCAGTGGATAAACTGATCAAGTAACAGCAAAAATAAAATAAAAACACCTTTATGTGCATGAATATGTGTGTCTATAGGTTATTTCATTGAAAGTGGCAGACTGACGTCACTGTGTTGTGTCCATCATAGGCCCTTTGTTGAATCATGATGACAAAAACAATGCTGCTATCTGCTGCTACTGGCGACCTTCAGTGTTGCATTGGCTTCTGGTCAGAGTGGCAAATCTAATCTGGAGCCAGCAGTTAATTACTGTAACATTTAGCAATTCATGATAACCCTGATGTATTGTCAATAAAGCACAGTCAGAGACTGCAACCCTCCTTTTTGTTTGAAGTTTTTGTTACTTTTTCATTGAATTCAAGCATAGTGCAACAGCTGAAAGATATAACACAGTGTCTGCACCTGAGAGATCAGTTCTATTCACATTTGCATGTATGCACAAATATGCAAATGTTGTGTCCACCCGAGATCCAAAACATCCACTAGATGTCAGTGTATGCACAGGTTCCTCTAGTTTCAGAGAGGGAGGAAACCTCCTCATGCCAGCAGGAGATTATTTTGGAAAATTTAACATTTTGAGTGATGAACTTCCACGTTTTTATGTGGAGCACATACATTTAGTCTAATTATGAAATATTTACCACCAATTTCAGAAGAGCATTTCCAAGCTCCTGTGTTTTCTTGAGCATTTTTGCTGGATAAAGGTTTTTCTAGCATCTTGACATCATATTATTAGTCTTCTCCCACCTTAATCTTCACGTCTAGGGTCCTGAAGTATAAAAAGAAGCTGGCTGGTCTCATGCTTCAGTAGCTGTGGAAAAGATATGTGAGTTTGCTTTGTTTGATAGTTGAAGAATACATCTTATCCCTAATGGCTTTATGCTTTGTTATTTTATGTATAAAGAGATTTTAGTAGGGGAAAAAATGTTTCATTTGTATTTTGGACAATTATTTTATTGAAAGAGCTATCTCTGTTGAAATATTAATTTGATGTAAAAGTGAGCTACAGTATTTATGGTTTGATCTATCTATCTATTTATCATACATGTAGTGTTAAAAACTGTTACTTGGAATTAGAAAGCTGTTGTGATCAGTCACATCTACCACAGCTATAAAAATCTTTAAAAATTTAAGTTATGATAAAGTTACTTAATCTTTTAACTGTATACTAATGTTACTTAAGTACTCTAAACATCAATACAAAGAAAGTTTTAGGTTACCTCTAGAGAAAATGCTTTTATTAAAGTCCAAACATGAGGGCATTGTTAGTTGCTATATTATTTTCTTTAAAAAAAACTGTACAGTAAAGATACTTCAAATTTGGTATGGTTGCAGTATCGATCACTAAACAAGAATCTGTTGAAAGTTTTGGGTAACCTCTAAAGAAGAGTTTGTTTGTTTGTTTGTTTTAATCATTGTCCAAATATGAGGAAATTGGTAGTTACCATGTTTTTTGGAGTGACATAACCTTTAACTTTATTAGCTACTATACAGTAAAAAATAATTCTAATTTCTTACGGTTATAATATTCATCACTCTAAACAAGCATATTTGAAAGTTTCAGGAAACCTCTAAAGAAAAATTGTTGAAGTCCAAACATGAGGACATTGTTAATTTCTGTGAAAGTATGGGCTAATTTCTTTTTAAAAAACTGTACTGTAAATTATCCTATTCCTATGTTCATATCAAAATTACTCTGAATAAGAATGTATTGAAACCTACAGCAAAATTCTAAAGAAACCAAGTTTACACTAAAGTTTCTTAAATTTACACTGATTCTTTACTGTATATTCTTTACAGTATAACTTAATTTTAACAAGTTTTCAACAAGTCCTCAATCAGAGTGTTTACAGATTCATTTTGGTCGCTCCATGCACCCATACCGTAATAACTAGAAACGATGCACAATAAAAACCCGAGCAGCGGCTGTGTTGACTGCATTTTTGAAAAGGACGGTTAACTGTATCACAGTAACTATTTTCAGCCTCTTTGTCAATTGAACCATCTGTGTGCATGTCAGTGGCAGAGAGAGACTATTTAAAGTAAGGGCATTTTTGTGTATGTGTGGTCTTATAGCTCATTGTCTAGACTACGACAGGAGTGAGTGAGTGGGCGAGCAGACAGAGATGAGCTGTGATCGGTGCAGAGTGGAGTTAACAGTAATGGCAGAGATCATCAAGCTAACGTTAAATCTTAAACCCTCTAGTGGTAAATGTCTCCTTTTCAACTAACATTAGGTCTGGAGGATGAAGCAGGATGAGATCTGTAGGCTACAACACAGTTTGTCACAACATCAAATTGTGACAATAAAATGAATTTCTATTATGCAAATGGTTATGTTTTTACTAAAGATCTGTTTACATCTGGTTTCAGTGATAGAATTAAGAGTCATATTTCTGTATTTCTCTACAGTGAGAACAGAGTATAAATGTAATACCATAGTAAATAGACTATGATGACTTTGATGTTTGCAGCTGGCATCAGTTGGCATGTAGTGGTGGCTGCTGAGGTCAAAGTTGAAACACAGATCATCACTTCTCTGAGCCTATGGGGGTTTTCTAGAGGAAGCAGCCAGATGGACAAGAAGCAGCATCATGGGAGACATAGACGAGGTTGTCCCTGGTGGACCAGATAACAACAGCAGTCAGTGACATACATAGAGAAGCTACACCAAATATGTGCAGAGGTTGTAATCAGGACAGATGTGTGAGTGCTATATAACACTGAAAGTATTTTCTGTTTTTAAGGATGTTGAGGACAACCAGCCAGACATGGAGCACTCAGTCCTGGGTCTTTATGAAGAGCAGAGCAGAGCCCATAGAGGATGTGGAAGATGCTGGAACAACAGGTCACAAGCTTGGTAAAGTTCACCATCTTATTTGAACTCACGTAGTCCTCGACTTCAGGACCGACTAAGTAAATTTGATGTTCTACGCACAAGTAGGTGCATGGAGCTTCCCAAGGTTTTTTGAGCCACCATCTTACGCCCACTCTGAAACTGAACATCAGATAACTTTGATGCTTTAACTTGTACCAATGTAGTTCAAATCAACAACCCTGCCATGATAATTATCTATAGCTCAATCTTCAGAGTTGTCTGAATTCAGTTATAAATTCACAGAATAAATTCAGTTTTATGTGTACTGCATCAAATGCATACTAATAATCCCTAGAAAATAGTCCCCAAGAAACGCTGCATTTGTCTAGGTTAAGGAAGTTTTTTGAAAAATCTGAAACTCCCAAATGTGCTACGAAATTATACTTAGTCTTTTTAAAGAAAAATAAAACAATGTATGTGTGACCCATTATTTAATATTTGTCTTGAAATGAAATAAATAAAATACAAGTTAGAGAAGTCAGAATGTATTTTTAAAATGGAAAAGCATATTGTTAGTTTTGATATGTTGACAGAATTTGTTATAATAAAGACTTGCAAAATCACCAGAGTTATTGTTAAAGCAGGGGAAGATTGGCCTCAGTGTTAAAGCTTCTAGGATAACATGTTCCCTTTACCATTTTCATACACATTGTTAATATTGTAAAGAGGTAAGTAAAATTATACATTTTCAATTTTCAAAAAATGTAAACAAGTTGTCAGGTTGATACTGTATTCTTTACATGTTTAAATAGTTGTATACATGTAAAATTATTAATTAAATAACACACTGTTTATTTTGTGTCAGTAGTTAATAACACACTCTACAAGAAGCACTACAATTCCTAAACATATAGCCTCATTTAAAAACACCAAATCATATTTTCATATTTTATTAAGACATTTATTAAATTTCCTCTTCCTGTCTAGACTTGACATAGATGTATATATATGCTTGTTTTTAGCATATGTGCACTGGTTTTAAGATATGATTATTTAAAATATAGCCTTATTCAAAGAGAACAGCACTTGCATTTGCTAAATTCAAGCACATTTTCCTACATTTTGTGGAAATAATTCTTAATTTTTTCTATGTATCAGGCAAATTCACTTGTTTTTAGTCTATTTGCCACAGTTTTAAGATTTCTCTCTCTTAATTCTACTAGATTATTCAACTTGTTTTAGAAAGTATTGACAAGTGAGGTTTTCTTCTTCTGTTGGCAGATAATTTAAATCATTTTAAGTAAGATTTTCTTCTATTTTATTACTTATTTTGTTGTTTTTGGAGATTATTTTTTGCATGTACATGTATAAATAAATGTATAAACACTAAAGTTACAGCAGGCCACATACACACACAGTTTACATACATGAGACACACAGCAACAGCCACTACTTCCTAACATGGGGTCTGGTCGTATGGTGGCGCTCTTGATGTGTTGTCCTGCCTCTTCAGCTGTTTAACCCAGGCAGGTACAGTCTGGCTATTTAACCGCGGGCTGGTGGATTCATTCCGCTCTGAAACTGGCTACAAAACACATGGTGTGATGCCAAAGCAGCTTGCTGAACTCCAGAAGAGCTCTGTGTGATGTGACGGAACTTCTTCAAGTCACCGCTTCACCGTCTTTACTTTTCACTTGATGACAGTTTCTCTGGGATTTTTCCAGGCGCGCATTTCCCTCTCCGCCATCTTTTGTGTTGAAAGTTTGACTTTAAAAAACTGGAGATGAATAACACCGGGTTCAACCAAACGGAGGGCGGACTGTTCAACAAGACAGAGGAGTTTTTATGCTGCAACCTTTCATCCGTGGTGACTGATAATGGCTTTGTGGCCGCCGCTTCAGATGAGAGGAGCCTCTTTATCATGAGGGTGGTCCAGATAGCCGTCATGTGCGTTTTGTCCCTCACGGTGGTGTTTGGCATATTTTTCTTAGGTTGCAACCTTCTCATAAAGTCAGAGGGGATGATAAACTTTTTGGTGACGGACAGGAGACCGTCAAAAGAAGCGGAGGCAGTTATTGTTGGAGCTTACTGATTGATGGGAACCTACATTAATGTTGCTCTAATCTGATGGAGACAGATGAGACACAATGCGACGATTAACTGCCGAGACCAGCTCCTGATTTCATACTGGTATTTAGAAAACCCTTAGAGGAACAATTACCGTGTAAGAGGTAACTGAACTCTGCTCGTGACTGAGGCTCACAGGTGTCTGTTTGCCTTTTGTCTTGACTCGTGCGTCTCAAAGAGGTATAGTGCGTTTATAAAATATTCAAAGTCAAGAACTGTACATTTCAGTAGATGGACCACCATATGTCAAGCAGCATCCTTTGTCATGTTAGTGGCAAAGTCTTTGTATTTGCTGATTAAAAAAATACCCTCTCATATTGCTAATGCAATGGAGAAATGAAGATGTGCTGCATGTTGTATGTGTTTTTGCATACAGTATGCAATTTATTAATCAGTGTATCTCTCTGGATGTCTTGGTGATGACTGTACGAGTGTCTGCGCAGCTGTAAAAAGCCCAACATGCCGTGTGTCTTGTAAATTGGAATAAATTCGTTCTGCAATTAAAGTTTTCATGTTAATTAAGTTTTTTTTTCTAGCGTGAACATCGCTCTCACTACGACTTCTGCTAAAGTCATTTAGATTTCAAAAACTAAAATTATATATTTTCCAAAGACTTTATTTAAACTAAATATATCTGTTAGGTGTGTTGTGTTAAAATGAATCATTCTGATGAGATATAAATTGTCCTATTGACACGGAGAAAAATAGGCTTATTATGAGAATTTATTTAAATTGAGTCAGTTTAAATAATAGTCGAATTCTACATGTTAATCCAACTGAGTTCACTGAATATGTTTTTTTCTTTAAACTACCCAAAAAGGAACACCAAAAACAAAAAAATGGATATATTCTGTCTGGATCAGATTTTGATCTATGCAGATTTACATCCTTCTGCCAGCTGCCCAGGGGGAGACCCACAGCTTCAGAGATGACTTGTCATGTCAACCCAGGGAGGATAAAGCCACCATGCAATATGCTGCTGTCTGATAGCCCACCTGTGCTCCATAGACACATATACAAGAGCTTGAATCTACTTACTTTTCTCTCTAAAACGTCCTTCACCTCTGTTTCTCCCACCTCCTCTTCTATCTGTCCTGCTTGATGAGGACTTGTCTGGTGATGGATGGCTACAGCTTGTCATGACTGACACACTGGCCACAGTTTTAGGCCACACACTTGATGTATCCATGCTGAATTTGACGAGACACGTACAATTCAATTAATACAATAATCACATGTGCTGTTTAAATGCTGTGTGGATTTCAACCTAATATGATATATTGCATAATCCAGCTGCTAAATGTAATGCAAGTTCATTTCTCATGAGCAAATAGGGGACACAATTTAAACAACCATACACTTTAGCACAAATTATAATACAACACCCCAAGAATGACACCTACAAAAAGTGTCACGGCTGAATCAACACCTCTTTGGCACAGTCTCTACCAAAGCTCAAAACTAGAAACCTAAAAAGCATAAGACCATATTTATTGTTTGTCTGTAATATATATTTTTTTTATATTTTGTTGTTTTATTCTCAAGGTCTCTAGCAGATGTATTTAGTTTTGTATGATGAACTATACTCATAAGTGCAGGGTACGAATTAGCTATATCGTTACTTTAGCTAGGACTCAGCATATTAACGGCGTAGCCATCTATCTAAAATAAAGACTTGTCATTATTGAAAAATATATTGGATTCTAAGTGGAGAAAAAAAGTAACTGGATCAACAACTAATATACTGTCAATAAATATGACGTACTTTTTATATTGCAAAATAAAACCGAAATGTCATTGTCATTGTCACATGTCACAAGCTGATTACATATGTTATGTTGCAGTGAGTTTAGAAAAACTAACTATTCTCAGTCAGTGTGCCAGGCAGAATTACTCTCTATGTGTCGCACCAAGTGTTTCTCTCTGCGTTGTGTGATTGCTTTAATTAGAGTGCTGGGAATAGCTTCCAGGAAAGTGTTGTGGCAGTTTAATATCCAACAGAGAAAAATCTTCTGTCTGCAGCCGAACCATTGTTAGTTCATCCAGTAGTATGTTGTATGCTTATTCAGACTGAACCATTCTGTTTTGGACAATGTTAAGTTTAAAAACAGTTGCATTGCAAAAGCCTTTCTTTAAAAATTTCACAACTGTCACACACCAATGGTCAGAGAGATTTATGAGATAGCAACAGTCATCTATACCCCTGGCAGTCCTGCTGTCAAGAAACTGACTCTGCAGAGCTTATAAGCAATGTCTCCCCAGATCAACCATGTGCCCACATACAGTATTTTGGGATGTACTGGAAGTTTTACACTGCACAACCCAAAACACTAATCCCAAAAACAGGTTCACTTCATAACTGTTGTCTGGTGTTATAGTATGTTCTCATATTTCTCTCATCTCATATTGTTTATCACGTACCTGCAGTCTAGTCAGAGACATAACATGTACAGGGAAAAACAGCATCAGCTTACTTTATCTCATGCCTACTCTATGTGAGCTGTGTCCCACAGTGACAGCATCTGCAGGGTGTTGATTTTGGGCTAAAAGAGGCTTCAGGTCCTGGCTTGCTCACATGTGATTGGCTGGCAAGTAGAAGTCCAGTCGATGAACTGGATAGTGACTAAAAGCTCCAAATAGCAGCGAGGCAGTTTGCTGCTATTGTCCCATTGTTCTCCTCCATCCTTCATCTGCTGTGTTCTTGCATTACATGTTTGAGGAGATACTACTGTATACACTACCAGTCAAAAGTTTGGACACACATAGAAATGACCATGTTTGTGAAAGAAAAGCAGATTTCATA
>JAUMHL010000014.1:13784021-13802364 GCA_032362345.1 Sandelia bainsii
ATGTTATGAAATCTGCTTTTCTTTCACAAACATGGTCATTTCTATGTGTGTCCAAACTTTTGACTGGTAGTGTAACTGTAGGAAGGACTAGAAAGAAATGCACTTTTCTTTTCAGACTTGACACTGTATATGCATTTTAATGCTCTCTGACATGTAAGTGACAGCAGTCATCCCTGAGGCCCTGAAGCAATGGGCACATAGGGGCCAAACTCTAGACACTGTCAACAAGGGAATACACACATATAATATGAATACATTCACCCATGCACACACAAACACAAATAAACCGTCTGGAGAGTTGATGGCTTTTAAAAGACTCCTGAGAGTGTGTGACAAGCTGTCTCCATTACACAGTCTATTTCTACTGATGAATGAAATGAAAACCCCCAAAACTACCGGTGAGATTGAGAAAGTTGTTCATTTGATGATGAAAATGTAATAGCAGTATGTGTCACTTACAGGACATGTGAGGTAGAACGGACTGAAATTGAGCTTGTTGAGAATATGAGAATTTGTGTCTCTCTCTTTGTCTGTATCTTTCTGTATTTGTCCCTCTGGTTTTCAGTGGTCTTCAATTCTCTCTACCTTTTTCCATCTCTGTGTGTTACTCTCTCCGGGGTCTTCAGCATCCCCCCGCTTGCATCCAGCCTACATTTTGGTGACAGCAATGTCAAAACACATCAGCTGTATTCAGAGTAGAGCAGGTTTCAGTGCCACCAGACTCCACCACCTGGCTCTGTAAATGCAAATGAAAAATCTCTCATAAGGGCTACAGACTCTCATCCTTCCCTAAACTGCCCCCACACCCAACAAAATAAATGCACTGTTTTGTAATCAGTGCCTGACAGACTGCTCTAGGCTGAGAGGAACATAAATTGAACTCTAATAATACCCATAAATGTGATAATGTGTTTACTGAAGAATGATGGGACTGTAGATGGCAATGTACATAGCAACAAGACCCGTGGAGAAAAGAGCACAGAGAGATGTAAAAGGTGGAGGAACTGACATGGCAAACATGCACAACTTTGCCATTAACAACCAGCACATGTTTCTGATTTGTCTCACTGGAGAACAATAGTGATGTCTCCTCCTGACAGATTTTGTAAATGTGGCAGTTAAGACTCACTCTGCCATCAACCCTTCACAGTCTGGGTGAAAAGAAATACTCAGCTCAAATATGTGGTTAGAAATTAGACAACTGGACATTTCTGTTTCTGTGCTTTTCTCAGTACTCATTAGTCTTATAATCCCTACATGATTTTGTAGCATCCAATTTCAAGGGCTCTCAAAATACTTCTTTGTGTGTACCACCCATACAGAAATCTACTGTATGAGTAAAGAAAGAAGACAACTGCAGCTTTAAAGCATGTAAATGAAATACTGATGGTGAAAATAGAAAGTGCTAATCATATGTTGTTCTATGAGAAGCAGACTTTGGGGTGCAGACTGAAGTTGCTTGAATAAGGTTAAAAACATGTCCACTATATTGACTCCAAAGGATAAGTAGATAATATGTAATAGGTTGTGTTCATATGTTGGTCCTCTGCCCTCATGTGGCCAAAAATTCTGTGTATGGAACCAGAAATGCTGAAATATGCTACAACTTTTTTTTAAATTACACAATACAGGTCTATGTTTGTTTTCTAATCAAAAACAAAACCTCCTGCATATACACATTTGAAAGAAAGTTCAAAACGTACTGTCTTTAAAAACGATAGAAGAAGGTAGCATTCTGCATTCCCTGTAAAAATTGTTCAGTCCACAAGGACATATTGTATGGATGAACATGCTTCTATTGCTATGTTTGGTGACACCATAAATAGCTATGAACAGTACACTGATTTAGAGGGATACTGCATGGGCTTGACAACTGTCACACTATATTAGTCTTCAAATGCAGGCTCTGATTACTGTCAGGTTTGACGGAAGGCACCTGACACTTCATGACTGAGTAGTCAGGACACTGGAATGGAATCTGAGAGCTGGTTGATAAATATTCAGCAGTGGCCTGTGCCTTTCCGGTCAAAGCATCACATGCAGAGATGAGAAATCGCTGTTCAAAGGATTCTTTTTTCCTTCTCAGTCCTTTATAACCGAATTAATGTCTCCAGCCCCTGACCTTTACTTCCATGTTCACGTCTAGAGATAATAGGCATCACATCCTTCAAAGATTCTTATTATGGAAATGGGCATGTTAGTGAACTTGTGAGTGGGCTTTGAGATTTAATAAGTGACTCTAAGAAGAAGCAGTTGCCTCTCCCTGGTAACACATGAAATTTTAATCTCTACTATAACCGACTCATGTTAAGTGACATTTTAGTTAATGCTGAGTTAGTAAAAATGATTATGTTAAAAAACAACTTCCAAGGAATAAATATTCATATTCATTCATCTCATATTTTATATGAGAGAAACATCAAAATTTGTCTAGTTGTTTCTTCACTAAGACTCAAAACCAAAAGAGACAGATCATTAATGAATAAAATAAGTTTAAATGAGTGTAATGAATGAATGATATGGCATAATTACTCAAATAACATTTTATTTTGCTTTGTGATATGTATAATGCAGAGAAAGCCCAGCTGACCTCAATTTTGGATGAGGATGATGAAAAAAGACTGAAGACGCTCACAGCGTATGATCAACAGGTCAGTATCAAGTAAGTGCAGAAGATTTGTCGAAAGAAGGAAACCTACATGTCATTGTGATGTTGAGCGAGTTATGTGGATTTATGTTTGAGATAATCTGCTAACTAACACACTAACAAACATGCCAGACACTAAACAAATGCCTTTATAAAAGTAACTAGAAATGCAGCAGATCGACATTTCTGCAGGGAGCAAAATTGGTGAAGCATTATCTCAGTCCTGGCAGAACACTTTGTATTTCACCATCCAAATCAGCACACTGTCATATAATTGCTAATCATGTTCAAATAAGTCAGCAATCACACACATGAAGTCAGTGAGTCAGTGTGTGCTTTCTGACAAGTTCCCACTCTCGCTATGCAGCTGTTGCTAGTTACGCTTTGCTCCTACCTCATATAAAGAATTGAAATTATGCTCTGTGCATGTGTCTAATATCACACTGATGTGTCAGTTGAGTGCTGCTACGTATCAGGAGTTTACTGCACTGTCCCAAGTTAATCCTGTACTTCTTCTTAGAACTATTTGAGGAACACCATGTGCAGAGCCTGTTTTATCATATTTTGTTCTGTAAATTATCCTATATCTTCTGATATTAATGTCCCTTACAGAACCATGTAACGGTTTGTCTTTCCTGAATGTTGCAAGACAAGCATATACAATTTTCTTTCTTCCTTTAGTACAGGCGAGACTGGGGGGAAGGTTGCTCATTTATTATTATCTACCTGGTCATAAACCAAATTATTCTGATGATGTCACTAGACACGAGATGAACTGACATGATATCATCAAAGATATTCCAATCCATCCTGATGGGGTCCTGAATATCTGAACCAAATTCATGGCATTCAATAGCTGTGGTGAGATTTAATTCAGCATTGTAAACATGAACCTCGAGGTGACTCTAGAGGACAATTCAGGTGATTATCAAACTTATGGATTCGGGATTCTTCGTCTATGAGCCACAGATGTCTGTACAAATTTTAGTTTCAATCCATCTAGTGGATGCTATTTTGCTGAATGAAAACTTTGAGCTACTGGTCAAACTGTCAACATGCTGGTGGCTCTTGACAAAAATCTGGGAAATCACCATGTGAATAGGCTTTATACTATGGGGAACATGAACATCTGCACAAAATTCCATGGCGATCTATTCAACGTGCCTAAAATTAACACGTTTTGTTCTGTATGACATAAAGTGACTCTGTACAGTGTTACTCTAAGAAGACAGATGTGGGACACACACACACACACACACATATAAGGAAAATGCAACTTCTCAAACTATGCCTGTGTGAAGTGTTTGTAAAACAATTATGACTTGTCATAGCAGGACCTAGTAGCACAGATGTAGCTAATACTTTTAATGATGACCACATCTAATTTAAATAAACACAGTAGTCCTTCCAACTATAACATATCAGATTATCAGATGTCAAAATATGTGCTTGGATGAAGAGTCATTAAATTATTACTTTCAGAAGAAATATGATATGATTCACAAAACTATACACGCAGAGACTGCATGTCTGATTCATATTGCATTTCAATTGCATTAAGTAGTATGCAGTTATATATTGTATATTCAAGCATTAATGTCAGCTATTATATCCTTTCAAGTTCTGTAATGTTTAGGCTTTAAGGAAAATATTTTTTTTTCCTATGGTAAAATATTGATTGTAACAATGTGGAGACTTTTACAAATTCTGCATTTCACTTAAATTCAACATTTCAGCATGAGTCTGCATCTGGAAATTCCCGATTGTTAATTAGATATTTGCTATTTGCTCCTCCCAAATGCTCTGTTCCCCCTTATCTCCACAAAACAGTTGGGCTGAAGCCATCTCGTCACTGGCTCTCATTTAGGCTGGTGCAATCCTGTTGACTTCACACATGGAGCAAACCTTTTGTGCTGTTTCTCAGAGGCTGTGAGATCACAGGTCTATATTGTCAGACTTGAGACAGGCATTTAATTAAAAGCACACTGCTGAATTGTTGTTCACTGTCTTTCTTTCATATCGCTGTCACCTCACTGGGTCAAGAGGTATTTAAGGAACTAATATGTTGTTGTTCCTGTTTTTACAGAAGATTCCTTTTGGTAGAAACTAATAAACCTCTGGGCCTCTTTTGAATTGGCTCTGAACCAAATCTATGATGATTACATTTAGGGTAGTGCAAATTAAATATTGAACTCCATCTTCTAGTTTGTTACACAGTTGTGATATTTATCAACATGAAAATGCTTAATTGCCTGGATAACAAATGCCTGAATGTCTCTGTAATGACACTACCAATCACTGAGAACAGATAAAACCCCCTACCTCACTCTAAAGAAAAAACATTCTGCTCGTGGTTGCGGGTGTGAAAGTGGAAATACACAACAACATTCACATTACTGAGCTGTAGTGAAACACAAATGCAGGTTTTCATTTTATATATAATGGCAATGTTATTTAACAGTAAAATGCCTCCTGTGGTACCAATCTCCCCAATGTTCATTTACTTGGATTGAAGAAAGTCACAAATGACAAAATTGTGACTGTTTCACTCTGTCTCACTGATGCATGTTTCTGCAGAGCAGGCAAAATGGACCTGAAAAGTCAGTAACAAGAAGGTCTGAGTTGCTTTCTTTTAGCTATTATTTATAGCAAGTCTGTATATTGCAATACAAAATATCCCATACTATGAATTTATTGCATGTACTGTTGTGTTTGAGGTCTTGAGTATAGACCTGTTGACTGGCTAACAAATTAAACGTCAGTATAGAAACAACATGTCATTGGTCCAGCTGCTTCTGATCTGGTATCACTAAGAAGACTACACTGAACTGAAGCGTTTTATGATCTGACAATGCTTATAGGTTTAAGTTAGGTTTAATCACAGAATAACTGAGATAGGGTTATGTTTTAACTTAAGATAACTCCAGTTTATTATATGATTAGGGAACCTTCCCAGGCACACTGAAACTTGATGGCTAAAAGAAAGGTGTGCAGCTTTTGAAAGCCTATCAACAGCCAGTCTTCATTGCTTAAAATGATGAACAGTTGGCTGAATGCTCTGCTGATTGTACCATTTCTGTCAGAATTGTGGCCAAGAAAATACTGACGTTGATTTCAAAGTTGGTGCATTTGAGACAATTACTCGTCTCAAAGATCTGGAAAATATCTGTCTGGATCAAAGCAGATATCAGCTGCCTTCTACCAAAAGACAAATATATTTATTGTATCATCTTGAAAAGTTGCTTCCAGGTAGAGTAATGACCCCACAGTACCATTACTTAATCACAGTAAAGACAGTATCATGGTTGGATTAACCTCCTGGGCCCTGGAGCTAAGTTGACTATGTTTTATTATTTCCTCAAGCACCCAGAAACCAGCCCTTGCTGCTTCTAAAATGATTAGTTGATTAAATTATTGACCAAAAAATAATATCAACAGTTTTAAGAGTCTTAAGTAATTTCATCAATGCCTTATAAGTGCTTAAATCTCACTGTTACTAGCTTGTCATATGTGAATATTTGCTCATGTGCTGAATTTCTATGATAGAAGGTAAGACATTGGTGACAACTGGTCAGAAAAAGGAAGTCATTTTAATATGTTAACTTGGTATGTTAAGCTTTAGGTACTAATGATGGCTTATATTTTATATACTGACAAATCAATCAATTATTAGAGTGTAAGTGTGATTTAATGGGGTTAATGCATTATAAACATTCTGCCACCAGCAATGTAAAATCATTGTAACTTGTCCAGGTTAGTTTTAATTCAATTTTACCTATTAGAAACACATCTGTGAAGATTCTCAGTCATCCAGGTCATGGTTATCTAAAAAAAGGTTTTTCAATGGCAACTGGACTTGTTTTAGTTCCTTGACTACGTTTCGCCCTTCCATTCCAGAGGGCTTTTTCAAGTCTTTTAGAAACATATTTACAAAGTTAAACTGATATTATTTCATCCAACATTTTGTCATTTGTGATTTGTGTTTTTTTGCACTTTTATATATTAAATGATGTTTGCTCTGCAAACCAAGAAAAAAATTAATGCTAAAGTCTGGCTAATACATTAAATTACTGTTACCAGCTGTTGATGTCCTATTCTGTATCTTTTCTTTCTTCTTTCCTGGCATAAAAGACAATACAATATCAAATCAGTATCATCGCACAAAAAATAGCAAAACAAAGGTTCACTTCGGTTCATTTGTTGTTAACAGCTCTACTTAAAATCTATTCCACAAACACATTATACCTCTTTTTCTTTGTTTAAGTATAAATAAATAAAAACACCAATCAATGTGCTGCATGACAAGAACAACACCTTCTTAAATACACAGCTGGTCCTCAGAAAAACTAAGTTGTGCAGAAAATGCATGACCTCTGGTTATTCACTGATACATCTGATCACAAAATAAAAATGGCCTTTCACTATGCAGTGAGAAGGTTGGAAGAATTATGAAAACAAACCTCAGCAGGGAAAGTGCTACAGAGAACAACAAGAAATTAGTTCATCACATTCCAGTGGTAGTTTAAGGCATCAATTTAATATAATATCAAATGTGTCAGCAAGTTAAAGTGGTGGGGGGTGGTTAAATGGAGCCATCCCACCAGTGCTTCAGACATGAGATCATAATTTGTTTGCCCTGGGCTCACAGTTTCCATTAGTTTTTTTCCATTTGGTTTGTGTGCAGTAAACTCTGCATACTCATTACAGATTGAGAGCAGGTGCTTTCAGCTAACTGAATATCATAATGCAGTGCCGGTCCCCACATCTGGGAGGACAATGGGTCTGTCTGAATCTCTGAGGGACTCATGGGAAGCTTTGAAACTGGATATTCAGTGTAAGTAAGTGCCCAGATGGGAAAAGTGTAATTATATGGAAAGCAAAATATATATATATAAATTTCCAGTTCACTGTTATAACAATGACGCAGAAGTCTGTAAGTAACATATCAATTTAACATTGTATTAGTGAGACAGTCAAGACTGGTCACACCCTATTTGATATTGAGACACTTCAGACAAAATACAAACATCATTCTCATGGTGTTGTTTTGGTATCACCAAAGCCATTAGGAGAGATTGTCTGGAGACCATGACTCATCTTCTAGTGCTCATGAATTTCTACATCTTATTTCATGGAAATCCATCCAGCAGTTCCAAAAGGAACTGACCAACAGTATGACATTTCCATTCTTAACCAATGCCTCTCATGCAGCTAAAACAGACTTCACTAATAATTAATGATCACTAATGACTAAGCAGTTATTAGTTGGGTCACGTGATGAGACTTGAGACTTGCATTTCATGCTCTGTCTGAGCATGAAATGCAGTAAAAGGATCATAAAGAAAGTTGATCATTGAGGTATTTTGTCATATTATTCGAATATCTTGCAGCTTTCCATAGAGGACACTGAGCGTACACAAATGAGCATGAGACGAGCAAAACATTAAACTTTGACAATGGCAAATTACAAGTCCTACATTGCATGTTAAGCTGTTCAGCATATGTATGTATGTACATTTGGAGTGTTTTTGTTGTTTGCAAATCAACCTAGCCCCTCTGGATGTTATAAGAGAGCAAACAAGCTGTAGCATTTTTGTCTGAGAAGCCAATATTTAAACTTGTTTCTTTTCTTATTTTATTATTTAGTGTAGTAAATATATTACATATTGTTCCTTTAACTTCTCACAACAAAACTTCAAGAAGAAATGTTCTGTTCTCTTGTGGCCCAAGAGGTCAGTCTTGCATATCTAATTGGTATTGCCAGATGTTTGGAATCATTCCAGTGTGTTACAGCATTAGTCCCCTTGCATAACGGATGTCAAATAATTCTTCTGAATTAACATTTTTTGGGGGTATTCATCTCTAGTTAGTCTGTGGAACTAAACAGAGTGTGGTGAACCTGCCATCACTGTCCCATTTTACAGCAGACTTCCCACAGCAGCGCCCTCTGGGATCTGTGTCTCATTTTACACCTGATGTTGGTTCCCCACCTGATCTCAGCAATCGTTCAAAACAACTATGCTCAGTTTCACAAACAGATGCCACATCAGGCCTACAGATAGTTCTGATTGTGAATCTTTTTGTCTTGTAATTGTTTGTCTCTGCCAAGATACTCACATGCATTTAGATTCCAAATTTAGTGAGCATCATTAACTCCATGGAGTCACTCTGTCTGATTGATAAGCAGGGTATTACATACAGACAAATGAGCACTGTAATAGCTAATTGACTGCTCATTCATGTCCTGAACACAATGTTCTGTAAAGAGGAGGGGTGGCGGGTAGCAATATAATAGCAATTACATTATGCAGTGAAAGTCAATGTGCTTATCGATTGTGTGTATTTCTCTCTTTCTTTGAGTAAGAAAGTCCTGTGCTGTCCCTTGGAGACTAATATCAGATGAGTTTAAATTGGCCACTCATTTGAAAGCAGTCTATATTTCAAGTAATCTTGCCAGAGCAGTGTGGCGAGTGTAGTTACAAGCCATAGCTGACACACAGATTATATCATAACCCACATATTTTTTGCCAAGAGAGGCTGAAAAGAATCCTGTGGTCAAAATATACAGTATGTGAGACTGCATTCAATAGGTGGATAACATATTTTAATTAAGGATGTGGCATTTGGTACAAAGCTCAAATTGGCATAGATTCAATAAGGCATAGATTTAAGTAGTTTAACTATGATTTTACGTTTTATTGTGTTGTGGTTGATTATGTAACCAGGTAAAGGAAGGAGACAAACAAGCTGTTATAACACAATGTTATACTATGTGTTCTGATTAGAGCTGTCAAAATTAATCTACTTAATTACTGTACATACCCTGTGATTAATTAATCTAAATGAATCAAATATTTACATTTTTCTGTGAAAGTGTGTAAAAAATACTTACGTACAAATGAATTTAGGCAGATGAGCGAATCAATAAATAATTACATTATAACATTAAAAACAATAAGTAAAGTTAAGTAAGTGGACTCATCCAGCGGCTGAATGAGTTTCCCATCTGCCACAATTCATAAACGAGCAAGTGAGACTGATTTTTGTACTTGATAGACTTTAAAATTAAGTCCCTTTTAGCTCATCGTGCAACGTCAAGCATGTGCACATTATAGCATCTTCTAGAACCACAACTTCGATTTACAGAACACTGAAAGTACTTAATTGAAAAGTAAGTTGTGATTTGATTCCAGATTGTTTCCCTATTTTGATTAGCCTATATTTGTATTTTATATAGGCTAATCAAAATGAAAATCATTTTTGAAAAGGTCTGATTCAATTCAGGATTAAGGTGCTTTTTTAAATCCTGAAAATAAAAATATGAGAGAATTTCATTATTATGTAAGTACTCATCTAAAATCATTAAAAAAAAAAGTCATTACAAAACAACATGACCCAAAAAGAAAGTCAGCTGCATGAAACTAAAATGCCTCAAATGGTGCTCAGTCAGTCATATTACATTCAGATAGATCACGTATTTTATATAATAAAATGATGATAACGACATACTATAAGCTAAAATATTTTTCCAGCAGCTATGAATTCTTGATAAACCTTCCACCAGTGCAATCATGAAAACACATTGCAGCAACAGGACATTCTTTAGGAAATTTGAAATGGAGGACATGGAGCATAAATTCCCATTTTGAAGACTGCTATTACACAAACCCCCTGGCATCTTCTTTGTGCTTCAGCTGCTCCACCCTTTTTCCTGAGCCATTTCCTCTTGTTACAGGCCACAGACACAGCATCAAGCGAGTGCCCACAGCTGGACGTCAGTACTCAAAGGAAAACAACTCACTACCTTCATTCCTACCTTGCATTCCTAAATGGAGTCGACCAAAATGTTTCGCCTGAAAGACAGAGTGGCATGGTGTTATCAGTATCTGAAAAATGCAACTTTTTACCCTGTGTTTGAAGTACAACGCTTATTAGATCTAATTACAGTATGTCTCATACCAGTCATTTAAATCAAATCTAAGCCTCTTCTATTTTACTGACATAGCAGATTCATTAAGTCTGCCACATGAAGAGCTGTATATACTGTATGTATGGTGTGAAATTAAATGACAGACTGTAACTTTCTTTCTTACAACTGTTATTTTCTCAGTCAATTGTTTTAGTAAAACTATGTCAATAGCTAAAAGTGCAGAGTGCACTGTCGGTTTTAATTCCTATACTTGTATCAGTAAAGATCTCATAAGGTATGGCCTCACCTTGAAGATATAGTTTGCTAATCATGGGTCAATCGGTGGTATTCAGTTAACAGTGTCACATATAACCACTTCAAATTTATAATAAATACATACATATGTATATATATATATATATATATATATACATATGAAAAGCACATTTTGACAACCTTTCAATAAAGCAAACTGTTTCCTGTTATTGCAAGAGGTCGCTTATTTAAACAACAAATGTGAGAGTGGTATCGATCTAGGTCTTGACAAGGAGCTATGCATTCCCAAAAATCTTACACATTTATTTAGTAAGGTTTAGACATGTAGATTAGCAGATATATGTTTAACCTTTGTGCAGAGTCAAAGTAATGACTTTGTTGATGTTGAGAAACTGGCTGCTTGCAGTGCAACACAGATAGGAGAGAAATCTTCTCATAGGCAAAAAAGAAAATAAGTAATTTTGCCAAACATTCCTTTAAGATTAATGCATTTTTTGGACTATTGATAAAAGTAAAGAAAATTAGAGCAAGTATAACAATTCAAATTCAGTACACAATATTTCAAAATGTGAAGAAACCCATTATCTATTTAATATACAAAATTAAATGACTTTAATCATTCAGACCCTGATAGGATAATATCACTTTGACATTCCCTGAGCAAACAAATGTGTTGTGTGTCACTTTGTCTCTGTGTCCATCTTTCTTACACACACACACACACGTTTTGTGTTGAGTGACAACCTGACAGCAGAAGCCTGACCAAGCCTACAGAAGAAGTTCACAAGTTCTGACCATGATATCAGGTTTATATGACTGGAAACTTTTACACCTGAAGCAAGAACCTTTTCTGAGAATTTTGCTCAGGTGACAAATCATTTCTACAGGGATTTCAAAGTGTAAAAAGAACATAAGAAGAGAGTATAGCATCTGACATTTACAGTGACATTCAGAAGGCATGTCTTTTTGATATTTTCTTCTGCTGTGCTTCGACATCCTGCTCCGTCATCTCTGTCAGAAAGCTGGAAAATACAGTATACAGTGTGTGTGTGTGTGTCCATTACAAATGGGAAGTACAGTAGACCCGCTGGCCTAAATGATAATATCAACTAAATCAGCAACTCTTTCAGAACAAGAGAATGTGAATAGCTGGTACTCTGCAATCAACAGCTTTGTGTGCTCGCGTGTGATAATTGCAGCGCAGAAAGGAATCTCGGCAAAAATAGTTTCTCAACTCCTGTTATAAATTTGCTGTGCAGAGCCCATTATAGCAAAGGTTCAAATTTATGATGTCAGGGAATAATAGAGGCTGTGTGATTTAAAGTCACAGCTAAACCAGATTGAATGTACAGTAGCATGTAAAATAAAATATTTGCATTTTTGAGTTCAGTTAACTATGTCTCACATTGAACTTTGTTTTGTAAAAGCTTCCCTGTGAGATTTGTTTTACAGAGGAAATTGAAAAGCATGTTGCAAATGTAATACTGTGCTTTGTTGATAGTTAATGTGACCACAGTTGACAGGAAGCCAATTTTAGATGAGAGATGAATGCCTGTAGGGCAGGTCAGCAGCATGCTGGCCTCAAAGCTGACCGGGTAAAGTGGTCAAAGGCAAAACATCGACTACCTCATATATCGTGAATCAATCACACACACAACAATGAGGGACTGGCAAACTGTGCTAGTACATATAAATAGAACCGCAATGCATGTAAATACACTATTAGTATATATGTGCAGTACATGGAATTCATTGAGAAATGGCCTTCGTTACTCAGCTACAAGCAAAAGGGTGTAAAATAAAATATGACAGTGATGTCGATAAAGTATAAATGCAAAGACAGATTTGTGTAAGGCATCTTTTATTCATGTCTGTGTGGAAAATCGTTGTCACTTCTATTCTGCAGGATATTCTGGACATGTCATCTGCATCTTGTGATAACAGGGCTTCTGTTTCTTTGTCAAGTAGTTTATTTGTACTTTTTTAACCTTTATCATATATCAAATATTTACTTGTAAATAGTTTTAAACTATTTCAAACCATTTACAGCTGCTTATGTTGCAATTTGTGTTGAAATGAATTGTATAATTTATCTATATTTTAATATAGCTAATATGATATCAGAATAATATATTAGTATTATGAACTATATAACTATTAGCTACTTTAAGTTTAAATATTTTTTTCTGATTTAATTCTGTTATAAAACTGATCAGTAATAAACAAGAAAAAATACATTTGTGACTATAGATTTCTTAGTCACTTAGTAGGTTTTGTTTTCAAACAATGTCTTTCATGAACATTCAGACCAAAAACATTTGCATCTATGTAACAGTTTTGATTCATGGTTTTAACCATGACTGGTTTTATGTTTGTTTGTTTCCCTGAAGATGTAGTGAGTGATGTATTGTGGTTGACTGACTCCCATCATTAAGTTGAAGCTCAATCCATCACTGCCCCTCCCTGTCGCCTTGTTGTCTATTTTGCTTGTTAAAAGAATGGATAGGGAATTCTCCTGCACTTGTTAGTAAATGCATTAGAGTTTATTGCAGTCTACCTTGAGTGTGGGCTCATCTGTTTCCCAAGTCTTTGTTGCATGCTTCACACTCCAGTAGCACTCTACATCCCAGACACAGTAAACACCAGCACTGAAAGCAGCAGAAAGGTCAGCTTTAATATCTGTTTTTCATTCTGAGAAAATGTTCAAAACATCCTCTAAATATTACAAATGTTTAAGACAGCTTACATGGCATCTTGACAGAACAAAAACAGCAATAAATAAAAGCCAATGTGTGCATCAGGATATCAATCTAATTTTCTCTTTGAATAGCCATCATAATATGTGAGGTACTGTTCTGACTTCAATATAATTTATGATCAGGATGCAGGAGCAAGAGAAACAGAAAAACAGTGAAGACCGTATCCATGCAAATGACACTTAAAGAGGTAAAAACGTGTAGAATGACCAGTTTCTAATTTCCCAGCGTCACTGGGAATCATTCCAGCCGTATACAGCCAGGACAGCCGAGTCACAGAAGCCAGTAATTGGAAAATCACAGCCAGTTCTCCAAATGATCCCTAATACACCAAGGCAATTTTGGTGTGTTTGAACACCAGCTACTCCAGCTTCTAAAATGAGCACCTGTTATAACATCTGAAATAATAGGAGAGAAAATCATTCATTGCAGCACTGTAAAGAATAACCTATTTGGCAAAGAATGAGAAACACAGTGGCATTTAATAAAGAGCCTTTAACATAATTTCCCCATTATTTACGTCATAGTCTTCACCTTTTTAAACAATTACACTAATTTCTTTGACATTAAATAAAATGTGATATGAAATAATATTACTAGTCTATGCAACAGTATATACGCTAAGCCTAATGGACATATACAGCAATAATTTCCCTCTGGGATTAATAAAGTGTTTTGATTCTTGAATCTTAACATGTACATAAAGCCACTTCTGTACTGTATATTTCTGTATTTTGTCACCCGTACAAGATTAATTACAGTGTTCATTTCAAGAATATGCGTTTAACAACATCACAATAGGATAGATTAATAATTTGACCTATAATTAGTACATTTGTTTGGCCAGCTGTTGTTTTGTGGTTATGTGTTAGTTTTATAGATCTACCTACGTTTCTGTACAGTGTAGGTTTATAACCAGAATGTACTGTACCTTGGTTGTATCTATCTTTGTGTGTCTATGCATGAGTGTTTTTATTTGTTTTTGTTTGTTTGTTTGTGTCTTTTACTAGCATTATTATAATGTGTGTTTAATTTTATTAGAGGATAATCACTTTGTGACAGGATACAAAGACTAAACTGTTGCACGGTTGCTAGAATGACTTTACTGGCTTTTTGCAAGTTTTCCTCAGCAAATGGAGTCCCCGTTTTCTAATGCGCATTTCTGCACATTACTTACGCAGAATGACGCGCCAGAGACTTTACCTTTGACCTCTCCGCATCAGGAGGGAGCTGAACCAATCGTTTCCCTCGTTGTTGAGAAGTGCTCAACTTTCTCGGAGGTTCTTACCCTCTCGTCAACATGGTGAGTGCCATTCAATAGAAAGGTTTTTATAATAAAGTAAAAATAAAACAGATTGGTGAATTTACGCGTGAATAATTTTCGTTCGGTTAATACTCGTCTTGTTGTGTCCACAGTGCTATAATAATGTTGTGTGTCTTAGCAGATCACGGGTTATGCTGTCGTGTTCGCATTCGGCTAACAGCGGCACACTCACAGTAATGGTTCAGGCTATGTCCTGGAACTGAACATGATTACAAAATATAGAGAAAAACAGAAAAGAATAGAGACCACTGACCTTGGTTGACATATAACTTTAGTAAATACACGTTATGGTGTTCATAAAGTGAAATACTTGGTAAAAAAGTTGGCTTAGCTAGCTGAACAGTTCACTAACTAAACTCTCGCGTTGCCTTTATGGTAAAATCGCCAGAGCTTAGACAGAGTCTGTAGTCATTCATTACGAACAGCATTTTACACTATAGTAAGTTAAAGTTAACTACTCGGATGTAATAGTTAAGACTAATGATAGTGTATGTTCTCCGTGTAATTAATTAATTATTGTAATCGACATAAAACTGGAGTTGGGGAGCCTGTCAGACACAGCTAACCTTATAGCTAGCATAAGGTTAGTAACTTGATTGAGTGGTTTTCTGTTAACATGAACTCTTCGGCGCTATTAGTTTAATTAATGCTACATGTAAGATCACGTATAACTCTGTTTTTCAGCAGTAGGAGCTAAAATAACGACAACTGTCTGTAGGTTTTGTTTACAAGTGAATAAATTAAGTTAGGGGAACATGACTTGCGCACATAATTATGATTTATTTCCCTCTTTTTCTTAAATGTCAGTTAATAGTCTTTTTTTCCTATTTTTTGTGTCAAGACACATGATAAATCTTATGAAGCTCATATTATTCGTTGTTTATTTGAAATTGTTATTGAGTGGTGTTGATTCACGCTTTTTTTTGGAGGCTGCAGTTTGTGGTGCTGTTGAATTGTATTGCATAACACAAGGAAAAGCCTTGTACAGTGTGTCCATCCTCACTTGATTGTACTCCACTATAAGTATATTGTTTATGATTTAGTTTATTATCGTCATTATTAAGTGAAACTGGAGTGAGATTTAGATTCTATATATTTAATCTTGACTACAGTATATTATTGTAGTGAGAAACTTGTCGTGTAACAATATTTTAGAAACTTAAGAACATATTTGGAAAAACAGTTTAGGGTTAATGAGCTATTACACCACTTGCTGCTGTGAGTTCACTAACTCTGTGTGGTGTTTCCTATTTGTGACAGTCTTCATCGGAGGGTAATAATGGCCCGAGTCAAGCGCCACCTTATCCAGGTGTACCGCCCACAGCGATACCTCCCCCGTTTGTAAGTCAGTGACAGAATTGTTTGTGAGAGCTTTTCTCTTCCCGTCTCCAGTTGTCATACAGGGCTAAACTGAATTGTTCATTATTCAAGTTTTAACTATTCTAATACTAATTTTTATCTCTTTCTTCCTATTCTATTATCTAGATGGGACCACCAGGAATACCGCCTCATTTCCCTCCCATTGGAATGCCTCCTATGGGACAACGACCTCCCAGCATGACTCCGATGCCTCCTGGTATAATTCCTCCTGGCATAATGCCACCAATGGGGGCACCTCCTATGGGACAGGTGAGCCTTGTAGGAATCTCATAGTGTTAGATGGTATTTTAGGTTTGTACTACATTACTAAAAGCTTTAATTTAAGAGCTTAATTCAATTCATGAATACCACAGATCATGTGGACTCACTTTATTTGTGATACTTTAATGTTGCCAAGAAAAGAAAAGGACAAAAGGCAAATGATAACCATCCATTCCTGCTGTAGTTGCTATAAGTTTGTGCACACATATTTTATTCATCGCTATTGATTACGTAGACTTATGGATGTCATATGAAAATACATGTGATTAGTAACATAACATTACTGGTGTGTTGACTTGGACTTTACCGTAAAGTTTACAGTGGCAGCTAATCAAGCAAACTGCCAACTTGTTGGCATGAAAATTAAATGTTTTCTTACACCTAAAACGACACAAATCACAAAAGTAATAAGTGGAGAGAGTTTAGTAGGTTAAGAAACCTGTCTCTTCTCTGAGAGTGCAGAGTTACCTGTTAACTCCAGCGATCTGGTCGGAGCTCTCAGACTTATGAAGCCTGTGGATTGTTTTACACGTTAGCTTTAATCTCTAACAGCTCACAATGTTACTGTGTGTTTGTGGCTGTTTAATTATTATTGCTAAGGCTATGTGTTTGATATGCATTTAGATTTTCAGTTCCGTAATGGGTAAGAGATGATAGAGGAGCAGAGTGATATAATTCTCCAGAGAAAAGAATTAAGCAGGCTTTCAGAGTTTCATTATCCTGTGTGGCTGATCAGCAGCACTGAAATCCTGTATTGACACAGTTTGTCTGGAGTGCAGCTTTGCCTGTTTACAGTTTTGCACTCATCTCTAACATTAGTCCATTAATTTAGCACATCTAGCATGTTCCCAGTGTTTGGTATATTTTCAGGAAAGGTCATGAATTTCTTACAAACTGATGTTACAAATATAACTTAATTGTGTGAAGTCTCAAGTCAAAGTTTATTGTCATTTCAACAATATACACAGTATAAAGTGAAACAAAACAGTGATCTTCAGGACCATGGTCCTACATACAAAAGACGGCACAAGACAACTCAAACTAAACATAAAACTAAACAGAAGCTTAAACTATCCTAAAACTAAGGTTAAAGTGCAGACCTTAAGGCAGCAATGATGCAGTACGAGTACAACAACAACAAGAAATGCAGCCAACAATCATTGGGTCAGGGAAGTAAACAGGATAATTGAGCAAGAGAGTACTGTGCAAAATATGCAGTGTTTTGCAAGGATACACAGAGCGAGCATATGATAATAAATAAATACATATTCTGTGAGTTCTGTGAGGTGTGAAGGAGGTTTATGTTTGCACATCATCAGTTTGTAAGTAGGAAACCTGTCTTTACAGAATATATTGGCAATTTCATATTGCTCTCATACAGATCTTCACTTGTTCACTCAATATTGTAGAACTAAAGCCCAACCCAGGACCCAAGTCAGATAATGTTCTGATAATGCTAATTAGGGTCACTTAGGTTCTATTACTGCCGCAGGTCTTGGGTCAGTCATATTCATATGTGTGTCAGTTTGTCCAATACTTGAGTGGGTGAGTCACATTTACTCTGGAGAAAACAGACATTACAGTTCTAATTCTCTTTATTTAGTTTTATTTCCTTAATGATTTAATTCAATTCAATTCAACTTTGTTTATATAGCGCCAAATCACAACATAAGTCATCTCAAGGCACTTTACACCTTACGCATTATAGAAATATATACAGAATATTGTAGAAAACCCAACAGTCCCACTTGAGCAAGCACTAGGCAGCAGTGGAGAGGAAAAACTCCCTT
>JAUMHL010000014.1:13802464-13825543 GCA_032362345.1 Sandelia bainsii
GATATCAGGGTTTAGGAGGTCTAATAAACTCGGCCATATTTCTAGATATAAGAGCTGCACCATCCAAAGTGGGATGTATTCCATCTCTTCTAATCAGCCCAGGTTTTCTGTGCAAATCTGTGTGGATTTGAACAGGGGCTAATAAAGTGTCAGATTTGCAACAGAATACAAATTAAAGTTTTCTCTGTCTCGTCATAACAAGCCGTGATCGTCATATTGAACTTATATCATATGCAATGCATCTGGCAGATTTGTTCTGACAAGGAAACTGAAGCTGAGCTTATTTTAGGAAAATCAGTACTGTAAAAGATTTATGCTAATAATGCAATGCTGTGACGCATATAAACAGATTAGTTTATAGTTTCTATGGTGTTTGTTGTTTGGGCATCCTTGTATTACTTATCTTTATTTCCTCTGCAGTGTCTCGTTAATTGATCAAATTAATTGAAAAGCCATTATTCTGCTGCCATTGTTTGTGTTTCTGTTTGTTGGGCTTGACCGCAATTTTGATCAGAATTAATCATCCTCTGGTCTGTTCAGGTTGAGGCTGGCTGTGTGCAGGTCATCGTCAGATCTCTCTATTTTTGAAAATTAATTTATGCGTAGTGCTTCAAAGAGAGACCAATTAACTGAACAGGATTGCTTGTTTATTGTTTTAAACTTCTACCACTGGTAGTGGCGCTATTTTATTTAATCATTCTTTAAGCTAATATGGGTCAAATATACCAGGGAAATTAGATCCTGTTATGCCTATAAATAGATCTGACACTGAAGGTGTTTTATCAAGGTGCCAACTTCCCAAGTCTGAAACGGTAGTGAGGGCATAGAGCTTGGTGTGTTGCTGCTTCACAGATCGTAAGGAGTGGCATCACACCGTACATAAGCACAGCAGATTCAGTTTGAATCTCACCTTCTTTCCCCATTTCCAAGCAGCCTTCCACACAGACGACAACACCCTATCTTACACATGTCTTAATACTTGTGCCTGCGCTAGGTGGTATGGAAATGCCAGATGAATATTTCATGATGTTTCTTTTATTAGATGCCAGGCATGATGCCACCTATGATGCCAGGGATGATGATGCCCCCTCGAATGCCAGCTGCGGCTGTACAGCCAACAGGACCGGTAACCCTCCTCACTACTTTTTCAGTGCTCTGCTTCGCACACAAATACTGTGTAATCTGTAAAATGTTAAATGACGAATTTGCACAGTCAAGTAACACTTCTATTACTATAATATATAAGGATGTCATTATAAAAAAATAAAAATTTGTATTCCCCTAACAACAGATGGAAAAGAACACCTGTGTACCATATTTTTCTTATTGTCCTTTTATAGTTGTAGCTCTTGTTCAGCTGCTAACAACATAATGAAACACATGAGCCTTTCACTGTTGATGTTCTGTTAATTTTTTACTGAGTAGACAACAAGTTATGCAAATGAGCAGGCTGATATATTTACTGTAATAGCATAAGACAGGTGCAACACATTTGTGTGTTAATCAGCACAAGTATGTTGCTTTTGCATCTTGACTGTTGAGTTTTGTACTAAAAAGAAAAACCTCTGTCAGTTATTTTGTATTGTAAATGATTAGTCTGGATTGCCAGCTGAATTCATCATGCATGTGTGTTTTTTGGGGGACATAATCCACTAATAATATTGTTTCTTCCACAGCCTGGCGTTGACTCCCCAGGTAAGATCCTCAATTTGTTATGATTCAGTAAATTATATTTTTCCATATTTTTGAAGTACAGGGTCTGACTGATTTGTGTTTTTATGCTCACAGCTGCTGCACCTGGAACAGCTGTAAGTGCATCATATTTTTCTTTATGGTCACTATTAGCAAGTTTACAGTTTTGAGTGCTTCTGTCTTCTCAATGACTGGATCCTGTAATAATTTCAATTGTCCCTTTGTATCTGCAGACTACAACAAATGGATCTCCACAGGAAGAACAGCCAAAGAAGGTTAGTGTACATTTAAATGGAATGGTTGGCTGACACTGTTAACTAGGAATTGTTAAAGCCTTTGAAATGTAACTAAAGTGAAATTGTTTCTTTCTTTGTTTCTTTTTCTAACACTGAAACACCTGACGTATCTATTGTTTTCTGTCTACATCAGAAGTCCCTGTGGACCGAACACAAATCACTTGACGGAAAGACCTATTATTACAATACAGAGACCAAACAGTCCACATGGGAGAAACCGGATGAGCTCAAATCTCCTGCAGAAGTAAAAACCTTTATTATTTAGTTGTTTAAATTCTACTTTAAAGTGCCTTCAACTAATAATTTAATCACTTACACTTAAATTTACTTTTACGCATAACATATATTTACCTTGTATTTATCAGAGATGAATTGAAATAAAACATAGCTTTTGAATTGGTATCAGATTTGGGCAAAGCTAACTGTTTCTCAAAAATAAAAGGTCCCATTTAAGTATATTAAAATATCCTGGTTGCATATATTTAAAGGTCTCAAATAATTGCATACACAAAATGAAATTAATGAGTTATTTTCATATGGATCCTGGCATCATGCTTTAGTTGTGCATGTATTGTATAAATGCTGTGATAGTGCATTGCATCACAACTGACAAACATTGCCTTCTGTTTTTCTCTTTTAGCAAATGCTGTCTAAATGCCCCTGGAAGGAGTACAAGTCAGACACAGGGAAGCCTTATTATTACAACTCTCAGACAAAAGAGTCCAGATGGACCAAACCTAAAGAGCTGGAGGATCTGGAAGGTAAAGAGCTGCTGTTTGATTATATCATACCCACTGTAAGAAAGGCTGCGATGTTGCTAATGTTACTGAGCTCACGGAGGAGGCTTTAACAGCATAATAAATGACGGGGTGCCGACTTGTTAAACGAATGACGCCAAGCGCTGGGGGTGTTTTTCGGCATCATTGATGTACAAACACAAGAAGCACAAATTCAGGAAGATATAGTGGCTCCTTCAGTACATCTATCTCTCTGCTGGTCTCTTATCTGCTTTGAAATGAAAACAACTACCCTAACAGCTATCTCATTTTGTCTCCTCCAGCTATGATCAAAGCAGAGGAGAATGGGTAAGAGCTTCCTGTTTACCTTTGGTTACTTCTCACTGCTGCATTGCATGTATTATGAACAACAAATAAAGCCGTTATTAAAAAATATTTATTCTTCCATTATCACCATTATTATTACCTTTTTTATTTTATGTTCATGTTTTTTTAATTTGGTGACCCTCACTGTCCCAGTCAGTAACATCAGTAACACATTACCATCATTGTCTTATTTTAGAATGGTAGAGGCAACGGCCCCTGGCACCGCCACAGCTCCTGCAGTGCAAGCAGATAATACGGCAACTATGACGACCACAACAGAGGCGGAAACTGCAACAGCAGTCCCAGAGGAACAACCGTCCCAGGTGACTGTGCATCACACAGCTGAGGTAAAGACTGCAGATGCACCTGTGGCTTCTTCAGAGAGCTCAGCTGCCACGGAGTCCACAGCCAGGTAAACAGTTATGTTGAATGCACAGACGGGAACTGATATGCACATACAGAACTATATCAAATCAGAACCATACAGTCACAGTCACACTGATGTATCTTCACTCTACCCTTTCAACTTTATATTTTCATGGATGATGAGGTCTATCTTTGTGTTTCATTTACCTAATGTAAGTTACTGGATGTGATAAATACTGATAAACCCAGCTAACTGAGTCATATATCATCTTCCATTACCCTCAGTGCTGAAGTCCCTAAAGAAGAACGGCCAGAACTTCAGAAGAAAACGTACAAATGGAACACAAAAGAGGAGGCCAAGCAGGCCTTCAAAGAGCTGCTGAAGGAGAAGGTGAGAACAGTCAAATGTTGTTAACATGTAGCGGAACTAAGGTCCCCGCTCTGTAGGAGAGTGGAGACTCTTCGCAGGACATTAGTGAATGCTCACGTTACTTGACATTTAGCAGGGAAATACAAAAACTTCCGCCTGCTTTTTCCAGCAGTCTTGCCTGACTACACACTAGTATCCCTTAGTATGCTTTTAGCTGTGACCAACGCCAAGAATAATGAATTCTGTGGGTTGTTCGGTCAGTCAGTCCAGATTTTATTTTGCATTTTGCCATTGTAGCTATGACTCTACGACTGATTGCTTCAGTGTTTGCGCTGCCAAATATGATTAGATTTAATCTTGAGAGTTGTTTTCTCTGAAGAGAATGTTTTGATTCTCAAAAAGTGTTCAATACTTAATAATTATTAAGTAGATCATGATAACCTTCTCTTTTGATAAGAACCAAAATAACTTAAAACTTAATTTTTCCCACCTCAGTCTCATCTAATGTCTAAAGTGTTTACCACCACATCCTTCACATTCTGATCTGTATCTAATCCCTGTGCCTCCTCATAAGCCTCTGGGAGGTCTTACCATGATTGTTAAGCTTCACCTCCTGTTGCTGTGGATGTGCTGTGTGTTCGGTCACAAGGCAGCCTAACACCACCCACCTTGAATCCTGCTATATTTAGACTCTTTTTAATTTTGTGCACGAAGCTCTCCTCTGAGATTGCTTGCCATTTCCTGCAAGATCCTAATGGCTCTGTCTTTATGATTAGTTTTATTGGATCAAAGGCACGGGGCTGCCTGGGATTAAGACAGTGAGAGAAAGTGGCATGCCTCAGTGAGTTAGAATAACTGTGACAACTGACAAGACGGGCTTGTGCGGGAATCAGTTCATAATGGATGAAGGAGTCACTTCCTTCGAGAGGCAAGTGGCAGAAGGGGGGCTTACATACGACCTCAGTGGCATTTGTTTGAATTATTGCTCCTCCACACCTCTTAACTCGGCCTAATTTTCCAACACATATCTCCTTACTATTAGTAATTAAGAAAATGTATTTAGAGTTCCAGGAGCCAAAGCAGCACGACTCATTCTTTCTTGTGCACTCTTCGTGCTTTTTCTATGTGAAGACAATAAAACAATCCTTTTCTCTCAATCTGTTGTTTGAAAATGTTACAAACATGGAAGTTAACGGTCATTTTAAGGGCACAGGCCATCTTAACTTTGACTTATTCTCTGTATTTCAGGGTGTGTCCTCGAACTCCTCTTGGGAACAGGCTATGAAAATGATTATCAATGATCCTCGCTACAGGTACTCTATTCTCCTGGGATCAGTTTATCCTACTTACTATACAATAGCAGGTGAGAACAATGCCCATGTCTGACTTCAAAATTACATTTTTCCATGTCAACAAAGCGCGCTTCCCAAACTCAGCGAGAAGAAGCAGGCGTTTAATGCCTACAAAGTTCAGACGGAGAAGGAAGAAAAGGAGGAGGCCAGAATTAAATACAAGGAGTCTAAAGAGACCTTCCAGAGGTTCTTGGAGAACCATGAAAAGATGACATCAACCACCAGATATAAGTAAGTGCTGCAGTGATCTCACAGTAAATGTGCTGTTTTTTTCCCACAGATTTGTGGTTCTACGAATTGTCAATATGATTATTCAGATGGGATCAATGAAAGGTCCTTTACAGTGTGTGCACGCCAACAGTTACAGCATTGTTAACTTCCACTTAGACTGCTGTAACATGTTAGTGCTTATCACTGATTTGATTTCACCATAACAAAATGTTGCTAAGTCACTATTTAGTGAGTAAATGGACTTAAAAAAAACTTAGCGATTTGTTACACCTAGTGTATTGGCTTTGAATCATATTTATAACCTGTTTTATTCACTTTGTTGATTGACTAAATGGTTACTAGTTCTGTTTGGTAAACCCATAAACATTAAGTAAGGAGATATAATTTTTTATAATCCATAAAATGTTGCAGTTTTAATTCTTAGTCTTTGTCAAGCGTGATTTGATTTGGCATTTGGGTGAAAGTCATGATGATGGACAAAAGGGAAAGATCGACTGGTGACCTTGACAACAAGCCAGTTTCAGTTCAGCTGGCACTGGGGTTGTTGTGGTAACTGGGCCTGTAATCTGGGATGGCTCACAGCAGTCAGTTGGAGAGTGATAGCAGGGCTGATTCATATGGTGGTGCGTGTGACTAAAATTAAAACCTTATTTCACCACAATCAGCCACAGCTTCTGTTTTTTTTTTTAGCAGCAAAGATGGAGCAGCAGTCAAGGAAACTTCTTTTTAGACATTAAACATTTTGTGAGTTTTATATTATCTTTACACAACTGTCCAAATGTGTAAAAGATAAACTTGGCTTGTGAGATGCTGCCCTCATGTGGGTTACTGTGTGAAAATATCATACCCGTGTGTGTATGTTTTTGTGTGTCTTGTGTACTTTCAAACCAGGAAAGCAGAGCAGATGTTTTGCGAGCTTGAGGTGTGGAGCTGTGTTCCAGAGAGAGACCGGCTAGAGATCTATGAAGATGTATTGTTCTATCTAGCTAAGAAAGAAAAGGTAAGTTTTTTTTTTTTTTTTTTTAGTCAGCACATTTGTCATAATGATATACAATTATAATTACAATTAATACCCTGGTTTCATAATCAACAAACTGTTTGCAGGAGCAAGCCAAGCAGCTAAGAAAGAGGAACTGGGAAGCTCTGAAGAACATTTTGGACAACATGGCCAATGTCACATACCGCACCACCTGGTCTGAGGCCCAGCAATACCTGCTAGACAATCCCACCTTTGCAGAAGATGAAGAGCTGCAGAGTATGAGAGCAGAAATTCGTAGATTAGTTTGCTATAGCTGATACTGTTTTATCACAGAGAAACTTACTATAACGAAATATAGATGGGTTCCCCCAGTTCTGTGCAGCCATGTTGATAGTGTTATCTACTGACAGATATGGACAAGGAGGATGCCCTGATATGTTTCGAAGAGCACATCCGGGCGTTGGAGAAAGAAGAGGAGGAAGAGAAACAGAAGACTCTTCTCAGGGAGAGAAGACGACAACGCAAGAACAGAGAGGCCTTCCAGGTGAGAGGGAATGGAGGACCAAACGTGTGTATCTGAAAAACCTTACTGGAAGTTACTATGTAAAAAAACCTGATACCCCTTTTGCAGTGGTTCCAATCAGTTTCTGTTGAAAAAGGTTTAACTTCAGGTTTAACTAAAATCTAAATTTGAAAAAGTGACAAATTGTATTTGTATATACATATATCAGTTGCTATTCTGAATTCCTATTTAATTGTTTTGTCTCAGAAATTTCTGGATGAGCTCCATGACCACGGTCAGCTTCACTCCATGTCTGCCTGGATGGAGATGTACCCAACCCTGAGCTCAGACATCCGCTTTGCCAACATGCTGGGCCAGCCAGGTAGGACAGCAGGACACAGCACACATGGCTTCACATGTCCACATGAGCTGAACACTCTGAAACACATTGATGTGACATGCAAACAGGCATATGCAGCCCATGATGTTAATACTTTATGAACCACATTATTGTTCATAGCATCAGGCTTTTTTATACAGTTAATTTCAGAATTCTTTTTTCTTATGTAGTTTTTACTTTCCCTGAAAATCTTTTTTAAATTTTGTTCTGTTGTGTTTCACCCTTGTTGTGGAACCCTCTTGGTTCACAATTATTTGCTGCATAATATAATATTTGCTTTTTAAAAATGTTATGGTGTTTGTTGTGCAGGCTCCACTCCCCTGGATTTGTTCAAATTCTACGTGGAAGACTTGAAAGCTCGCTATCACGATGAAAAAAGGATTATTAAAGATATTCTCAAGGTGAGATAATTATACCTGGTGGTATGGTGTATAACTCATTCATATCTGGAATATGGTGATGGGAGCAAAGGGTATAGTTTACATCTGTACGCATCAGTGTCTCCTCTGAGAGATTTGTTTTAAGGATATTTTTATATGTTTTCCTTCTCTCCTTGCCAGGACAAAGGTTTCCTGGTTGAAGTCAACACCAGCTTTGATGACTTTGGATCAGTCATCAGCTCAGACAAAAGAGCCACCACACTGGATGCAGGAAACATAAAGCTGGCTTTCAACAGCGTAAGACTCCTGTCCTGCATACACTTTCCTTCACTAGCTTTTCACACATCCTTCATACACTAAGTGAGCACTTCAATAGGTACAGCAGTTCAACGTATTGAAATTTAAATCAACACAATTTAAATCAACACAAAACCAAATAAACCAAACAAAATATTCAGGTTTTCTTGATATTCTCATAAACTGAGACTGCATTATATTAAGAGGGTTTTCTCTTTTTGTCCTACGCTTTTACACACAAGTGGGACTGGATATTAAAACACAATTCAGTCCAGTACAACATTACCAATCTGATCATTGCTAAATTACTGAGCTTAAGGTTAAAGTAAGCTTTAGTTTTTTTAATTGTGGCTTTAGTTTACCACTTGACTAATGACTTGTGAGCAAGAGTGATCATATTACCTAAATTCAGACATTTTTTTAGGTTTCATCTTTTCACATTTATTAGACTAACCCTTCTTGCAACCTCTTTTTGTGTAGCTACTGGAGAAGGCTGAAGCCAGAGAGAGGGAGCGAGAGAAGGAGGAGGCCAGAAAAATGAAACGGAAAGAAGCAGCCTTCAAGAACATGCTGAAACAGGCCACACCACCACTGGAGCCAGAGGCAACATGGGAGGGAGTACGTCCTTTACGCAAGGAATATTCCTGTGGTTTCACAATTCCAGCTACTTTCTATTCATATTCACATTATTGTACTCATGTTTTATGATCACTCACATATTAACGTTTCAGGTCAGAGAGAGATTCTTGAAAGAACCTGCGTTTGAAGATGTGACTCTGGAGTCAGAGAGGAAAAGGATATTCAAAGATTTCATGCATGTCTTAGAGGTACAGTAAAGCTGTCATGACTGTGGCAATGAGCTGAATGTATTAATCATAATGATGATGATAAACATGGTGTTAATTATATTAAAAGCACGAATGCCAGCATCACCACTCCAAGACAAAGAAGCACTCAAAGAAGTCCAAGAAGCACCACAGGAAGCGGTCCCGCTCTCGATCGGTCAGTAGTCTACAGTGAGCAAACATGTAATGAGTCAGTAATATGCAAGTGTTCTTCATTTGTCTGTATCTCAAATTTTATTTCACGCCTCTTTAATTTCTGATTTACTCCACTTAAATGTTTTAACAGGGCTCAGAGTCTGAGGACGAGGAATACCACAAGAAGAAAAAGAGGTCGCAGTCCAAATCCCCCTCTGAACGCTCCTCCAGTGGAGAATCTGGTGAGAGATTTTCACAGCTTAGTGAACCTGTTTATCGTTGCATAGATAAAGTGCAGGCCAACTGACATTTACTGACATTTTCTGCCTGAAACCAGAGAGAAGCTATAAAAAGTCCAAAAAGCACAAGAAGAAAGGCAAGAAGAGACGCCACAAGTCTGTAAGTATACAGGAAGTCTGTTTGTGTATTTAATCCAAATGTGTGTTTGTATGTAAATTGAATGTCTCCATGACAACCAGGCATCACCAGATTCTGACAACGAGAAGAAAGGAAGAGAGCGCGATGGAAAGCGTGAAAAAGACGTAGAGAAAGATAAAGAGAACGACAAGTCTCGGGGAAAGTCTCGCTCCGACTCTAAACAGAAGTCTCCTAAAAGGAAAGCGGCTAAAGAGGAGGTTAACCGTCTATTTTAATATGTTTTCCATTTTATTTTATTTTATATTTATTTTAGTTCCAAACCAGTGTGTACTAGCTTTTTTTAGTGTTACCTGGATGTTAAATTGATTTTTTTTTTTTTAATGTATACGTATTCTATATTTCAACTTCATCGAAAAGTTTTTTTAGTTTTTTTTTTCTTAGTATGGTGGGTGTTGTGGGTTACCAGAATTTAATTTAATCAGACGCTGTTGCAGATAACCAACTATCATTTTAAAGTCATGTCTGAAACATCAGTTATTTCTATTTTATGCCAGTTAGTTTTTATTTCTCGTTGATCATCATTACTGAATCTTTGTTTTTTCTTGTGTTGTAATCAGGGTGGCTGGGATACATCAGGCAGTGAGCTGAGTGAAGGAGAGCTAGAGAAGAGGAGAAGAACTTTATTGGAACAGCTGGACGCGCCTTGATGTTCACACACTGCAGCCTTATTTGTACACTTCTACAAACATGCATTCCCCTTTGAGCTCATCTGACTGCACTCTTCATACCATCGTGGACATGCTGAGATGTCACCTGTCCTGAGAACACCTTCCACTGGTATTTATGGGAATGCGCTAGACCAAGTGAACACACTTATTAGGTAAATAATTTGATATCAGGAAGCGATGATAAGTTGTTAATGTCTGGATGTCCTTTTAATTTTTTTTTCTTTAGCTTTAAGTATTTTTTTTAGTTAGCTGTAGTTGGACAAATTTTCCATTGCCAGTCATTTTTATATTCCATTAAAAGCATATCGTAATGCCATACTGACTGTCTTTCACCTGGAGAAGTAACAAAAAAAGATTTGTTCAATTCTGTCCAAAGTCCAGAAAAATAGGAAATGTTCCTGATTTGATTAAACTTAACTGCAACTGTATTCTCAAGGAGTGGTCGAAAAAGGTTTTAATTGAAGCATTTTGTTAAGATGTAATAAAATACTGTTTCAGTGGATGATGTCTGTTCTTACTTTAGAAGTTCAGTAAGTAAATGTTCTCATGATAACATACTGTATGTTAACCGTGTAACTAATTCTTTACACTTGTGAGACCAGGCATACCTACTGTCTATCATATTGTTGCCTTGAAATTGAGCCAATCAATCAAAATTAGATCATATTGTAACAAAGGAAAAATTGCATCTTGCAGTAATGGCATTGAAAGGTATTGTCTCAACTTAACATAAAAGTGATTTACAGTAAACAGTTCAATATTCAATGTAAATGTTTATTTATTGAAAATCTCATCACCTAATTTTTAAAAAAGTTTATTTTGTTATGAGCACAAATTGCCTGAAATACATTTCTGATGGAAGTAAAAAAACAAACAAAAAAAACATGCCAGTATTACCCAGTTAGAGAAATGACACAATTCCAGACAATGAAGTCGAGAGGAAAGGAGGTGAACGGCAGCACAGGCTTCAGTGGAGATAATTACAGAAGAGTGCATCACTGAGCCACAAAACCAGTTCACTGCAATTCAGCTAAAAGATTTATAGTTGCTTTATGTGTCCATAAAGTTAAATTTACACTTGCAATTCAGAATATGCTGCATGTTTTCGTAGCTGGTTTTGATGCACCAGTGACACACCCACAATCCAACTCGGTAATCTCCCTGCATTATGTGAGACAATTAACACACTACTGTAGCTTTCTGGCTTCATTTGGCTTAATTAAATATACAAAAATGGAAACTATAAGTTAAAATAACATTTATGTTGTACACAAGTCATTGAAAACTTTGTTTAAACAATATGTACAATATTAACCACCTGGTAATGTGAATTAAGTAAACAAAAACAAAAAAACATGGTAGCAAAATATCTGTACATTTAGGAAATTTTCTGTGTCATGTACTTTTGCCGTGTATTGATAACCATAGACACAGATGAACACATGAGCTCAAAGGAATATGTTCAGTGGTTAAATACTATACATTAAAATTACTATAAAGTGAGTAGACAGTAGCCTTGGATTATGATTAAGCTGTAAAAATGCTAACATAAAATACTGAGTTGTGTCCAGTTCTGACAATGAGATCAACCAGTAAGGTTAACTGTGTTTTGTGCAGTTTTGCTGTATGAAGTCATGTTTTGCTGCTTTACTCTGCATCTGCTTAATTTGTTCCCAGAAATCTGTCATATTGCTGTGCTGCTACAGCAATGGACGGCAGAGTTTTATGTATGCATGTGGCCTTCATTTATGGATTAAGAGCCACAAAGTCAGGCGTGATCCATTAACTAATGTAACAAATATCAAATCAAAGTCTATCTATATTGAGACATCTGGTAATTGCAGTTCACATTAGCCTGGTCTTGTTTTGGAAAGTCTTCTTCATTTACATCAAAAGTTATGCAGTACAAATATAGATTTTTATTTTCTATTCACTTTCTTTAGGCCTAATCAGCCCTTTCAGTTTAAATGCTCAATGAGACTTTTAAAAAAATGTGCAAGTTGAGCACGTTCGTGTAGCTGTACGTATAGAGAAATGGAAAGAGCACTGGAATGTACAGAGATATTACAGTGTCAAACTCGTCACTAACGGATGGAATATTTGTAACAGCTAAAGGGAACGAGTCCCATACATTCTACATTATGTTTCCAAGGAAGCATCTCTTCACATGGCTCTTAAGGCCATCGCAAGTCCAGTTTTACACATCTTAACATTAAAGCCAGGTCAAGCTGTATTGCTTTAAGGGGGGTTATTAAAAAGTCATCAGACAAACAGAAGACAACGTGACATTAGACCACAAAAATAAGTTCAGGCACTTGGCTCAAGGTTTGTGAATCAACCTTTCAGACACTTCTTCAAACTGTCCATGTCCCAGTCCTTCATAGTGAACAGCTGCTACTATACCACAGACATGGAATAACATGTATTCTTATGTAATATATACATACATACTCATCTCTATGGTTGCTACAACACTCGTCTTTCACTTATCCTTCACTCTGCATCCAACCTTCTGTCTCATCCTCGTCACCATTCAACACCCCACTAGCACATCCACTGTTCCCTCGTCACATGACCACTTCACCGTTGTTCATCGGCCGCAGGTTCTGATCATCGAAGCGCCTCCTGACACTCCTCCGCACAGCGTCTGCTCGCCTGTAAGGCTGATTCCTCAAATCTGAGAGGGACGGTGGGGAAGAAGGGATTGGATGGGGTTTAGGGGGTGAATAAAAAGAGCCGTCAGTCATCTTTTCAGGGCAATTTGATGAGCCTACATTGTCAGGGTGCTGTCAGCTTGTCTTTCAAAGCAGCGTGAGGTAAACACAGAAAAAAAAAAATCTTAGGTCAGCTGTCTCTGGCGATTACAACTAAGACAAACCATTGGGTTTTGTGAGCCTCTGCTAGAAATCTATAAAAGCTGAGATGTATCTTGTGAAATCAAGATGCATCTTCCCCTTACAAATGGTTAAGAAACTACTGCAAAGAGCAATTTTCATCGTTAAACATTCAAATTTACTGTTATAAAGCAGATCTGAGGAGAAAATGAAGGGATGGGAAGGGATGAGTGGACCTTAAATGATAAGAAAGTAAAACAGCAAGGGAGGTAATAAAGAGATGCTTGCCAGGTTTGGGGCACATCCACCACTACAGGTGTGCTACTGGAAGAGTTCCTTACCCTCGAGTAGACATTGGGAAATTTAGTAATATTATTCTTCTTTAGGGCTAGATAAAGAGAAGACAAAATGGTGGTTAAAAATGGAGGAGGAGGGGGCTGACCACAGCATGTCAGCCCAACATTCTCACACTGGCTTTGCACAGAGCACTGCAAGAGCAAAGCAGAGTGGTAGCAGGCTGCATGAGGGTAAGGCCAGAGAAGGGGCATGAGAAGGGGACAGAGCTCGAGGATGTTAACTGGTTCAATTGGCAGGAAGGAGGATAAAAGCTTATTTGTTTTCTTTGTTTATGTTTTTGTTTTTCTGTGTTGCTAAACCCAGGCTGCTTTGCAGAGCGGCTACCAGCAGGAAAGAAAGTGAGCCCGTTTCAAACTCCAGTACAGAGCAGTTGTGAACTGAATTAAACTGGTTCCAGGAGACAGTAGGAAAAAGTTCAACAGCATTTTCAACAAAAAAAACCACCAAAGCATGCGTTCAGCCAGGGAGACACTGATCATAAGTGAATGAACTTCTGCTAAGCAGGCATTAGTTCAGTGAAACAACCTGGTTGCATGTTAGTTGCACACACAGACTGCAACTGCAAAAACAGACTGCTGACATGTAACAGATTATTAATATTCAGGCATCATGCAGTGTGTTAGTGAGTCTGCCAGACCACAGAGAGTCATTTGACAGGAAGGTGACCTGTCAACCAGCAGCAGGAGCAAGAATAGCATATGGGCTAACTGGGAGGGCAGAGGTGCATTGTGAGAAAGCAACAAGGATGAAGCAATCAGCATGCAAAAAAAAACTGCATTCAGCAGTAGTAATGATACGTGATAATGAACACACAAATATTCATTTTTGATTAAAACACTGATTAAAACACATAAAATGCAAGTTATAATGCCACAGGCACTTACACAATCATGATAATTAGTCATAAATGCATGACTGTACATGATGATTGAAGATTGTATATATGCACTACTATATAATACAAGATGGAACTGGGGCCTGTTGGATGCTACTGACTAAACTGGGTCATTAAATTTGTATTTAATTAGAGGTAACACTAAATGTTCCATTTATAAATAAATATATTTTGTCTATCACCACTAGATGGCAGCATCCAGCTAAACCTTTCTGCTCTTGATGAGAAAAGAAACACTCCACTAATCTCCTGTCCTGAGGAGATGAGAGAGACCCTAGAGACTGTTCTCTGTGACATTATGGTTTGCCATGGGTGATAAAATAATGATGATAAATGAGGGCGTCACACTTCATGCACATGAATAGAGAAAATCGTTACCCCAACACCTAGTCATGCTTAGGGAGGGAGAAAACACATAAACACACAAACACACGCACTCAGACGTGTGCCTGTCTCCATGAGACCATGAGATCGCAGTGTGTACGTGCACAGGTCCGAAGCGTGAGAGTGGAGTGTGAAGAGGCATGCAAATGGAGGGAGGAGAGAAAGACAAGGAAGAAGAGAATGTTTTATTTTCCAGCAACCTTTGAGAAGAGAGAGTTCTATAAGCTTAGTAATGGTACTCCTCATTGAGGGCGGGCTCGCAGAAGAACCGAGAGCCACGTTTGGCTGTGCGGGCGGTAAAGGGCACTGTCTTCAGCACTGCATTGAGAACAACAGGGACAACAGCCAGGACAAGACAAGACAAGACAAACACAATTTAAGAAAAGCAGACTCCTACAGGGGGTTCAGCACTGGTTAGCACTAAGCAAATACCCAACAACAGCATCAGGAAGGGAGAAATGAGTGTTTAAAAGTAAATTTTAGTGGCTACTGAAATTATTAATTTAGTATTAACACAAAAATTAAGTATAAAAGAAAGCACAAATTACGCATTAAAGACTACTCTAAGCATTATATATTGTTACGCATTATATTACATTCTAATACATTAATATTATGTGTATAGTAATTTACTGTTGTTGCTGGTTGAGCTGGACCTGACTATATCTACTTTAGCAACAACCCAAACAGTATATATTCTACAACAATACATTGCATTAGCTTATCAAATGTTTTGTAAAATCCTATTTTGCAAAGTGATTTTTAACTATCACTGATTTTAATCATCTGATATTAGCTTGTTAATGTAGTTTAATTCTACCCATGGCAAGTTTCCTCGCCACTCAGTTAACAAAACCTTTTATTCTTATTAATTCACATGTCAGGAGTAAGTCACACCCCGGCCCTGTCTACATACACATGGTGTTACAAAGCAGATAAAGATAAGCAGTGATCATCAGAAACATCTGAGCTGAATGTCACTGGATGAGCTGGGCGGTCAATGCATGATTGTACCGATTAGGTTTAACCAGCTGAATTTTGAAAAAGATTGCGTTAGTTGCTTTAGGATCCCTTTGTTAAGCACTGAATGTTTAAGCATTGAATTAGCGCAGGAGCGGACCTTCATGCAGAGCACTCTGTATGTGTGTCCGGTAAAGACGGCAGCCAGGCGCAGGTGACGTTACCTGTGATGATGTCTTCAATTGCTCCATCTTTGCCTTCGTACACATGGCGGCTGTCTTTCACCTGTTTCCTTCTGAGCTCCTGGATCAACTCTTGCTGCTGCCGTTTGTTCTTATGGCATGGAGACTGAAGACACACACACAAACACAAACACACACACACACACACAGAAATCTTTTAGCATCTATTACTTTCAGTCATGATTATGACGTAATCTATGAAGGATTCTCCCACCCATATATTTTTGTCTTTTTCTCCTCTAATTACGTTTAATCATTTGTGCATGTTTGAGTTAATTGAACCACTTAACAAGAGTATTACTGCTGATCTGAGTCGATGTGATGTGGCTCAGCAGGGTGCCAGAATGTAGGACCAGATGTAAGTACACCCAGCAGGCCCTGTGCTCAACTAATCCTGTGATCAGGAGTCTGGAGGAAGAGAGGATGAAGTGGAAGGGGAGGTGGAGCCGGCTTACCTTCTGCTCTTTGTGATCTACCGCAACCTCCTGCCCTAGAAAGCTGATGGAGGGTGTAGGGAGGGAGGGGATGAGGAGAAAAAGGATGTGTAGAGTTTGGGGGAAAAAAAGGGGAGATTTACCTTCTGATCTTCCTCCATCATGGCTTCTTGTTCTAGAAGTTTCTCCATCATAATCTGCTCCTGTCTCTTTCTTTGCTCATTGTCCTCCTCTGCTTGCTAAGGAGATTATATATTCATGTCATTAATACAGTTAAAAATAGTTTAAATATAAAACCCTCTTTGTCATAAAGAACACTGTGTTTCCTGAATTCAACAGTGGATGTAAACACAACAACAACAACAACAACAACAACAACAACCAAATGTTCTTTGCAGGCCGAGATTATGCTTAAGAAAAAGGAGCACACTAAACAGAGCTGACAGACAGCGGCTGTGGAGGGAAAACAGACAAAACACTTCTTGGATTGATTCCCAGTTCATGTAGTTTACTGAACCGCTGCTATAAGTGAAATATGAACTCACCTGTGCTGTAGAGTGCACTAATACACTGTGTGATGTGTTTTTGTTTTTAGTGGTCCTGTAGTATTTATTTGTAAAATTCTTACACATATTAAATCAGTTGTGGTACAGAAAAAAAACAGCTTCAGCGTGTCTATAATTGGTTTTGTGTGACTGTGTAAAAGATGATATCCTGCTCACCCTGTAAGCCTTAACAAATCGTACAAACACTGGGAAGAAGACGGATGGGGGTGTGGTTTTGGAGTTCTCTCCGAAGAATTTCACCACCTCGTCAAAAGCATCCTACCAAAGACAGCCGGTGGTTATTTCTTGTAAACAAGGGAAAAAAAACAAGGCACTCGTACAATAGCAAAGCAATGTGTGCTCATGTTACCTGTGCAATCTTGGCATCGTCCTGCAGCTTTTTCAGCTTGCTCTCATTGTGTGTGATGAAGTCTTTGAGCATTGTGTTGTGACCGTGCATGCTGTACTCTCTTTTGGTCAGCTCCATGCCTCTCTGCAGCTCCTTCACATCCAGCAGAACATTTTCCAACGACACTGAAGACACGAGGCAGAAAAAAATCCCACACCGATAAGATTATGCCATCTACTATAGTATAATCTGTGAAGGAATTTAATTTTTTACGTTTCTGATGACACATGGGAAACAATGGGTTGGATTTCTCATGTATGCATCCTCTCATACATTTTTGCTGTACAACTCACCTGCTGCAGCTTTCTCCACATAATGCAGCTCGTTGTAGAAGAGAGAAACCTGCGAGTATTTCTCCCTCACCACATTAGCTATGTAGTGTAACAACGTTATTTTACGGTCTGTTGACTTGGTATCAAGGAGCTGTGGAGAACATAAAAGAGAAAACAGATGTGTGAAAACATTTACGGAGAAAAGTAGGAAGGATTTCAAAAGCAAGAGGAAACAACTTACCAAGTCTAAACTCTGCAGCTTGAATCCGTACACAGCTCCCCTTTTGCTGCTGTTCATGTAGTTTCCAAGTGCCAAGATAATCTGGAGAACAGCAATGAGCAAGAATGTGAAAAAGGAAACCACACATGCATTCAGCATTATGTTCAGTCCAGACACAAGTGGTTCAATTACCTCTAAAATTTTCTTTAACTTCTGTGATGACTTGATAGACACAGACGCTGCGATGACTGCATGAAGTTGCTATGAGAAAACAAAGAGGATCATCACAAAATCAGGGATTTAAATCATGACAATGTGGCATGTCTCAATGGATTTTTAATGTGAAACTCTGTGTCTTACAGGTGTGAGCATCTGCACGCTCTCACAGAAGTTCCCGATAAAGGCCATGATGGTCATCTTTTGCATGAGCCGCTCGATCTTACTAAACTGCATCATGAAACGGTCCTCGTCCGTCAGGCTCTCCAGCGGCTTGCGCTCTTTTTCGAACTGCCGCAGGATTTTAACCTCGTTCTCTGTGGGCTGGAATCGCATCAGACACTCCACAAAGTCTACAGGAAGAGTCCGTAGGTCAAAGCTGAACCACGAGGAGACACAGAAAGTTAGAGATACACATAGTAATTGCGGGTAACATCAGTGATTCAAAATACAATCCTTAATTAAATTTGATGCATTCATGAACAGCACTGCCTGTAGGTAAACTATGGAAGAACACCACAGGAATTGTTGCCTTTTGTTTTATATGGAAGAGGCTTACATCTGAATAGCCTTGCAGATTTCCTCAGGTGTCTTGCCTACTTTCCTCAGTGTGATGGCCAGGTTCTTTGCCCTGTTGGAGTCTAGCAGAGTCACCTTGTTGGGCACCTTCTGGATGACCTTCTGCTTGCTCATGTTAAGATCAATTGAAGGGCCCTGGGCTTTCGTCCTAAACATTTCCTCGAACTCATCCACGTTCAGGTCCTGGAAGACGGCAGCAAAGAATAAATTCATATACTATTTCCATGAAAATTAGGCCAAAAATGGGCAGGGCTAAATGACTGCCAGGTGAGAGGAGACTCTTACCTCGAGTATCCTCTCGTCATCAATCTCATTGAAGACAGTCCCATTTATCTGGTTTGGTTTGAGGGCCACCCAGTTGAAGACGGGCATACGAAACTTTGTCTTGATGGGTTTCTTGATCTTAACAGCTACAGAGGACACAAACACGTTAATACAGTGTTTCTCTTTATCTACTATCACAGTATACACATGTACATCCACACACACGTGCAAGTGAAAAGCAGGTATCTGGGTTTGTTTAAAAACATACACCCTACTTCATATGAATCGCTTTTTACATTTAACTTTCCATATCCATCTTTAACACTAAACACACAAAGACCGTGGTATTTTTTTCAACCACAGTGAAGCCTCTTAGTCTCTGGCAGGTCAGCAAGGTCAAAGGGTACACCTGTACAGTAAATGTACATACGGTGAGGATTTCCTTCCTGGCCCAGTTGCAAACTATTTTGAGAATTTAAAGCTATATAATTTCGACCTTGGCTGACTCATTGAAGCTGAATGAATGTGAATCCCTGCTTTGTCACACAGACAATGTGTCAGCGGGAACAAGAAGATAAAGTCGTCATGGGAACAGTAAACAGCATTCCGGTTCTGCACAACTCCTATCACTTTCTGTGTGCCGTAACAGGTCACTTTGTCTCAGCATGCAGCCAACTCTGAAATGTGATGATACTTTAGTCATACAAACACTCAAACACATACAATCACAATACTACACCTAGGTGTGAAGATAAATCATGCAAAAGTTTGAAATCTGGTATTTTCTTTGTTTGAAATGATCTAAATGTTTCACAGCAACTCTGATACTGTGTCATTATTGTGTTTTCATCTGCGACTCAAAGATTGAAAATACCATTTTCAAAACTTGTGGGAAAGGAAAGAAACAGTACGGGGATAAAATATGACAGGAAAAACCTACAGAAAAGTTTGATGGGTCCCTCTGGTTGGCAGAAAAAAGAAACAATTAAAAGTCAAAGCATTTAGTCACTGGCAAAGTAAGAGAGAAATGCAACAAATGTCAAATGCACATCTCAAATAGTAAAGAATCCAGCAAAGCTACACCAAGAGCGAGTAGCATAATGATCATCTGTTGTATAGTATGGCAACAAACACTTAAGAAGAAGCAGCTATGCAACTTATACTATACATTTTCACTAAACATCATAATATTCACTCACTTATACACGAAAACGTCTGTGTATCTTTTTCAGTGGGTTACTTCACCTGCTAAACCAGAGTTCATGATGACAGTGGGCGTCCCACAGCCAGGCAGCGGTGGAGCGACAGGAGGAGGCGGAGGAGGCAGAGGGGTTGAGATTTCTGAAGCCAGTCCAGGTGGTGGAGGGGGAGGGGGAGGGGGTGGTGGCGGAGGTGGAGGTGGAGGAGCTGCTGCTGCTGCTGGAATGGCCAATGATGGTCCATTTGACACTGGGAGAGAGAGAGATGAGACAGTGGAGTAAACAAAATCAGAGGGGGTTACTGTGGAGGAGCTCCGTATCCTGAGCTCTCATTGCTGTTGTTAATGTTGCAAAATCTAGCTAATGGTGAGTTTTTAATGTTTTAAGTTTCAATTTTAAATAGTTTAAACTAACTAAACTGTTACTGCTAGGAATAAATCTTTTTTAGTATCCTGCTCAGTTCATCATTTTTATCCAACAGGCAAGATATGTTATTTCAATACATTTTAAATTTTTACCATCTTCTTCTCTGCATTTCATGATAAACCGTTTATATTCTGATAACCAGAATTAATATTTAACCTACTTGAGCCGTTCACCGGTAGCGGTGGGGGTGGAGGAGGTGGCGGGGGTGGAGCCGGCACGCCTACTGCAACTCCTACATGGTTTGGACTGACAGCTGCACCATTTCCTCCGATCAAACCGTCCGCACCAGAGGGTGGCGAGGCTAGGATCGAGATGTCTCCATCGCCTTTCTTGTGGATTTTGATGGTGCCCTGTTTCTCCAGTTCATGGATCTTCTTTTCCAAGGTACTCTGTCTTTGGATGGCCTCATCCTTCTCCTTCAGCACTTGCCGTAGTGAGTGTACCTGTGAGCTGGTTTCTTTATAGACTTCCTGTTTGGGAGAAAGACAAAGTGATCTTAGAAGTAAAACAGAGGAACCATGAAGCTGATCAAGAGCTTTCTATGACTGATTGTGTACTGTAAGACGTTGTCCTTTATGAAACGACAATTTAAAGAATGAATGTCGATGTTCAGAGGCGGAATCTGACCCTGATGGAGTCAAGCTCCTTGTTCCTTTGCATCAGCTGCTTCTCCAGCTCTACAATCTTGGACATGGCCTCATTCTCCATGTCCTGTAACTTCTCTGTCATCTGAAAGAACAACGGCCAGGAGGAAAAGGTTACACAGTGATATGAAATCATTGTGATGACAACATCCAATTCAGTATGAGATCCAGTGGGGCACAATGTAAACCACTTAACATACATTTTTTGTGGATTAAAAAAATGGGAGAATTTAAATGTTTTGAACATTATAAAAAGTGTGTGGTCATGTATAATCTGCCCTGTTAGTCTTGTCTTGTGACTGACAGTTAAGTGAAAGCATAAAGTCATAGTAAATTCCATGCTGAGAGGGCACTGTGTGAGCAGGTATGAATATTTCAGACAGACTGCCTTGCCATGGCTGTGATTTCGACATCCTGACATGTTGGGACACTTACACGTTGCCTTTTGCAAGAGAAGAGAAAGGCACTAAGGAGTTGGTTTTGTGGATTTTCACAGAGTACAATCAAAAGTCATGGGTTCTCACATGTGACATATTTTCTTCCAGCTCCTCCACCCTCTCCAGGGCAGCATTTTTGGTCTCTGCATCCTCCAGAAGGGCTCCCACATCAAAAACGTTGTCCAAGTAGGCCTGGATCTGAACCTGCAGTTTATCACTCTCTGTATGCTTTAGTTTCTGGAAAACACAGACACCATAAAGACAGCGTGAGATAAGAGCGAAGCAGTCAGGCAGTGGAGAGAGCGGCTATTCATTTTTCAGCTCACGGCACGAGGCTGACATCTCACACTCCAAGGCCACTATCCACCTCTGCAGTGAGGTAGAAGACAAAGATTTACAGAACTGAACCAATTTTTTCTGAAGTACTGGAAAAGTCATCATTGACTTCTTTCTGTTGTTGGTGTATCAATGACAGCCTACTGTATTCTGTCTGTCTCTTTTCCTGCATATCAACTCACATCTAAGTAGTCGTCCAGACAGAGCTTGGTGAAGTCATACTGTAGATGAACTCTGAAGTTCATGTCCTCCACTGAGTGCACAACAATGTTGATGAACTGCATACATGCCACCTGTGGAATATAAACAGCAAAAAAATACAGTTAGTTTGCTAAGGACACACAACATAATACTGTACTAACTGCTGTAACTGCAAGGTAAGACATTTACAACAGGTTTGAGGTATTTGTCTGGGACTTCTCAGAATTTGTTTTATGCACATTATTACATCTGTTGCCTTTTAATCCCTTCCCCTGAAATTGTGTGTACAAATCCTCATTATCATGCTCAGTTGGTTGGCAAGTAGCTTATGTGGCAGATTAAAAGAACCTGAAAAAAACAAATTAACAAAATCAGTCACTTCAACTCTAATGGCTTCCTTATGGGACACTGCGTAAACAGATCAAGGGGGAACTCTTCACAGCATCTAATGAACACACACGCTTCTCCTCACACTGGCAATGGCTTAATGAACTTTCTGTAAGAAGCTCAGATGTAGCAGTGTGACATGGTGGCTTTGACAAAGTCTATTTGCTTTAGTGCTGCTGTCAGGCGACAGCCTACCAAGGAAACTGAGACAGAGGTCTGATAAAAAGTCCCAAGCTATCTTTGGTTTGCCTGGTGATGTAGGATTTTCAAGGGATTGCAGCACAATCAATAGTCATTCTAACTGTGTGTGTGCGTGTGCGTGAGTGAGTGAGAGAGAGAGAACATACCATGAAGTCGATATTGTTGTCCTCGTTCTTGAAATGCTCCATTAGCCTCTCAAACCGCTGTGTCTCCATACATACCTGCAAAACAAGTTTATTTTTTATTAAAGTCAAGGTGTAGAGAGGAATCATTAATAGTCATTAATAATAAATAAAATAAAGTAATAAAAACCAGCACCAACCTCTTATAGTTCACATTATTTAAGTGATAATCATTTGAGTTTAGCATTCATTTGTCAGTTTGAATGAGTCGACCCCCCCAAGTCATATTAATTATCATATTCCTAGAAGCACAGGTCGGGGTGGAGTAGCAGCAGCAATCTGCAACTCAAGTTTATTAATCCTCCCAGACCTAAACATAGTTAGAATTCATTTGAGAGCCTCACTCTTAGTCTCTCTGATCCAAACTGGAAAAGTCAAAAACCAGTTTTATTTGTTATTGT
>JAUMHL010000014.1:13825643-13954152 GCA_032362345.1 Sandelia bainsii
CACTGTAAAGTGCCTTGAGATGACTTATGTTGTGATTTGGCACTATATAAATAAAGTTGAATTGAATTGAATTGAAATGTTAACTGCTCCCTCTCTACCACCACTAAAATTAAAATGATCATTCTCTCTCTACAGAAGAAACACAGTGAAGAAGTGGGTGCCTATGACTTTTTACTTTTTAAATAAACCTGCATATCAACAGCATTGGATAAAGATAAAAAAAGTCATTTCAGAATGATAATTACTACGTAGGATAATTCACAAACTGTCACTGAATCGATTTTTCATTTTTTATATAGCTGCCACAGAGCATCAGTGCTTAATGCTACTTGTGCTGCAACTTTTACCACATATACTGTAGTTTGTGTGTCCTACCACTGAAAGCCTATCTGAAGTGGAAGACAGAAAAGAACAGACACGTAGAGATAAGAAGAAAAAGAGAGATGCTCTGCAGTTCAGTCAGTTCATCTGGAGGGCAATGAGGGAGATGGAGCATGATAAAGAATTGAGAAGTAAAGGAGGAAGAAAGAGGAGGCGCATTAATCCAAAAACCTCTGAATAATGCCTCGAGGTCTCAGCTGACAGCCCCTTCATCCAGTTTCTGATGCAGGATATCAAAGTCACTCAGCAAACTAGATTTAATGGCATTGCACTTTAAAGTGTCACCATAAAAATAAGATACAGAAATGCGAGTGTATCCTCAGATTCTTCCAGCAGCCTACTTTCCATCGTGACCATTTTCATCTCATTAGACAGGCTACATTCTCCCTAAGACTTTTTCTCCCATTAATACCGCTAAGAGCAACACTTAATATTTCATTCAGGGATGTAAATATTGCATTAACTGCAGTCAGCACATGTTTGCGGGCTGTAGTCTACAAAATGAGGGTGCTGTTAGCGACCACTCCATCATAATCCCCCACGCTTTTCTCCAGCAGCCAGAATACCTTGTCCAGATAGGCAAGGGTCAGGCAAAGCTGTCTGTTGCATCTGTCTCTCTGTTATGTTATGTGTCTGCCAACTCCAGTTAACACAAACATAACAGTTTTCTTTAGAATGTCTCCCATGTTATGCAAGTAAACCGGTGATTGTAATCTGTTGACAAAGAGCTCATTCGACAAACGGGTCACTTGTCCCGGGCCCATGGTAGAGGGGGGGCCCAGTACTGGGCCCTTCAACCCAACAAATTTTAGAGAGGAATCCTTTTTCAAAATGGGCCTATTTGTGGAAACAAATATGTAATATTTTAATGACATAAAGTAATAATAATTATTATTATTAAAGTGGTTTTTTTCTTCGTAATTGTCCTTGAAATAGTGGTCAATAATACCCCCGACCCCTACACATAAATGGTTTGGCCACAGACAACAACCTTTGACTTTGACTTTATTTAACGCTCTCCAGTAAATTGTCAAAATGTCCGGTCAGTATAAGTCCTGTGCACAAAAAAGAAAAGAGAAAAAGAGAAGAGGAAAGTAGAGGCTTGTTGGATTTTATGAAAAAATATTTAAAACCAGGTGATGATGATGAGGCTGGAACAAGTGGAGCGGGGGAGGAAGCGATGGGCAGTCGCGTCATTATAGAGCAAGGTAAAAAACCGCACATAAACGTTTACCAGCCTCTAACATGACCTAACTGTCCAGTCCAGCTCTAGTTTAAACGTGTGTAAATCTTGTATAAAAGACACAACATGTTCTCTCTGACAGAAACAGCTGAGTGTGATAGCTAAATCAGAGATGAGGGAGGACCGACAGCGGAGCAGGAGAACCTGCTGAGGCGTGTTCTTCAGGTGACAGAGAGAGAGGAGGAGAACGATCCACTTAGACTGATGCGGAAGGGTCTGCCTGCCCTGGAGCGGAGAGACGGATTCAGGCTGAGGGACAAGCGACAGAGCGAGCCGACGACAGTGGGAGGGGCTCGGTGCCCCGTCGGAGAGCAGGAGACTGATCAGACACTTAATTACAGCGATCCTGCATTATGATCATCTAAAATGACCGACTGTGATAGAGTGAACGTCATACGTGACATGGCAAAACGAACGCTAAAGTCACGTTACAATGTTACTAGTTAAAGAAACTAGTTGAAAAAAATTATGTCAGAATGCCGTGGGTTTGGGGGGGGGACAAGATTGTCTTGTCCCGGGTCCAGCTAAGACTGTCAGCTGGCCTGTTCCTAGATCCTATCCCTGTGAAGTAATGAGGACTCTGCTGGTCTCACATCTGCTGGAGGAGAATTCTTCCAGGGCTGAGTCACTTTTTGAAACTGTATAGTTGAAATCTGATGACATATTTGTCTCTTTAGACCCCACTTCCCCTCATTGCAGCTCCTACCTCCTTAAAGTTGTCAAATGCTGAGAGAATAATTTCGTGGCCTCCTCTCACGAGACAAACTGCCGCCAAAAGCTCCAAGACCAGAGCTTTAGTTCTGCAAAACAGGGAGAAAATAAAAGCAGGAGTGGTTAGTAATTGACAAATGCCAGTGCTGCAGCAAACTTGTATTTAAACAGGGAGCAAACTAAGTGGAAAAAATTTAATTTCAGGTCCCGCCAAAGCTGAAACATTAGTGTAAAATTTATCTAAATGGGAATAACAGCGTTTATTACAATTAACATCCTTCTAATTTCATGCATTTTAGAAATATTGACAAAAAACTCCTAAAATTGAATTATTGTGCTGACATATTGACATTATGAGGTCTGAGGAAAGTTTTGTAACATTAGTGCCTGAAAGAGCTCCACAGTTTCATCTAAGCCACTGGATTAAAAGGCTGGTCTAAAAAATTAAGTAATACTTCAGGCCTTGTCTGTGTGCCTATGTGTGTGTTGGAGCGCACACATAAACACACTCACACACACACACACACACACACACACACACACACACAGAGAACAGAAACATCCTGTGTGCCCATTCTCTGGTTCACTCATGCAGGATTTCTCTGCCTGGACGAGACGATATGTGACAGGTGATGCAAAGTAGTTTCACATCCACTTTTGAGGAAATCCTTGAGCCCTGGGGCATCAAGTGGAAACGCACTGAGCCACCCACTCATTCTAACACACAGAATTGAGTCCTTGTGGTGGCTTTCTTAGTAAGCAGCTGCCAGTGTAGTGGTGTATGTCAGCGATGGTCTGACCCTTCTGTCAGGATGAAGGTGGCCCTGAGCAACAAAAACACTCACTCTGGATCAAACTGCGACAGTGTACTGAGGCAAATGTTGGCACTGAATGTTTCTTTATGGATATAAGTCCAAGTTGGTAAAATATCTGGATTTGTGAAGCTCTAAATCAAACTAACTTCTCATTTTTCACCTCCTACCTAATTTTATTAGCAAAGAAAAACTTGAGTTTTAGCTCTTTAAATCTTCAGAGCTTTAGCTGTTATATTAATGTGGGACTTACCTTGGGTTTTTATTGTTGAGACTTAGTGCAATTTCATTCACAGCACATGGGTGTGACATGACCATGTTGAAGCCATACTAGAAAATGTAAAACATATGAGAGGTTAAAAAAAACAAAAACAAGATTATCAGAGAAGAGGAGCCACTGAATGAGCAAGAGGTGCATTAATCTTACATAATAAATGAAACATGAAGAATTCCAGAGGAACAAATTAAATTTGGCTTCAGTTAGAAAAACGTGCTTCAGTCTAGTAAGACATGTAAACTATGTGGATGTCCCGTGGGGTGTGCAGAGGACTGACCTGGTAGTTCATGATGGCGCGCAGGCACATGATGCAGACGTGGACATCGTCTTTCTTACAGACCAGTCTCGAGTTTTTCAGTGTTCGCCGGCTGGGCAATGTGTTACTACTGAAAAATATGGAAAAAAAGATAAAAAATAAATGGACAAAGAGAGGAAAGAAAACCTACTTTACTAAAAGAAGTGTTAGGTTTATGTGAATCTGAGCATTAACAAGAGAGTACAGGCCCATTATGAAGAAGCCCTTGTCACAGACAAATCTCCTTCACACAGGGAAGCTACTAAACTGTCATGTCACCTAACATTAACACACACAAAGGCCATAGAATCTATAGCCCTGCCAGGGACCACAGGATGGCCCCCTTGAACTGTTTTAATTTAATGTCCTTCACATTCACTTACAACTAACACAATAGTAGCCAGTCATTTGAATGCACAACAACGGTGCAACTTTACATGAACAAAAACAAGGCTTTTTCTCCTGTGCAGCTCTCACAATGAAAGAGAAATGCTGGAGCAGCAGTATTACTGAATGATACGCGCAGACAGTCTGAGTAAAACCATTTGTTTTCAGGTTTATGTCGCAAGTCTCAGTTCCCAGCTCAAGTTCTGTGTCTTCAGGCTACTAATAGACATGTCGGTTCGTGCCTGCTCACATGCTTGAAGGCACGACTCCTCTGAACAATTGAGTGTTTATGGGTGTGTTCAAGCTTTTAAAGAAGAGGCAGCAGTTTCAGACCAAAGACAGTAAAGTATTTATCTTTAATAGACATGTTCACACTAAAATAATCAGAAAAACAGGTTTCATGACTTGAAAACTCCAGTGTGTCTACATATGATATTTACAATGTGATGAGTCTTTGTATTTAAGCATATTCTGTGCTTAGCATGATGTGGTGCTGTTCTTGTGCAAAACAAGTTCCCCGAAAATAAATGGAGTTAAGACACTTTCTGACAGAACTGTAGAACCTGCTTCACATGCAGGAAAATTATTCTTAAAGCATTTATCTCAAGCTTTTCTTCTCCTGATTAATCAACAGAAATATTAACTCATTTCCTCCAAATTGAGCCACGCCACAGTTCGGAGGATATGAGTTAACATTTCTTAATCACAAATCAAACAAATGATAAATGATTACTTAAAGCCAGCAAAATGTAATACCATGACCTGCTTAGACATGTCTGAAATTACTCAACTTTATTTAAACACATTCAACAGAACAGAGTGGATACAAATATATTTATAAGAAAAACGTATAAAAGACAGAACTGGAAAATAAACTCTTTACTTGATGATTTAGTTGGGTCTTAGTCAAATAGACAACAAGCAAAAAGCCAGATACAGTTTTAAGTTGAAACTTGAAAACAAAATATAGAGTGACAATCAATTGAATTGATGGGTGGGTGGCAGGAAATGCAGTAATTTCAAGTGGTTAAAGAACTAAGAAATACTCATCACCAATAACTTCTCAGTTCTGTGACAATGTGATAGATAAAGGGTTTGATGCTCCGGTTACAAAATGTAAACACCATCCAAAAACTTCCTTACCATTTTTTTCAAAACAGCAAGATCCTATTAAACAGAACATGTTGTAATTAAGACCACAAAATATTAAATACTACAACTACAACTACAACTACAGTACACGCCTTGAATACACAGCTACATATTTCTCGCTAACTCCATGTAAGTCTACAGACATACCGTCGTATTTGAGAGCACTTTGGACAGCTCAGTGTGCTTGGTGTCCTTTGAGAAGGCAGTTTGAAGAAGACAAATACAAGTCTTAATCTGACATCAAGTTGTTGGCAGTTAATGAGTTCATATCATTCTACTGCAACGCTACTCTACAGAGTGATAATCACAAGAAAGCTTCTGTATAATGGACATTTAAGAATAACTAAAACAATGATATTATACCAGAATGTTTCATCATTAATATAATCTTTTTAACCAGGAAAACAGATAATGCATCCGAAATACAGAAGTTGTTAGAGTATACTAGAGAATAATCTTTCTGTACTGATTGCAGGCTAGTGTTTAGGTTTTACAGAGCTATTGCAGAAACTAGGCTAGCTTTCTCCCCAGAATTTAGGGAGCCACACAAGCAGCACACAGGCACAGAGGCAAGAACAATGAGTGCAGAAAAACCCATTTGCTCCAAGCAAAGGAGAATTCAGTCTCAAGTGCAGGAGGGGAGGCTCGCAGTACAAATAATTCACATCCCTGACACAGACAGTGGGACAAATAAACAGGGCAGCGCAAGAGGGAGGTACAATGAGGCAGGGAGATTGTGTAATGTTAGTCTGCCTATAGCAGTATGCGTCTGGGGAGGGAGCGGGGATGGATAAGGCTGCAGAAAGCTCCCTATGAGCCAGCAGAATGAAGCTGAGACCTGCCTGCTGTCGAACACTGGCAGACAGAAGAGTAGATGACTATGGAGGAACACCAGGACAGAAAAGAGGAGACAGTCAACCTCGCTGAAGACAGTCCTGTTACACTTGCTGCACATGCTCCAGAGTGATGACACAAGGGCATCTTGGAGGCAGCAGATGCTTACAAGTGAAGTGAAGTTGGAGTAAATTGGAATTTTACACATTATTATAGGCTAATAGATATTAGATAATTGAGATATTTGAAAGAGTTTTATACTGGTATATGTTGGATATTACATTAATTCAAAATGTTAAAGAAACTGCTGCAAATACACCCCAAATATATAAAAAAGAACCCAGGACACAGTGGGCGTCCAATGAAATTGAGTTTTCTTTAATAAATTGCACCTTGTTAGTGTGGCTTTAAGCATCAGTCTCATGTATGACCAATGCACGACCAATAGCAAACTTGGATTAGCACCTAAGTGACTGTAATAAGGTGGGACAAAATACTGAAAATGTCATTTTTTTCTGTGCCACATTTACTTACTTAGCAAGAAAGCTTTCTTTGTTTTGTGACAATAGGCAACAGGAAACAACTCAGAGAATGAATAAAAATGTCTGACTTTACTATCATGCAAGGATATTATATTAAGAAGACATGTGCCTCTTTTAATCAATAGTGTTCTTTGTGTACAATATGTTCATGTTAACCTGTTCAAACTAAAGGATTATAAGTAAAAGAAGCCAGTGTAAGTTCTGTACTGAAACATCAATGGAATGACGGGGAGGATTAGAAAAATAAAGTACAACTGAATGGGATTTGTGCTTCAGAGCATATATTAGCATCAGATTATGAATTAACTGGTGTGAAATCCAGTGTGCACAGAATTTAGAGTTAAATGGTTTGTTTGGCGTCTATAAAAAAAACACAACAGGGAAGAAAAAAAAACTGTGTTCCATAAAACTATTTTTACTTCTGCTGCATTAACTGTCTCATGGAAGATCACCGTCAATCATGTGTCACAATCATGTGTGGCCTGAGACGGAAAAGAAAAAATCCAGACAAATGGTATTTGCCTACTAAATGTGTCTTAAGCTATTTAAAGTCTTAAAGACCTCATGACTACACAAATAGGCTGCTGAGGCATCATATGAAATGTGTGACTTCTCAAAATAATCACAGTACAATCACACTGCTCCAGTAAAACATTAGGTAACAAATCAGAAAAACATCTCTGAAAGGCAAAGTTGTCATACAAACAGGCATGGTTAAGGGTGTTTTTAACCATCAGTTGTAATTTGTTGTGTGCATCATACCGTAACGTGGAATGTCGCCCAGCACGTGTGATGCCATTCCCGGTGATGGGAGACGGCAGGGTGCTTCCTCGATGCAGGTCTTCTATAGAGCGATTCCAGGGCTTAGACTTATCCATCATAGTGTCCGGGCTGTTCTCCACACAGTCCCCATCGAACCTGTTGCACCGTGGTAACAACATTAAAAAAGAAACACAGTGCTAATCAAGATTAACTCTTCTTCTTTCTAGCGTCTCAGCCTCAACAATCCTTTGAGAACAAACGTCAGTCTCTGAGACATATAGCAGTGGAAAGTAACTAAGTACATTTACTTAAGTGCTGTACTTGATTTTAAGGCATTTTTTACTTTACTTACGTATGTCACATTTCTCCTACTTCATACTTTGACTTCACTACATTTCAGAGGCAAATATCATAATTTAACTACATTCATTTGCCAACTTTACTTACTATACTTTTCAGAATGAATTAATTATATAGAATATAGTATAAGACTTATTGATTCCAAGTGTGAAATTCACAAGCTACCCAGCAGTTCATAAAGTAAAAGTAATTCAAATTATATTATATTCAAAACATATGATCAGCAAAAGAGAATAGGTGTTAAAAAAAGGTCCATCATTATCAACATTAAAGTGATGAACACATTCATGTAGCAATAATTATGATCCAGTAATATCATATTCATTGTTGAAAATATTGATTCAAAATATCTTCACTGTCCAGGCTGACAAGCCAGGCCAAGATAACCCAACTAAACTAACTAACATGAGCAGCTCTGGCTGCCACAATGCAAATAATAAATTAGGCAAGATTTATAAGCGACAGTAACGAACTGCAAAGCTTGTTAACACTTCTGTCTGTAACATCACCACCTGACAACATAACATATATACAGAAAAATACAGATATAATGTAGTAGAAGTTATGCTAAGACAATGTCTCATATCTAGACTCTATAAAGTTTCAGCTTTTTGGTTTTGATAGATAAGCAAGTAGACTCATGTTTTGTTGTACTTGGCAGAAACCTTGGAAAGAGCTGTTAGTTACAGCAAACCTGTTCTGATATATTTAAGTTTTTATTCTGGCTGTTTCCATAGGTTTTATACAGCACTAAGTGTAAACACACTTTTACAGCTAGCCATTCATAATGTGAGCACACCATAATAACATATGGTCAAGTTGGGGAGGCTGATTAAAAATGTAACTGTGTGGGTCTTGGCCCTGAACAGGAACCTTGTGACTGACTAATAATCACACTCAGTCTATGAATAGAAGTCTATGGTTTGTATAGGCCTATGCAGTGCCAATGTTTCAGCAATGGTCCCCAAGTGACTCAGTGTTTCTGACAACCAGGCAGCAGCGGTCGTGATGCGGAGATGCATCAGCGGCTGTGTAGAATAGCAACATTGTGTTGCTCGTCTTTTCTGCATAGTGACTATAGGGGTATAGAGAGAAAGAGCTGGTAGTGACTTACGTGACAGCATACTGTGCAAATGAAAGATACTCCACCAGCACGTCCAGACCTTTGTTCTCTTCATTTAGGAATTCTCTCACCCACCTGGGGAGAGATGAAAACAGGTTTTATCAGCAGACAGATCTGTTGCACCAGAAACTTACCTCCTTTGGGGAAACCACAGCTGAAAAACCTCACACAAATGACTATTACCTTATACTTTAAAAGAGAAACTTTGTTTGATTACATAGTCTGGTTGTAACACATGTAATGCTGCCTTTGACAGTCACCAGCTATTAATGTTAAACATGTCTAACATCGACCTGGCTCACAATAACAATAAAAATATTTATTTATACCTTCGTATGCACAAGTTTTCAAATTATTCACCCTCTTTCCCTCGATTTCCCCTCACTTTGCCAAGAAGAACTGTAATAATCCATTTGGACTTCAAAGCTTCCTGGCTCAGAGCAGCCAAACATATCACACATGCACATGTTTGCAAAAGCAGATGTACGTACACACACACACACACATATATATATATATATATATATATACACACAGAATCTTATTATCAAGTCTGCTTTCTTTTCTCTCCGTTTCTCCTTAACACACACACACACACAGAGTTTCTAACTCTGATAAAGACAAGCCCACTGAATGATCAAAAGCCCATTCTCACCTTCCTCGCAAAGACTGAAGTGGGCCACCCATGTATTCATTTTTTATTCTGTACAAAAAAAGCTGAGCTTTTCACTGAAAATCTCCCGCTACCTTTGGTATGTCCTTCTTCTGTTTATAAGCAGAGTGAGCTGAATCACAGAACATTTTTATTTAATCACATGAAGGTGAAGTTTCTTTTTATTGAAGACCTGGCTGCTTCGACAGGCCTGATTACTTAGTGATTAGAGAAATTTGCAGGGCATAAATGTAATGACAAACAGGCAGGCTTCTGAGAGCTACATTGCTAAAGATATAAAGGTAAACGACTTTAAAACCCCCTAGCTGCGTATTTATTAGCTCCCCTGTGGTGTAACTGCATTGGCGCAAGAAAGACTAATGAGAAAGTCCAGTAAAGAGGTGCCTGGTGGGGCCTGTCATGTTTTAAACAGGCTTGGAGGTGTGGCGTTGTCAGGCCACATGGTAATCATTACCAGATGACACTAACAATCCTCCCATTCACCACATGTTGTTGACCACTGAGCAACATGTGAGGAGCAGGCAGGGAGCTGAGGTTAGCATCATCAGTGTTCGTACAGGGACAATCTGCCTATTATACGCAAACTACATGATAGATACGTTTCTCACTTTCACCTTCTGAAAAGGAACAGCTATTATTCACTGTCTGAGCGGGTGACATCTTGCTCCCTCGTCATCCCCTGCCCCCACTGCGTCAACCTCTCTCTCCCCGTCCCTCGGTCATTATCATGATGCTTCATTGTCTGAATTAGGTAGACTATTCAGTAATGTAGTTTACCAACATAAGGTCACAGAAAAGAGTTCATCCTTGTAAACCGTGCCTCAACTGCAACACCAGACAAATGTTGTCTCTGGTTGTGGATGTATATTTTGGTTAGGAGAGCAGAATTTAATCAATATGTAAACAGTGTGTAGGAGTGTGAGAGACACAGTTGTCGGAAACATGAGATGACTTGTGAATTTCTGTGAGAGTGAAAACGACTGGAGTACAGAAAAAAGTGCAGGAGAGAGGAAAAGGAAAACCAGAGGGACTAAGAGATGTTTAGATAACTTGTTTGTGAGATCTTGTGACTCTTGTGTAACTAGTGTATCTCTGCCTCTCTGCTGTCATAAAAGTCTGTGGGCAGTGGATGCCCTCATCATTGCCTCTTCCTGTCCTTGACAGGGTTTCTACGTCTCCTGTGACCGCCTACATCCGACATTCCTCCCAGCTGCTAGCCTCATTCTTATTCTTACTAATGAATCCTGAGGACTTATTTATGCTTACTGTCATTAGTTCTGCACTGATTCAGCAGTACATTTCCATAACTATTACTTATGATGGACAGTAAAAAAATAAAGTTTGATGAAGCACAACCAGACAAATTGTTTTGTAAACCTGGTGCCTACCAATGACCCTTCATACAGACATTAATGTGTGTTATGTTAGTAGCAGCTAATGTAGCCTTAAGCTGCTACGGACGTCTTACTACCTCCACGACCCCAGATTTTTTCCATTTTCAAACTTCTAGTCTTGTAGTGACTTTTCGCTTTCTTCAAAAATAAAGTGTTACTCCCTAAGACCTGTCAACAAACTTAAACAACAACAACCAAGTTCGTGATAGTTCTTTAGTGTCACTATTTTGTCGTGTTTCTTTAGTACCAGCCATATTGACTGATTTAAATAAGCTGTCGTATATATTTTTTAAAAAGTAACAATTGAGATGCAAATTAAATGCAATTGCTATCTTTACGTAACATAAAATCTGTTTTAACCCCTTACTGTACTGTGCTGTACTTACTGAATTAATTCAGAAATGAGGCCCCTGGATCTTGCAGATGCCAGAATGTATAAGACCTTGTTAATGATGCTGAGCAAACCATCAGTATATTTAACTATCAGGGTCTCTAATCAGAGAGATTGACCTTATCATTGAGAGCAAGACAAAACACAGAGACCTTGTAAGACTCATTGTGATATTGATCTTTCCTCGGGGCTGACTGTGCAGCACCGAATCAATATCAGGTGCAGCATGTCCAGGCTTGTTATCCTGGAATACCTGGAATTACTGATGAATAACACGCGTTTTCATCTCTTGTGAAATCATGATCTTTTTAGTCACATTTGTAATACTACCTGTCAAGGATGGCGGACTAAAACACTGATGCATAAACTTCTGCAGTTCAACTACTGCAAAAAAGATGCGTTTTCCTTCCAGATGCCATTCATGTGTCAGCCGCCATGGACAATCGATTCATCTATTCTCCATCGCCATATGGCTTTCTGTGTAATATTAGGTCGGAACACAGATGAATGGGGGATGGTGGTGGTGGTTAGTGTCAACTTCTGCGTCTCCGGGTGTCTGGAATGCCAGACTTTTCCCCACTGAATCTAATACAACCAAGCCCAGGACATTCAAAACTACACAAGCTTCACACAGTCCTGCAGTGACTCACCCTATGTGATTGGTCCGTAAAGAAATTTCCAGTTCTCTCAGCACTTGGGTGGACTCCTGAACCCTCCGTCTGAATTTCTGAGGAAGGAAAGAATGGCGTGGGGGGGTTAATATTTCATCATACAACTCAAATTGTAAATCAAGTGGTAGCACTGTGATGTTCTGGCTGGAGGAAAGTTTTTTATGACAGAATTGTCAGACAAACACACGCAAATGCAACCACAATGACATTTAAAAATGACAGCAGGAAAGAAAAGTAGTGATTAAAAACCAGAAAAATCAAAGCTAGGACTGTAGTGTTCTAATAAGACTTTAAGTGAACTTTTTATTTGGCAATGAACGTTCAACAGGCAACAAGAAAAGACAAGCTGACTCACTGGAAACTGTAAATATGGAATAGTTCCTGTTATCTTGTTTGCTCATGTTGGCTCTCTATTTAGCAGTAATCCCTCCTGGTGGCAGTATGATAAAATCAAGTAACCTAATAGGTTGTTTCTCCTGCCCTACCAGGACACCCAGCAGCCACACAAGCACACACATAACACATTCTTGGTCCTGTTTCTGTGAGCAACATGCATGGAGGTATGAGCTGCCAGTGAACGCAGCAGAGAACTGCACAGCAGAGCATGGTGAAGGGGTTCCTCTTTGATTTCCTCTGACTGGAGGTGATCTGCAAAAACAAAAGCTGCTTCAAGCTGTTACACAACCGTAGCAACAAAAACAAGCAGAGCAAATGACCAGTGATCACAGCCTCAGTGTACAAGAGGGGGGAATCCCTGATGAACAATAAGCATCAAGTAAAAATACAACTATTACATCACTGTCTTTTCTAGTTAAATCTCAATCTCATCTTTTAGCTGTTGTCTTGTTAATTACAGTGCTACTGAAAAAACATATTAAACATATTAATCCATTTAATTATAGTAAATATTGTAACGGCACCAGCTACATTTTTACCATAAAAATAAGTTTTCAATTTGGCTTGTTGAGACAAACAATAGCAAAAAGCCTAACAATTTCTCTTTGTTTGCCACAATATTAATACTGTTATCAAGAGGAGAAGCAAAAGTGCAACTTGTAACACAACCTCTGATCCTATTGTTGTAAATGGTAAAAAAAAAAAAAAAAGTAGTACAAAATATTATATATTATAAGAACCTGAAGTAGTGCTTATTAGTTGATCAATTAGTTGACCAACAGAGAATATGCCACTACTTCATCAACTAATAATTTCAGAAATGTTTCAAGCTGACACCAAAAAATTCTTCCAGCTCCTCAAATTTGAGGAGTTGCTGATTTTTATTAGATGGAACAATTAATCGGGGGGGGGCGGAGTACAGCCACACTGGTCACTTTCCATGATGCGTGGAGGAAAGGAAAGGAAAGAGAGCTCGGCCTTGTGTTAACCTGTTATTAACATTCACAGAGTACAGAGAAGTTCCCATAGCTAGGGTCTCTCTCTCTCTCACTCTATGTCTATGTCTTTGGGCTTGGGCGGTGTGTGTTCGGCACATGAGGAGATGAGAAACAGAGTGTTTTTATTAGGGAGGAGCCTTTTGTGCGTTTGTGTGGAAGGCAGAGCATGTTTAGGGGTACTGCGCAGGCTCCCAGAGGCACCCACCCCCTCCTTCTCCCACCGAACGACCCACACTCCACACTTTAAATACTACCAGCTGCATCACAGAGAGAGCAGGAAGAGAGATAGTGGGGAGAGAGAGAGAGAGAGAAGAGAGTAGAGAGGAGAGGAAGGGAGAAAAAGAGGAGGAGACCGGAAGGAGCAGTGAAAGGGGAAAGTAAAAGCAGGGAGACAGCACAAGGAGAAGGGGGCAGTATGAGCTCAGGAGGGATGATCCTGGAAACAAATCAATGTCTGATACATTCTTCGAGACTAGTTAGACTTAAACTCTTCCTCCTTAGCTGCCTATTAGTGGAGAGCTGCCCAGAGGAATCCACCAAAGCCTGCCTATGCAAAGAAGAGGCAATGACCTCCAGCTCTCTCACAACGGCACAAAGTGGCAATTGTTTGAGTTTGAAGAAAAGGGGGATGGAGCAGGAATGTAGAAAGACGTCCATAACTCTCTTTTCCTCTGTGCTCTCTTGTCCTTCTTTTTTGTGTCTCCTGTTCACTGTCCATCTCTTTCTCTCCCTCTACCCTCTTTCTCCCTCTTTAGCCTCTCTCATTTGCTGCGTCTCACTTGCCCTTCTCTCTCCCTACACACTCGTCTGCTTCAGGTTTTTGATCAGGGTGAGGAATAGACGAGTTAGGTTTATTTTCCAAAATCCCACGTCTCTGCGCATGAGACATAAACATAAAAAAAAAACATTAGAAGAGATAAACAAAGGCAGGTTTGAGCAAGTGTCTCAGAGACTTTCTCATCTAGAGTGGTTTAATATGGACCCAACAAGCAGTAAGTCATGTAGCCACAGATGAGTTAAGAGTGGGAGGCTATGAACAGCTTGGGTCTCCTAGACAAACAAGCACTAGTGGCTGTCTGGTCCTTCAGTCAAATCATATTTAGTCTTTTCCACCCAGAGACATTTAAGCTTGTCATCATCTCATTACAGAAATAAGACATATTGGGAACTACGCTTATTTGTTTTTTGCAGATGAGAAAATCAATACTATCACCAGCTACCTATATCTGTCCAGGGGCAAAAAAAAACAAAAACATTCCACCTATGAGCACCTCTAAAAATCCTCACAAAGCAACATGTTGCACAAATGGTGACTGATTAGCTCCCACAGGTCAGTTGCATGTTAAGTGCCGTTCTCAAAAGCAGGAAGAGGAACGCGTAATAATATCAGATCTAGTTGAGCCTCTCAGGCATTACATCAGGGCCCAATGTGGTCAGGCATCAAAAACCACAGGAGTGTAGCTGCATGTTGGACCAGTGGTTCCCAGCATTTTTTGGCCAGATATACCCTTCACAGGCCCATCAGATAACTCAAACAACAATCAATTATGTACAAAATGTGATTCATTTTTAAACTGTATTTAAACTGTATACTGGATTTTAACCACAAACCCGTTAACTTAAGCTAACTATTAACTTCTACTTTTGACTAACAACAGTTAAGCCAATATTTTTTCCTATTTCAACTTTTAATCCATTATTTTTCCATTTACCTATCAATTATTTGTAGCTTACCAACTGCTACTTTTAGGTAGCTTCTTCACCTGTATTTTTAATCAAACATTTTTTTCTGTGATGTGTAGAAGTCTGATATTCTCTGTGTTGCATTGTCTCTTTTTTCATCATAGCTCTCTTCATGCTGTTTTATCTGGCTTGGTGTGTTGTAAAATTTTAACTGGAGTCAGTGCTAATTGAATTATTCAGAGATTTGTTGTTATTCTGGCAAAGTCTGTTGGTTAATTTGTTTATCACAGAGACCAGTCTCCAAGCCCTCCCCCAACAGCTCTTTCACCCAAGCCAGAAAGACTTAATTTTGGCAAAGCCTAAGAGCTGGCTGATGCTTTCCCTCCTCTTACTCCTCTCTGCTCCCTTCCAAGCAGCCACGGAAACAGCCAGAACTGGCTGCTACGATGACATAAGACCATTTTATTGTATAGCTATGACATTTCTGATATATTCCATTAGCTCCTGCTATGCTGCAAGGCAATGTCAGTGCAGCAATTCAGCTGACTGTCTGCAACAATATTATTTTCTCCTCTGCCTTCAAGTAATTATAATGTTTGTTTTTTTTTGCTCTCTCTCACAGAGAGGTCAGAGCATGTTGTCAGCCACAGAACAGCACCACTAGGGATTTCTGTATCTTGCCTAATAACACTTAAGCTGGGCAGAGGTTTCTCAAACCTGGGCGTTTCACATAAATAGCTGTCTCCTTTCTCACTAAACCACACTGTTGCATGTTTTATAAGTTCTCAAGCTTTCTCCTCCAGAAACTCTGTATGCCATCTTTCCTCAGCAGAGGGGATATCCTGGACAACAGATAGAGGGTTAGAGGGGAAGGAAAAGCTGTAGCACTGAAACAGCCAGACCACTAGGACAGGATAGCATGTTAGCAAGAGGGCACTCACCTTTCTTGTGACTGCAGGGTCTAGATAACTCCTCAGCTTTTGGAGGTATGTGTGAGGCGGGTTTTTAACTTGGAATCGCTCCTGTCAAAAAGGCAAAACACAAGAGTGAAATGACCGAAAGGATGTGAAAACAAGATGAGCGAAGGAAGAGAATAAGAATACAGAGCAGTATAACACAGAGAGAAAGACACATACTTATATTTGAAAGCTTTTTCAGTAACAACTAGAGAAATTACATTTACAGTACAATAATTAATTTTGCTTTAATTTAGGGTGCTTCTGTTGTCTTGCATGACAGCCATCTGTTCATTACCACACATTTAACATGAAAAGAGAGCACACACTCATAAGTCTGAACAAATATCTAGTACACAGTAAAATCTTGCTGAAACTAAAGCCCATGAAAAAGCTTTGAGTAAATTTCAGTCATGGTGAATCATCCAGCAACTGATGGGAACCCCGATTGTGCTTTACTTTAAGAGGCAGATTGAAAATAATGATGATTCCCACACTCAGCACCAGCTTTAGTGCGCGTGACAAGTCTCTGTATGATGTCATAGTTATGCACTTTGTTTGCATAGACCTCAGCTATAATGAAACAGCACATGGACCTGTTGTTCTTGGTGATTTGAGATCAGCATTACTCTGCTATTCAGCCCAAGAGTCACTTTAGGATAAACTGTACAAATGCACTGCAACTGCGAACGTAATGTTTGTTGGAGGGTGGGACGACAATAACGTGCATTTTTTATAAATACATTTGCTACAAATCTGAAGCAAATAACAGCTTTTCTTTATCAGTAGTGTTTAGCTGGCAGACGGGTGCATTCTTAACATACCTGGTCACAGCGTGATGACTGAGCAAGGAGAATGTGACTGTTAAGGTCATTCAGCCTGTAGGCGATCATAAATGATCTTCCTGCTAATTATGGCCATTAAGCTTTAATGTACTATAAAGCAGAACCTGACTAGAGGATTGTGGCCAAACCTGTGTGGTTGTGTGTCCACGCGTCCTGAGTTCACCCAGGAACAGGTTTTAGGTCAAATCCCTCACATCATTGTGCTCTAAATATAAATACAACAGATTAATGCTGGATTTGGATCAGTTGAGCGGGGAAACCGTATTTGGATCAGGCTATGTGCCACGACACTGCAGCATGAATGGTTCTGTTTAGTGATTTACCACACTACACTGCATCAGAGTATGTGACTACAGAGCATGTCACTGAGGAAATGTATGCTTCATACAATGCAGGCAAAGACCATAAAGACATATCCTTAACTAGCTAGGACAACTTGCTCTGTTTGATATACTGCAGAAATTATGAAAGAGTGCAAGTGAAATGTTTTTAAACTGTATATAAACTAAACACACACACACTCCACCCAAAAGGTAACACTTGTTGTCATGCTACATTGGACGACACACTGCAAAAGGTGCCACCCTCTGTATCCACACTGGATCAAATGCTCCTGGCTTGGCTGAGTTATCAGCAACATCACATTTATCATAGAGTGTGACCGTGTCACAAAAACAGGAAAGATGACAGTGGTGTCAGCATGACAGCTGACAGCAACAAGCAGACAGACGGCTCAGCCCTGTTTAAGACTTTTACTGCTAAAGAATCTGATTACTATCTGACAGTTTGCAAGATAATAAATATAGTAAACAGAAGTAATGTAAACAAGCCTTAAATACATGAAGCAAGAGATTAAAAAACTGTTTTTTTATAAACAGGTTCCAACAGGTTTTCAATGACAGTTTTGTCTGGGGGAGCTGGTTTGCATTAAATTTGGAAATTGAGCTACACCTGCCCCGTCTGCACCTGAGGAAGGAGATCTATTATACCTACTAATAATAATAGATACTTTATAATCCCTTTGGGAAAATTCTTTGTGGACAGGCAGCTGCAGTTTAGGCACAAAGGGTTCAGGGTTCAGTGTCTTGTCGAGGGGCACGGGAGACGAACAACCACCCCTGTTGTTCGTAGTCAACTGCCCTACCATGCCATACCAAGCCATGGTTGCTCAACTAAAAAACAAAGACCTATCTACATTACGCAAACAACATGTGTAGAAAATATTTTGTATGTTGGAAGTCTCAGAGTTTGGCATGTTATGAGTTCATCGTATCTCTTTCTTTGTACTTTGTACTCTGGATGTTTTGACCTGGTGGTCACATCCAGAACATCCTCCATATTTCATAAATCATAATTGCCTGAAAAATTTTCAATGTCTTAATCTCTGGTGCCATTTATAGGGCCTGTTTTTCAAAGGGCATGTACCCGTCATCTCTGCCTCCCTCCATCACGGTTGTCATGGTTACATTAAGAGATTTGCTGTAGCTATGACACAGAAAATACTTTACTCCCGTAGCTGCTGGTGCTGTCATGAGCACGGGCTTGTTGGTAAAACAAGAGATAAATAAAGGAAGACTTGTTTATCAGTATCCTTTGATGTTTGTCTGACAAAATATAGGAAATATAGGAAAATGTGCTTCTTTTTGCACTCTATTTATTATTTTTAATGCTATATAGTTGAGAAACCTCAAATCTGGACATGTGTTATCCAAACATGGATAACACACAGATGGATGGCACGCATTCGAGTATTAGGGCATTTTCTTCTCTTTTGCATGAAGTGAACAACTATCAAGAAGGGATGAAGCCACAGCAGAAATCAGCGCACAATGGTTACTGTCAACTGCTTCACTGACAATAAAGGGAAACCAACTATTTTCACTTCAGGTCTGACAGAGGAACATAGAGTCCACTGCAAACTGAAAGAGGATCTCTGTCTGTTGGTCAGCAGCCTGTTGAGCTCTCTCTGGCACCACTCACTTCAAGGTCAGTGACTATCAATACAGTTTGAGTGGGAGGTGGTTTTGATCTTGGTCTCTGTTTTTCTCCTCAGCTCAGGGATGCAGACAAACTCTCTGGCACAGAGGCTGTGGGCTGCTCTCAGACCATAACTCACTGCACAACGTGCACCCTTTGCTATTGCCTGCACGTAGCACTGACAAGAATAACGTGAGTTTTTTAACTGGTTAAATGATGTGTGCTCCCTGCTGCGCCACTTAACCCCCTTGACCAGAAAAGTCAGGGCAGTTTGTAAAGACTAGCAGAGGCTTACAGGTTAAAGACAGGGCAATGAAGCATGGGTGCAGCGGTCGCACTGTGGGACTGATCTTCTCAAAGATTAGATATTATAATAATAAAATATTCAAAGTTTTTCAACATATGCTCTAGCGAGTCTGGCTACAATTCAATCACAGTGCATTAAGTGTGACTTCATGCTGCCCACCTGATCACAGATGAGTTCCCACTTCTTTTCATTGTCGTACTGTCTCAAAAGTCGTGCTTTGTCTGGAGGAAGATTCATTGAGTTCTGTAAAAAGAAGAAAAAGGTCAGAGTTAATTGGACAAGGATAATGGAATCATCAGTCATGAGACCAGTCAACAATAACCCACGTTCACAGTATTAAGGTATATAAGGTTTCTACAGCATTAAAAATGCCTTGTTTAAAAATTGTGAACTATGTAATGGTACTTTGACCCAAACAATGGGATACAGAACTGCACGAGCTATTGTGTTGTGTCTATTTTGCTATTATATTCAGACTGTACATAATAATGAGAAGATAACTTTGAACACCATGTATCATTTTCCTTCCACTTCACATTTATGTGCTACTTTGTGTTAATCTATCACATTCTTGTTCAAAAGGTCCCCACCCGGAATTTAACAGGTGACAGTGTGTAGTATACAATTTTTAACAGATGCCCCAACCCAACTGTTTTCTGATTAAAAACTCTATTAAATGAGCAGCAAGCAGAAGACACTAAAAAATGAAATAGGCGAGGAATCAAGATTTATTTTTCAGGATCCCCCTTCGGCTCATAGTTAAAGCTAAACAGTTTCCCTTTGTTACAGTTACAAACTATACGGCAGACAGAAAAGCCACTAATGAGAAAAATAAATTATCTCCTATGCAAAGTGCTTGAGACAAATATTACAACACAGCTGTGAAAAAAGATGTCTCGTCGTTTTGTTGTCTGAGTTACCACTTTTAATTAGAGAACCAGCCGAGCTTAACCCTTCATACTATTCAGCACATATCAAGTCACCTGTACTTTCAAACACTGGTTTTTGTTTTCACTTTCTCATTCTCCGGGGTGCACTAAATAACATATTCCCTTATTATGATTTTTGCATGATTCTCAAATTGATTTCCTGAGAGATGTGTGTGTTTCTCAGGATAAATCTAATGTGGCCCATGTGTTGGTTAACATCTGAGGCCAAATCATCCAAAGACTGTTACACAACTCCTTTCTTTATCCAATTTTACAATATCAACATCTGCATCATGTTCAAACAGATGCATACAACAGATACAGTTGTCTAAAATGTAGCTGTTTCCCAAACAAGAATGTAATATGCACCCTCATAAGAATTAGAAATGCTTAAGACCATTAACCAGGAAGCTTAATTGTACCATCTACAGTATGGAGAGCACAGAACATGCAAATAATGTCAGCAGAAAAATAAAATAAAACTTGTTACCCAGCAGGTGATTGGTTAGACGGCCAAGGCAAACTCTTCTTGCAGACAATAAAAATCCTGTAACAGCAGCTTTTGCAACAGTTTCCAGAGTGAAGCTACAAATATCAACAATGTTTCATCTGTGTCCTTCATCTGCAGCTTTCAGACATACAAGATATAAGAAATGGTTTTACAATGTGTTCCACTGCTAAGGAAAGAAAAAAAGGGGAAAATGTGGCCATCTCGCAGCACTTGGGGTTCTTTCTTCCTCTTCATTCAAAAGGCTGGATCATCTATTAGTGTGTGTTTTCAGATAAGCCTCCATTTTTCCTCTGCTGGATTTTACAGCAGTGCTCACAGGGGGAGCGAGAGGAAGATGGATGATGATAATTATAGTCTGAACCGCAACCTGCTTTGGAGTTGTTTTATTGTTGTTTTGGAGTTGCTTTGGAGTAATGCTTTATTTTTCAATTTTGTATATTGGAGTAATGCAAAACTATTGATCTTTACAACCATCCATCTTAATTAAGAAAGAGGGCATTTGTGAGAGACAATCAATGTAGAGAAAGCCGCCCAGGGATAGGACAGTATTTCTCTTACTATTAGCAACTGTGAAGAAGACTACAGACAAATAGGAGGGTTGTAGAAATTAGACTAATAGTTATGTCCACAGAAATAGAGAAGCATCATGATAAAAAGTTGACTTAACTTTGAAGTGTTTGTAGACTGGTAGACTAAAATTATTTCATTGAGATCAACATCATACTATGTTCTGCCCCTCACAGGAGGGGCAAACCAAAAATTAAAATTAGGATGCAATTTGATTTAATTTAGAATCAAAATCTATTTCAAGCACAGCAGTTGTGTTTTATTGGGGATAAACATGGGCTGTAGCCTGTTCAGTCTCCTTTACATCAGTGAACCAGGAAATGACATTAGTATTCAGGTGATGCAGTGAGCCAGGCTGATTGCTGCTGTGCTGACTACAGGGAACTGTGAGTCAGGAGGGCTCTATTGACTCAATCTAGCTGCTAACCAAATGAGTAGAGTTAGTACCCACTTTCCTTCCCTAAACAGATTAAAATACAATTTTACACTTGAGTAGATGGTCACATTAAATGCCAGAAAAAAAACTAGCAGTTTCACTGTGTAACACAGAGAACTGCAAACAGTTTTTTACCTTTTGTGCAAAGCAAGCTCAAGTTAAATAAGGGTAAATCATTAAGTTATTTCTAGTCTATTGCCTGTTTTGTTTAGATATTGGAGATAAACTAGTATGGAAACTAATGGGTCTGTGGTAGTGATGTAGGGGTTTTAATATAGGCACTGTGCTCCAGGTTGGGTTTGTTGAAACTCTGGTGCACTGAAACAGTGGGCATCCTGGTTGGTGAGGCTCCAACTAAAGCAAAGAAACACTTCTACCAGCCTTCTCTTCAACCCAATGCTAATGAGCTGTGACAAGCACTCAGCTCACTGGGGTCAGGTTACTCCATGTCTACAACCGCACTATATGTGCATGTGTGTGTGTGTGCGTGTGTGTGTGTGTGTGTGCGTGCATCTGTTATTAATGGGGTGCTGTTGAAGAGGGTGAGGCAGCTTTTCACCAACACCTGACAGGAGACCACCCTCAAAGATAAACACAATCCTAAATTTGAATCATTAGTAAATCTCAAAGTAATTAAAGTGTTATAGTGAAAGCGTGAGGAGGATTATGACAGGTTTAAACCATTTGAAAGACAATGTCTAAAAATACATGGATGTTATTGCAAATATATGTATAGTCACACTTCTCCAACATGCTATAAAGAAGCACATCACAAGAACTACAGTAGCAGCCTGCCACTACCATCCCAGCTGTGTAGAGGGGCTTGTACCCTAAAAGGTAAAACGGCAGTTTGCAGAGTGTGTGACTGGAGGGTTTTAAAAGTTTAAACAATGCAATCGTAAATTTAAATACTTCAGAAAAACTCAAAGTATAAAAACAAAATAAAGCTGACAAAGGGTGAAAATTGAGGAATTTACTGTGCTGTATGATCAACCCCTTCCTGTGAAATGTGGGGTTTTCAATGCTTCAACATCTCCAGCATCGCTGCATGCTGCCAAACTCACATTTCATCTCCAAAGCAGCTGTACCACATCTGTACAAAAAGTCAGTGAATTCCTTTAGAAACATTTGCTAAATTGAGTTTAAACTCAAACATGAATGTGTTCAGTAGTATAAATGCACCTAAATAATTGCTTTCTATTCAGTTTTAAATAGCAGCTTTAGAAGTTTTGAGTTTACTCTGCAAAACACCTGCAAAGCACAAGACAATACTGAATAATAATCCTATTTGACTTTTTGGACTTGTGTATGTGATTCTCAGTCCATGGTTTGTATGGGTTATCTCTGCAAAAGCGTGCTCTTAATAATAATTGGAAAGACAAGAAAAAAAGCTCAGCATTTCATGCAGTATGATCACAAATTGTAGGGTCACACAAGAAAAACAACAATTATCCATAAAGTATTCACTTATGGGCTACATTCATTTCTTGTATGATGGGTTTAACACTATGTAAGTTCTTAAGCCTCAATAGCAGAGAACTCTTAGACAACTACCACTCAGTTCAGTGTTACACTGTGTCTACTCTTTAGGCTTGTGAATAATGAACTGGCAAGTGACAAGAGAGCATTATTAAGACTTAGCTCATATTCAGTGACTGGTGTTGACAGATGTCTCAGACATGTGAGCAAGCATACACTTTAATATAGCAGCCAGGATCCCAGAAACATCTATTTTCAAACTGTGAATAACAACCACCAGAGAAAGGTGGCTACGAGCCACTCACTAGCTAGTTTGAACATTTTTCATGTCAGTTTAAAGCTCGAACCACAAAGTGCTGAAAATCTGCAGCGTTAATGAAGTAAAAGCAGAGCAGGTTTTAATGGGAAGATCAGAAAACACTGAGGCTGCTACAAATGACAAAACAAAGATTCCTATGTTACTCTGGAGCTGCAGAACAACACGATGTATGACCACACATAAGACATGCTATAAGGTGTGCCATACTGGCCGAGTTAATGCTACAGGTAACTATGACAATCAGAAGCTCAGCCTTAACAGCTGCTACTAACATCAATTTATGTCAATGTTTAACTTACATTAAGTCTTACGTTCATAAATATGTACAGACTCTGTTAGTGTCCATGTATCCTCTCATTAGGCAGCTTGAGTCATGAAAGGAGAAAGAGACAGCTGGCCCAACGCCCAACAACCACCCACTACCTTCCAGGGGGTCTGCAGAGGTACGGCCTTCACAGCACAGCTGGCCGCAAAAGCAAACACAGTCCACATGAAGGACCTTTTCTATTTGCTATTTCTGTTAAAATGTGTGGACTATATTAACAAAACCAAGAATATATCTATTTGAGAGAGTATGGGTCTAAAAAAACGAATATTTTACAAGTACAGGTGTAAAAATCGACCACTGTGTCGCTGAAGAGGGTTATTGTCCAGTGTAACCGAGCAAAATGTCTGTTTGTCAAACAAATTATTAGAAAATTAATTAATCCTGTACATCTTTACTTTTTTTCTGTAATTGTCAGCCCTCTTTGATAATATTTAGTGATTAGCCATTAATTCATGACACACAAAATACTGCAACAGAAATTGAACTTGTAAAGTTAAACACAGAGACTATTCTGTAATAACAACAAATAACAACAAATAACTACATTACACCACTACACATCAACTGCACATCACTTGACCAACTATGTAAAGTTGCACATTTTATTTGGAGCAGAAAATATGAAGGGCTGTGGACAAAGACAAAGTAAAGTCAAAAATTTGAGATCAATGTGACTTCAAAAGCCAGTACACTATACAGTCTACCTGTTACACAGTAACACAGAAACTCTAAACTATATACCAGTTGAGAAAAAAAAATTTTTTGAAAGCAGTTAATTGAACTCATACACATCAAGTCCTCTGATGTACTGTAGTTATACACACAACAAGAGACAAAAAATTACTCTCAGCTACGCAGCCTCCTCTCATATCTTTCAGAGCAGAGACTGATTTGTCCTTGGGGACTTGAGCTGCAGTGAATTCAAGACACACCCACGCTCTCCTCTCACTTGTGTCTTTTCCCCTGCTAATGCACCACATTCAAAAAGAACTCCAGCTCCTGACTGAGCCAGAATATGCAGCAGTACCTGGTCCATATAATCAAAAATATGTTGTCAGTTCTTGAAGGAAGTGTGACCTGAGACAAACTCAAACTAATAAACTTATTACATCTCTTGCTTGTCAACGACCCTTTTCCGTCATTCAAAGTAATGTTCCAACCTCTAAATTTACTGCCGTTCATTAAAACTTCTTGCTGTCTTTACAAACTAGTATTACAGAGACCACATGTCACAACAAGAACAAATCTCTGACTGCATGGTTTACAGAGAACTAGTCATGACAAATATTAACAAATTGCTCAGTACTCCGGAAATGACTGGATGCTGTACTCTCCTAATACTTGCTTCATCACTCACTGAGGTGTTTCACATTTCTAAGCCATTTACAAAGATACAATGAGTTTAGCGCCGCAGACTACTGTACATTCCCACCTCAGGTGTACTAATACATGACAGACTGCATATGTTATGTTGCAGTAATGTCTTTTCTCTTCTTACCCTGCAGGGATGTGGAGAAGACAAGAGCTCAGACCTATAAGTATCTAAATCAGTCATTTCAGGGGTGGAGGTAGTGATTGCTAACTGCCTAGTAAGGGAGAAAGGAGTAAGACAGCCCGGAGGTATGTGCTATCCAAATTGAGCTGTCCGCCTCTCATTAGCACAGTGTGGATTCATAATCCTTGGCGTTCTTTGGGGGCACAGGTGTCCCCTGTCTGTCCTCAGATTAGCTTTGTAATCACCAGGACCCCCTGCTCCGTCTCTCAGCAGCCCGCTGCACAAGGACAGTAGTGTTTATGTTTGTGAAGCTGTTCACTGGAATACCAAATGGTGAGTTTAAATGTTTGAGCCCCCGCCTCATTTCCTATACCCTTCCAAGCACATTCCAATGAAATTCCTTTCATTTACCTTAGTAGTGAAGACTTTGTTATTGTTGCTGCTGCATGAAACCATGCATCCATTAGTAGTTGATCATTCTGTTCCAGCTATTCCTGGTGAAAGATAACTTGTTGGTGTAATTTTTCTTTTCTTTCCATATGCCATACGGTACTGTACATGACTAATGGCATCAGCAGTGATATATAGTACACAGAATACAGCAGCTGCAAGTGGGCAGAATCTGTGCAAAATATTAAAGTGTACGTGTAAAGCCAAGCTGCTCTGTCTCACACCTTAATGGACAACATTTAAAATCCATAAAACTTTGGCTGTGTTGTGGGAAGAGTATATTGCAAAAAGCCTATTGCAGTGTTTACATTGTGGGTAAAATCACTTTGGCTTGATACAGAATGGCTTTCATGCTGGACATTATCCAAATACCGGAAACATTATGGGGATGGTTTGGAGCAGCAGGAAGTTGTCCAAATAAAACAAGTAATACATGAACACAGAGGAGTTCTTGCCAAGCCAGATGTTGAGAGGTTGCGAAAGTGTCTGGACTGAGGTGGAGTCCATTTCAGCTACAAGTTACAAGGACTATGAATCAGAAGTTGTTTATCTAAAACATAAATGGTGTCTGAAGGGAGTGTAATGGCAGCAAGTTACAGAATGAAATCATGACTTTACTTGAAAATGGTTGTCACGTTGGAAGAAAACATCTTCACTTTCTATATGAAAAAACTTTTTCAGCAGGAAGCAGCGGAATGAACAGAAAATCTCACAAAAAGGAGGGTGACTAATTTAATACTGCTGTTAAGTATAATCCTTTAGAGCTTTTAATCTGTCCATTAGCTACAGCAGCCCAACATACATGACCACTCAGTCAGGCAAAGTTTTGATTTGGCAATTTACATGTGTAAAAATGTTTACAATGATGCTATGGCTGAAACATTCACTTCTTTCACTTTGGATATGAAATATATGAATCTGATGAGCATCTGATGAGCCTCTGCAAGTTTTCTAGGAATATACTGATGTAATAGAACCTTGTGTCATGTATTCTAGCTTCATCGTGCTAGAATTGTTTCTGTGTTGCAATGTTGCAATCCATCTCTTACTGCTGCCTTTTACAGTCTCTTTAACACAGTAAAACACTAACTAAAACGTAGTTTCCCTAAATAATAAGCCTTCGTCTTAGAAAAATACCAGTGAATAAGGGTAGAAAACAACAGAAATATTAAAGGGGCAAAATAAAATACATTATTTAAAGGCTATTTCACAAAACAGATATTACAGTGAATCACTCCATAGTATGAAATAGTAATGGACTTAGACTTGATAATTATTTTGTATGTGTCATGGCTAGTTGTCAAACACATGCACTAGTAACAGACACACTGTTATAGGCATAAACACCTGCTCACAGACTGTGCTGAAGGCTGTGTGAACTATGATTGTTTTTGCTGATGTGGACAACTATCTAGAGAGCTTTTTTGGTGTTTGGAAATATCAAATGATTAAACTCGGGAATGTCATAGCTCACAGCTTTAACACTTTACTGACTCAGAGCTGTCATGTTTTGTTTCTTCTTTGCTCTACCTGTGTTTCTGGGATAGTAGTAGAGTATCTAATAGTTACTCAGCTAACATATCTAACAAAATTATCATATCACAATAATTCAATCTTCTGTAGAAAGCTTTAACTGCACAGCCCACATGCAATGATGTGACTGACGTCTGAAAATACTCTCCCCTAAAACACTGCAGGATTTCATCACAAATAGCTACTTCTAATTTGATGACTGATGCCTGGTCAACTGCAGCTGCATCACAGAAATGTGCTTGATTATCATTCAATGATGAAAGGCTGGAGGCGTCTATATGTAAAAATAATTTATTTATCTGTCCTGTATTGTGACTCATGGTCTAGTTATGAAGTGGTTTTCACTGAGAATGGTGGTGTACTCTGTTTTTAAACAAGCTGCAGCTGAATGAATTTGCGGAAGCTCCCACTGTAGTAATACAGAATTTGACAACAACAGGGTTTTTTGACCCTTAAAACTCTTTAAATAATAAGCTCATTACAGCAGAACATTTGTCAAGCCCCTGCTTTGGCTTTTTAAAAATCAAAATACATACATTATTTAATCCAAACCCCAAGTCATAAGACTTTGGCAGGTCCACATGGGGGGTCCAGACTGAGAGACACATCCTGAAACAACAGACTGCTGCATTGTCTGAAACTGTGATGCGGCCTATATCAAACCCTGGCAAAGGGCAATGAAGTACATTCAAATGCAACAGGACCTCCCATTCGGCTCTGCAGATGTTAATTCTGGCAAGTTATTACCTGATAAAACATGTCTTCTAGAAAAGAAAAAAAAAGGACGTCAGAAAGAAAAGCTTGTAGTCTTATAGTGTATGTTAGTACTCTGTCTGCACACTTTCCTACATTTGGAAAGAAAAACACTGAGTAGATATTGTATAAGGTTGTAAAACATTTGGACAACATTTACCAACAACTCCAAAATGTCAGATGACCAATCATGAGTGCATGCCTTTAGACAAGCTTCACAGATGATTATCCTGTTTCACAAAGCTACATATAATATGGTGTAGATAAGCAAGCAGATGAACTTCTTATGATGATTCAGCAATTCAGCCTGAAATCAACGTGTAAAAATACTCAACCAGGCGCCTGAAGGAGTGAGATGGCTGCTTCAATGCCACAAGATAAAGTTGATCCCGAAGCCACAACACACCACCAATCTGTCACAATGACAACATTTCAAGGCTTTTCTGAATTCGGTTTCTGATTGAGCTCAACACCATGAACATCAACCAAGTCTTAACAGTTCATAACAAAACACCTACTTTTGTGCAGCACTGGCCAAACAATCTCACTTTATAGCACAGCTGCCACTTTGGAGCCAGGTCAGATCCTGGTTATAATGCACTTCTCCACAAAGCAGTGACTCCTGTTCCTTTGTTTTGCCCTTGGACCGGTCCTGTTGGACAACACTGGCAACTGACTGTGACCAGCATAAAGAGACCATGCTGGTGTTTTCAATCACTATACACCTGCTTCCTATGCTGGAAGACCCACAACAAAGATATGCATGGCCAAGTGCAACCTCATCATCTCTGGATGTGAAGCAGGAAGTAACTGCTTTTACTATTGTGTCAATGAAACAGTGGGTCAATATGCCAGACTCCTGACACTCCAGCACCGAAATAAGGGTCATGTATGTCATGTATGATCATCCTAAAACCCTTGAAAAAAACCTAAAATAAAAACATTGTTTTCTTTCTTCTCTACTCTAAGCAGCCTCTGTGCCACCCACGCACAGCAGTGCAGAAAGTCAAACCACCCCTAAATGTGCAGATGTCAAAACTGAACTGTGAACAACAATACTGATTGAAGCCCCAGTGGTTTTGAGTCAGTGAACCTGTTCACACATCATCAGCTGACCTTATGCCAGCCAGGCAAGATGCCTCCGAGGTCACTTTGGGTTTTGAGCAGCACATTATCACTTAACAACACAGTATCTCACATTCCCTCTATGAGTCTACTATGGCCAAAACACTTGCTACTGCATCTCATCGCTCCCTGAGCATTTCATGCTCTGCTCTGTTGCGGCTAATTGGTGGGTGAGCATCCTGGGGCTACTACACAGCAGCAACACACACGCACATACACAAACACGTACGCACACACAAAGTTAGGCATGTGTGGTGGCCACTCGCAGCCTGCCGGGTCTGGGTCCAGTGCCAGGCTCCGTCTTGGGCTCTCCACAGAATAAAGAGCTGCTCTGTTCCCTGGGCCTGCTGCATGGGATTCAGTCACTGTTCACCCTCTGCTCCTCAGACAATACCCACTGTTCTGTTTTTTAATGAAGAAGAGTCAACATGGAAAAACCAGGAAGGCTAGGTCAGTCACTTCCTGGGTCCCATGTAGCAAGCCTGCCGACAGGGGGGGGACAAACGGGTCACTTGTCCCGGGCCCACGGTAGAGGGGGGGCCCAGAAGTGGGCCCTTCAACCCAATAAATTATCGAGAGGAATCCTTTTTTTTTCCAAAATGGGCCTATTTGTGGAAACAAATATGTAATATTTTAGTGACAAAAGCTTTTTTTTTCCCTTTTTCTTCGTAACCCCTACACAGAAATGGTTTGACTTTGAGTTTATTTAGCGCTCTCCAGTAAATTGTCAAAATGTCTGGTCAGTATAAGTCCGGTGCACAAAAAAGAAAAGAGAATAAGAAAGTGGAGGCTTGAGGGATTTTATGAGGAAATATTTAAAACCAGGTGATGATGATGAGGCTGGAACAAAGTGGAGCGGGGGAGGAAGCGACGGGCAGTCATGTCATCATACAGCAAGGTAAAAAACAGCACGTAAACGTTTACCAGCCTCTAACATGACCTAACTGTCCAGTCTAGCTCTAGTTTAAACGTGTATAAATCTTGTATAAAAGACACAACATGTTCTCTTTGGCATAAACAGCTGAGTGTGATAGCTAAATCAGAGATGAGGGAGGACCGACAGCGGAGCAGGAGAACTAGCTGAGGCGTGTTCTTCAGGTGACAGAGAGAGAGGAGGAGAACAATCCACTTAGACTGATGAAGGCGGGTCTGCCTGACCCAGAGTGGAGAGACGGATTCAGGCTGAGAGAGAAGCGACAGAGCGAGCTGACGACAGTGGGAGGGGCTCGGTGCCCCGTCGGAGAGCAGGAGACTGATCAGACACTTAGTTACAGCGATCCTGCATTATGACCGACTCTGTTAGAGGGAAAGTCATACGTGAGATGGCAAAATGAACACTAAAGTCACGTTACAATGATAATTGTTTTTAAAAAAATTATGTCATTCCATGGGTTTGGGGGGGTGGGGTGGGGAGCATCTAAGATTGTCTTGTCCCGGGCCCAGCCAAGACTGTCAGCTGGCCTGCCATGTAGGAGTGCAAGATATGAAGGGGTCTGTGACTTCATGGGGGTCAGTGGTATCCAACACTGGGAAATCCAAATCATGGGCTAACAGACACTGGCAAATTCTCAAACTGTCTGTCAGAAGAAAAAAATAAATGTAATGCCTGTGTCTAACTATGTTTTCTGAGCACAATAACATCAATGGCGGACTATAACATTCCTTTAGTCTTGTTCCTGGCTTTCTCAGGCAACACTGGCATCCAACCACATCTGGTCCAACGCATTTGTGCTGCTCATCATGATTTCCCTGGATAGCGATTACGTTTCAGGTGGTCACATGAGTAATGCTAATCCTTTCCCCCCAGCCCCTGATGTAACTGGTTCTTTTTTGTAGACCAGCAAAAAGTTGGTGCTGCTTTTGAACCACTTTTCCTGCCTGAGAGCAGGCTCCGAACTGGCCCTTAAACTGCCTTGGTGGAACAGCTGGAAGTTCACCACTAGTCATAGATTCATAGATTAACTGCCTGCTGCTGCAAGGTTAGTTAGAAAAAATAACCAGTGGAAAAAAAAAAGTAAAACTGCAGGCTGTAAAACCAAAATAATTAGCTAAAAAGATGCTAAAAAGCTCATTTGAGATCAGAGAAAATGCAGAGTTTGGTAATAATTTACTGTGGGTTTGTCACTACTTTTTTATGATTCACAGACACCTGACAAATTCTTCGTGTCACAATATTGATGAGTGCAGCTTTAAACACAACTTCAATCTGATTTTAACAACTCTGTTAAGTTGAATATTTCTGGGAAAGGGTTCAGATTAAACTAGTTTGTCTGTCAATGTGACAAATTAGACTTCAGTTGAACATGAAGGCTAATCATGGGATTAATCCGCGGAGCAGATTTAAGATGCAGTGCCTGACAGCACAAATAACAGCAGCTCGTGGCGCTTCAGGAGCCTTTAAACAAAGCAGCTTAGATTTAATCTGGCAGTCTATCAAGAAGAGCAGCAACAACAACAGCTAAGTCTATAGTCCCCCATATGGCATTTCGGGCAAGTAATGGCTGTAAATTTCTCTGCCTCTTTGACAGCAGTGATGATATCCAGCAACGACTACAGCCTTGAGACAGAAGTGGATGGTATCCTGGATGTGGGTGATATTTAATTTGATGTCAACTCTGTGGTTAGCCTGAGCTGCATTCCTGTTAGAGTCATTTTCCTGTGGTTTACTGTGAAACATATAGACCAACTTACACTGTTCATGTGCCTCACAGAGATTGGTTGTAGTCATTTTACATGCTTTTAGTGTGTGCACTGAGAGACAAAAATGTCACTTTGAAGCCTTACTTATACCCACTTGGCCAAATGACAATGTTAGATTGATTAGGCAATCAGTGAAGAGTAAATTGATCTACCAGAATGTCAATAAGACAGCTCTAAAGTAGATTCATTGGAGTATCAGCATTGTGCTGTGCTGAGTAAACATGCACAGGGGGCCATCCTAAAACTAGCTTATCTTCGTGTACAACCCATCTTCTTCTTGTAGACTTACTGCATGTCACCAACACTATGGCAACCACAAGAAAGGTGCTGGCTTGCTTAATTGTTTCCCAGAGTGGCTGGGAAATGAGCCATTTTACTCTGAATGGTACACGGGAGAGCAAAAACTACAATTAGTAACATTCACAACAAAACATCCAAAGCGAAGCAGAAGTTTTGGACAAACACAGCAAATTAAACAAGTGAAGGGATTCCTGTTTATCCATGTATAAAAATGTACCTTCATTCAGTACATAAAACAATAAATGTTTGGGTTTAATCTACACCACTCTTCATGGTCACATGTGAATTTGACTATCTTATCATGGCAGAGGCCTTGCATTACAAGAGCTTTTGGCTCCAGGGACTCATGAGAGAGAGACTTTAAGGGGAGCATCTCATTTAGTAGAAACAGGCAACTCAGGTGGCACTATTATTTTTTCTACTAAAATCTATCAAACACATGCTTCTAGTATGATATCGCACACAATCTCATCCCAGCAGGGTAATAACAATTTGTTTGTCACATTGAGAGTGTTAAGGCAGGTAAAGAGTCCATTTCATTTTGAAATATGTACTATATCTGGGTTACTTAAACATAAATTTGATTCATTTTATATTTTAATGCAAATTGCAGACTTCTTTAAAAGCTACACTATGTAACACTTTCTGTTTTTTAGTAGAAATAAGTTTTTAAACTTATCTTATTTTGGTAGAGGTGCTGTTGACTGTGAAGTCAGACTCACAGGACAGCCTGACAGCAATGAAGATATATTCATTTCTAAGCAAGGCTCACCCTTCTAACCAATCAGGGAATTTTAATTATTTCTGCTTGATTAGTAAGACTGGGAGCATTAACTAAAGTAAATACATCATGTTTACTGTGAGAAATTAACTGACAGGTCCATAACTATAAAACAAACTATACTTGTTATGGTACGAATTGGTATTATTTATATATGTGGTTGTGTGGTCTGCTTGGATAATAAAAAAGTCATTACTCAGTGTTTGGAGTGCTTACTGTCACAGCACATAGCATGGAAAATCAAACTCAAATAAAGCATGTTCTTTAAAGGAAATTCAAAGGTTTGAGATGTGAATGCTTGAATGTAGTCACACATAGCACTAGCCTTTAATCCAAACTGTTCCCTACTGTGATAAAGGGCTTGCCTGTTGATCAAACTTATTAGGAGAGACATGTAAAGAGTCCTGCTGGTATTTCTTTTCCAGCATAATGACAGAATTCTGTATCATCTTCTAGATTTATGGAACTGCAAAAAAAATGTATGAGTTATTTATATATTATTTTTTATAATTTGTTCAGGAAAGAACCAACCCCAAAAATGAACCAAAACATTGTGGGTGCTACTATAACACGATAAAGAGTATCATTGGCAGAAAATAATGTTGAGTAGGTGAACGTGATCAGCAGCCAAGTCCACTTAAATCCCAGCTCATCAGCCCAGGTAAGCAGTGATTGATCCCTGATGATAGGATACAAACACACAGAGGTATCATCATAATCATCTGCTATTCAACCAGAAGTGATGTCATCAGTCACACAGTGCCAATCAACGGAGCACATCAGGGTTTCAATGGAGTAAGTGTTGTGATTATAGCACTAAAGTCTTCAAATGCTGGAGGGCTTCCATCCCGCCAACAGCTGAGAAATCATACTGGCAGCAGGGAGGAGGGAGGGAGGGAGGGAGTGGGAGAGTTATGATAGACAGCTCACAAAATCCTCAAGTAAGACAGATAGAGTTTTTTGTTCAAGAAAGTATTATGAGGATTAGTTTTCCAAACCAAACTTATGGATCCTAATTGCTTTCTGATCCCTTACGGAGAACCCACGATGCACAGAAACTGCAGGTAGTAGATGATTCTGACAATAGATGTCATTAAGAAAAAAAAAAACTCAGTTCCCTCAATGATGTGACATCAAACCTTTGCTTACCACAAAGTTTGTTGCCTCCAACACAGAGTGAGATTCATCAGCATCTGACAAGCAGCAATCACACCCCAACACAACAGTGTGACACACAATTTGACTTCCACTTAAACTTGATCTGCTTTTTGAAATGGGTTTGCCGGCTAAAAGATCTGTGCCACCAACATAAACAAAAAAAAAAGTTTACAGTCATGCACCTATAAAAGCTGGTCAAATTCCTTCTCCTGAACAGCCAGTGTTTGTGAGTCTGCCAGGCCAGGCAACAATCACGTTTGACCCACATTTAGCTCTCAAATTTCACCCTACCTTCACTGTACTTCACTGTAGGCCTTTATTCACTGACTTTGAATCTGTGTCCTGGAAATTCTCAGCAAAGGTTAACGATGACCTACATAGCAACGCTTCATGGCACAGGAGAGCATGGTGAATGACTATTAACCTACAAATAACCCAACAATTAGTTAACATAGAGGTGATGGAAGTTTCTGTAAAATGATCCATTCTGCATTACATCACACTAGTAATTGATTGTCTGGATTTTAAAGTCTGAAGGACATTCACTCACATGTACCACAATTGTTGACAGATGCTGTCGACACTTTATGATGTGACACATGTTTCAAAGGACTTGGCATGCTGGGCACTCAGAGCTTCAGTAGTGAGTCGGTGTCTGGACTCATAAAGTTGTAAAGAGTGCCATAAAACCAATCATTCGCCATGTTATGAATGCAGGTGTCTCTCGTGGAAAACTACAGACTACTGTACAGAAAGTTTGTATTTAAGTTAAGAGACCAAAGGTTTATTTTAATATGGTGGATATTATCAGATATGAAAACTTTAATGGGAAACTTGTTGAGGCAAATAAGACTTATTTGAGTGTCTGACTTACTTATTTAGCCCATGTCCTGATGAAGACTTTGATTTGGGATTAAACCACCAAAAGAAAACGTTACCAAACACTGAAACATGATGACAGAGAAACACACATCTCATATAAGTAAACAAGCACTTTTCTTGGCCGGAATATCCCTTTTTGTGAACAACAAAGAAAGGATCGGGCGTGCTGGACAAACAGGTCCAACCTACACACAGCTGTCCCGTCCCAGGACACTGAAGCGTGGAGGGAACAAAGAGCAAGCAAATGAAAACGTTCTTTTTCTTACCAAAACCACTGCAAATCTTTCCTCCAGTTCACCTGGTTCTGGCATGGGCAGTTTCAGAGGCATGTTGTGTCCTCTGAAATCAGTGTGCTGGTCCATGCTCCCTGCGTTCCCCATGTTTCTTCTTTGACCAAAAACTTTCCCCCCTCGTCCAATTGAGAAAATCTCCGCACGACGATCAGGAAAAATATCCGCACGCCCTGTGGTTTGCTCAGTCTCCCTCACAGGCTCCTTACGGGTTGATCCTGGTCCTGGTCACTTCTTCAGAATAAAGCACATGTGAGAGAGGCAGCATTATGCGACGGGTCCGAGCAGCACAAGCAGTAGCAACAGAGCCTCTGGTGAAGCATTTCCACGGCAGAAAGAGGAGACCTGGAAACTTGACTCGATCCACACGGACCTTTCTGCGCTGTTATCCGTATCTTGCACAATTTCGGCTCCACTCCCAGTCGGTAGTAATGACGACGAGCATGATTCACGCTTATTGCAATCCCCCGTCTGTTAGTTAGTAGTAAGTGAGCAAAGCTGGCTTTCCTAATCCCTCCACTGCTGATCAGCTAGTTAAGGAGGAGGAGAGGGGGGGGGTGTCTTAGCACACACATGCACACCGCGCACACCGCTGTGGCGCACACACTCTCATCCCTCCCTACAATGAGCCCCTTTCAGGGACAAGCCTCCCACTTCTTGGGGCGTAGCTCCCGAAATCATAGTTAAGGAGATGCTATTTTCCGTGTTGCATTGTGGTACTTCGAGTCTCTTGTAAGATACAACAAACTTGGGTACATATGGCGACCCCTCGGCCCCCTCAGGGGCCCCTGAACGGTCAACAATCAGTCGGTTGAGGGGTGAGTGAGGGGGTCTGTGAAGTAAATGCATTACTTCCTAAGGGGTTTATGTCTTTCGTGTGTTCACGTAGCTGTGGTTATTAAAATGTTTGTCAAAGGGTGTAATGTAAGCCTACCCAGCTCAGAAAACATACATGAACCAAGTTTGAGAGTAATTATTCATGAACTCAAAGTTTTTCCAAATTGTGGAAAATGTATGATTCGTATCACTTATCACATGTTTGAGGTTACCCAGAATAGTGGTATTTAACAGCATTTTACAAAATAGCCTGTGAAGTGCAGAGCAGTAACTCGTGTAAATGAATCATTTAAAATTAAAGACGATCAACTGGACTCACTATATGAAATCCCTCCATCCAGCCCTTTAAGACACTAAAATGACTATATCCAGTCACTCTTGCCAGTTCTGCTTTACATTAAGGGCAAAGCAGAAAGGAACAAGTGTAACTAGTAACATTTTTTATGTCTCCTTTCCTTATGGCAATGCCCCAGTGAGTCACAACAGTGACACAACATAATTCATCCTGGAGCTGGCACGAATGAATGTAAATGTTTAGTCACATGCAACCAGTAACTACATATGTAAATAAACTGCGTGCACTTTAGAACTGCATGATGAACATCCGGTTGAATCCTGAATTAAAACGTGTTTGAAAAACAAAGCATGAGAAGAAAATTAGAACGTCTACACTTTGACTTTGACACAATAACCGAACACACAGCTGTGATTGCAATATTTTCTTTCTTTTCCTATTGATTCTATGTATCTATTGATCTGGGTGACAAAGTTTTCATTACAAACATTTGTTCACAGTGGTCGATGATGCCTTGAATTGATCTCTGCCAAAATGAGAAGTATAGTATACATTAATTTTGTTGAATTAAAATCTGTACTTCATAAGAAAGTGTGATTAGTTTTACTTTCACTATTTCTGTACCCTACTCTTTTCTCTAACATCTCTCCACAGTGTGTGTGAGGGTCTTTCATTTAAATATTTTTGGAGAATTCCTGAATGACTGAAATTACACAACATTATCCAAAATCCCCTGATACTCAGCAGTGCCTCTATCTTTGTTCATTGTTACAAAAAAACTAAATGATCACTATAAAATGACAATTTTACAATAGATCAGTCTCAGTCAGACATGTTTATTCCCCTTCAAGATCTCCAACATGCATTACAATGAAATCTGATCTGCTGACAGGGTGGAGCCCACATTACGCACAAGAGGGTGACATCAGCTTACAGAGCTCTGGAGATGCTCCAGAGGTTCTCCACATGCACAGTGGTTTCATTCAGGCTGCAGTACCGATTCAATAGGGGAGGGTGTCTCATCAGAGGATGAGGATGCAAAACACAGCTGACTGACCTCATACGACCATTCCAAGTACATTTGCTCTTTGCTACAGATGCAGTGGTGTGACTGTATAGATACAACATTTGGAGTATAATAATGCTTATTATGATGTGAGGACACACTGGGACATAGTTGAATAACGATTTAAAATGTTGCTTAACTATTATTTAATTTAGGAAAGTATATACAAATAATCAGGCCTTGTGAAGATGTTTAATATGTTTCATTCATCACTGATAACTCTCACACAGGAGCCCAAGTCAGCCAATCATCAGCATAAACTGTAATATAAAAATAACATTGCATTTTATTGCTAAATACGTGTACTGCATGTCACTGTGCAGCTGGATTCAGTCTATTATCCCATCACAGAAATAAACAAATGGTCCTTGCTGTACACTGACAGCAGAATGGCACATGACATGTAGCTAGACAATGAATGAGCTTTAAAACAATAAGGATAACACAAAGTGTCTCTCCGTTAACTGCAGTGAAAAAACAATTGAGGCTATGTGCTATCTCACAAACTTCCCTGACACATGGTGACACAGTAACAATAATGATGGGAACGAGTTAACAGGAATATTTCCTGTCAGTGTGTGAATGCTCTACTGCTCAACTGAGTTTGTGTTGTAGGCTGCAGTAAGTATAAAATGTGTATCTTCTTTACACAGTTTGAGAAAAAAAATACAATACATTTTCCCCTTAAATATTTCTCTGTTTAATCTGTGTAACACAGCAGCAATACAGCAGTTTGAGTGTATGGGGAGAGGGGACACCTTGCAGATGCATCTCTGAGGGGTCTGTGGAAATATGAGTTGCCTGAGGTGCTGAAAATAAAGGCAGCACAATCAGATCACTGTGTGAGGAGCTTCACGTGGAGCTCATTTGGCTGCTCAGTTTAGTAACATCAGTAGAATAAAGTTCTTAAATAAAAGGAAGCTCAAGCTATGGTATTCACAAAGCTGGAGTGGAGCAACAAATGTGTCTTTGTTTTGTAATTTAAAAGGTTGAGAATTTAGCAATTCAAGTAGACAGCTTCAGCACAGGCGTCAAAGAGAAATCAGGCTGAAGGAGAGGGTGTTGAAGAACACGCTGAAGAACAGGTTCAAAACAGCTGCCTCCTCTGTCTCCACAGTTTCCCTTTCACACCTTCCAGGTGATCAATAGCTGCAGCTTATTCTCTCTACCCTCATCCTCCACATGTCCAGCAGGCTGCAGGTGCAGGGTTTGATGGCCTGTGCTGACCTGCTCTGTCTGAGTCTGCAGCACCTCTGTAACGTTAGTCTGAGTCAGAGGAAGGTTCCAGTGCTGTGGTTGCCATCCTGCCTTGTTTGAATGACAATAAATAATGAAAGTCCTGGAGAGAGAGTTCGTGTTGGCTCATCTAAGACCTCAGGCAACAGGTCAGAGTTGATGATGCCATAATCTGCTTCAGCTTTCCCTCTCTATTTGAGAATTTTGTTCCTTGATTTCTCTGATGCCAACTGAACTGATAAAGATAAATTCAGACGCTGGGTGAGCTCATGATTTTTAATGGCAAACACACTTACTTATTTGCATTAAATTTACTGGTATTATGTTTTTCAAAGTTGTTAGCCTACTCATTAATCCAGATTATATCGATTTGTAGAAATGCATTTATTCACTCAAATGATTTTCACAAATGTAAGAGTTAAATATACTGTAGGCTATATTCATACCCATGTTCAGACTTTCCTGCCTCAGTGACGATGTTATTAGTTGTAAATGACAGATGTTAAAGAGAAAGAGCCTGTTTCTAGTGTTTAAAGATGTTGTTAATGGCTCTTATTCTGAGACCAGCAGATTCAAGATCCAGATGACGGATCTGAAAACAAACGTTGGTTTCCTAGGTGTTGTTTTTCGTCAGTGTATTTCAGTATAACACTGTGCTGGTGATGTGATGCTGTTTCAGATCAGTGCGATCAGCTACACATTTCTACCTCATTGTTTCTTGTTTTGTAAATTGGCTGCTGCAACACTACATTTCTCTTTGGGATTAATGAAGTACTATCAGAAAACAATGATCCTGTGGATGTTCAGAACAACAATGCCCTCTAATGTACACAAACTGTATTGCCCACTGTAAAACAGACAAACTTTCTCTCATCTCTCGTTTAATTCCACAAACCTTTTTCCAGGAAGACAACAAAAAAATCATATAATTATGGTTTTGGCCATTTTCTGTGTTAGGCCTTTGCATCTGGAAGGAATGACGCTCAGTTTCCACAATAACAAAACAGAGGCCAGTATATTTTTTTGCACCTCTGGTTACAAGACAGTTACCAGAGATTAAACCACAGCTAAGAATAGGAATGACCGTTACAAAACTGCATCAGTAATAATCACTTTAACCAAGGCCTTTCGATGCTTCCATGTTTGTTTACAGCAAATATGTAAATATTTCAAATAATTGTGTAGTGCAGAATTGCTGGAATATTCACCTATTAATATATATTTTATATATAATTCAGGATGTTGAGTATCAAATTATATTTATTGTACATAGGGACAGTATAGGGACAACAAATAATGTAAAATCAAAAAACGTGAAATATCTGCAAATCACTGCAAAACTAACAAATGTCAAGTTTTGAAATGAAGATGGAAGGTGAAAATGATCCCACTAACACACAACAGTCCAACAAACTAATAATGTTGATAGATTTCAGACGGATACAGTATATTCAAATTAAACAGCACTGACTCAATATTTATGCAATAAAATACATTATCTTAAATTAGACAGTAATTTCTGGATTGTTTACATGTTTACTGTGTATTTTAAGCTCCTGAAAATGTGGGTAAGACACCGTTACATCCTTTATAACCTTTTACATTTATGTTGTGTATGATTACCAAATCCTTGCATAAAAAAAACAAAAAAACACCATTCATGTAGCAACTGTGGTCCAGAAACATTACCATACTTTATTACCATTGAGTAAAATCTGTGTTGAGTGTGACAGTGTTGAGGTAAACTCGTCATATGGATCTTTCTCGGCACAAACATATTTCCTTAGCAAATGTAGAAGGTAAAATGGGCATGAATACATCGAATTATTTTGAATATTTCTTAAAAAAAAAAAAAAAAAAAACCTACTAAAATGTTTATTACGCAAGAAATGTCACAATATATTTCCCAAATACAGTAACCACTGGCTCCAATGCAGCAGTTATCATCCAAAGCAATCATATCAAGAACATGAATAAAAATAGCTGAGCCCATCCTGAATTTGAATGTTTACAAACAATCGGGAAAATAAAAAAATAAAAGATTTTGGCATGTACTTCAGAGCTTATGATTTCAGACACACAGGATGTCATCTTAACATCAAAAGAACACATTTTTCTTTCGGATTTGAAATGTGTCATTACACTGGGTTATGTCAAATCATGCACACCAAAAAAAAAAAAGTTATCCTGCATCTCAAACTCAGGATATGACTTCAAATGAAAACAAAATAGCCTTTATCTTATGGACAGCCTGACATTTAGCCAAGCACAGTGAGAAATTAAAAACTGAAAAAGAAAAAAAATGTGTAGATGTTCTTCTAGAGTACAGCACATCCAGCTTAAGAATGGACACCTCCTGTCTGTTGCTGAAATACATCAATAGTGTCCTCATCCTCCATCTCCAGCTGTGAAAACAAAGACATTTGCACATTAGTTATTCTCACTACACAAAAAAATAATTTAATAGCATCTTTAAAACTTAATATTTATCTAATATTTCTAAACCCACAAAAGATTGTGGTACTGAGAGGTGTGTCCATAGCACAAACTGTGGATTACTTTAAAGTATATTTGCTTTTCTGCTTTATATTTACTTCTGCTTTGTACATCTTTGATTGCATAAGCTTTGTATACTAAATGAATAAGAAAGGGTTTTGTTCAGCACTCAGTCCCAATGAAGGATTGAGTCTTTTAAGAGACCTCGTGGGATTTTCAGTAAGGCAGATTTGGGGACTCAACGAAAGAAACAACGATCCATCAATCCTAATTTGAGAACGAGTATAGTAGCAAAATCATCAAACTCTATTATGAAACTTACTGTCACAAGGACCTCAAAAGGGAAGAAAGACCAAGAGTTACCGCTGTTAAAAAGTTAGAGTTACCAGCCTCAAATATTGCCCATTAAAAGCACCTCAGATCAGATTCCACAAGAATGCTTCCCACATTTCAAGCAGCAGACATGTCCCAGGATCAACTGTTCAGAGGAGGTTGCATTAATCAGACCTTCATGGTCAAAACCACTACCAAGGTTGACCAATAAGAAGAGAATTGCTTGAGCCAGGAAACAAATACACAGACAAGTGGAAATCTACACTTGGTCTGATGAGCTCAAATTTGAGGTTTCTGGTACTAACTGCTGTATCTTTCTGAGACGCAGAGAAGTTGAATGGATGGTTTTTATGTCGGTGATTCCAAATATGAAGTACAGAGGAGGTGGTGTGATCGAGTGCATTGGTGGTGACATGGTTGGCAATTTCGTCAGAATTCAAGGCACACTTAACCAGCATGGCTACCAAGATGTTCTACAGAAACATGCCATTGCATCGGTTTTTATTTTCAACAAGACAATGACCCACAACTGACCTCCAAGCTGTGTAAGAGATATTTAATTTTAACACCTCCACAATAGCAGCATATGTAGGAACTCCATCCAGACCACTGGACAAGTATTCCAGGTGACTACCTCATGAACCTGGTTAAGAGAATGCCCGTTGTTTGCAAAGCTAAAGGTGCCGACTACTGTTTGTACTGTTCACACTTTGTTTCGCTAACAACATAAATGTACCTGTTATTTCATAGTTTTGATGTATTTGATATTAATCTATAATGACAAAATTGTATAAAACACATTAAATAAGACTATGTCCAAATGTTTTACTAGTACTGTTCACATACAAGCAACTAAAAAAAGAGCTACTTTGATCTCCTGAGTTTTCAGTCCCTTTATTAACATGCACAACATCAGTGGTGCAGCTGTTTTAAGTTGTAGGGTAAGTTAAACAGGGATCGTCTCTGCATTATGAAAGTGTAACAGCTGCCTAAAAGCTGACGTGTCAGCAGAGACAGAAGACCTTGAGTCAAATCACTATTTTTTAAATTCATTTAATAAAAAGCAACGAAACACCAAAAGCATTTAACATTATACAGTAGGTACAACCTTCTCTACTGCCATCCGATGTTTAGGGTGACATTTTTTAACACTGATAAGACACCAAAAGACCTAAACCTGGGAAATAGTCACATTTATATTAAACTGTTACTAATCTTAGTAGATGTTTAAAATTATATAGTATGCATTAACCTGTTGATTAGAGCAAGTAGGTGGGTCAAATGCCACTGTAACACTGCTTGCTTCACAACTGTGAACACTAATAACCTCACTAATACAAACAACATTGACATACAAACAATGTATGTATGAAGTTATATGCTTGTTGCACATAACACATCTTTAAGTTGGCCATTATACTGGGATTAGCGTACTCTATATTTGTGATATCAAAAATCATGCATATACAAGAATATCTTCCAAGTTTTAAGTTGCAGAGAAATTTCCCTTAGTGTCAGACTCACACACACATCATTCTCACCAGAAAACAGAGGACAACACAGTTAAGCCAAATATAATCAAAACGTATTTTTGAGGGGAGGGGGACTAACTATTGTTTCACTCACCTGTGCAGGTGTGTCTGTTTCATTAATTGGCTGTCCATCAAACCTAAACCTTATCTGACGAATCGACAACCCCTGTAAACAGACAAAATATACAGAAAAGCATGTGACTGATGCGGTGTACTTATTTATGTATTGACAGAAAAACACAAACAAAATGAAGTCTGAAAGCAGAGGGTGAGAGGTTTCTGTTTCAGACTAACTGTACCTGTCTTTCGCAGTATGCCTTCATTAGTTTGCTGAGTGGAGTGTGCCTTTTGATTTTGAACTGTACGACTGACCCGTCCTGACCAGCTACCTTGAGGTTGATGTGGTCGTTCTCCGTCTTCACTCCTTCCTGCAACAAAAGCCGTCATCAGCAGCAGAAACGTACCGGTGTCCGGTAGTTCAACGCTAATCTAGTTAAACACAACAGCAGCTAACTGAAGCTAGCTAAAGCTAATGTACAGGACAAGTTTAGTCCCGGAGACAGGTTTCAACACTCAAAACACTGCGTACGTATTGGTAATGGTACGTAGCCACTGCTCTCGGTGGTTAGCATACCGAGCTAGCGTTAATCCATTTCAAACTGGCGCAGAAAGCTACAGTGGCGCAAATGAAAGGGGAAAAAACAAATCATTCATTTCACTTCCAATCACTGACACAGACATAAGCAAACAATGTTTAGTTTAACGGTACACCAATGAGAAATATTAGCTGATGCCGATATTGGAGGAACACTACAAGCACCAAACTGTGCACCTAAATCCAAAATATCCGCAAACTGGCCAACCTTTGTTTTCTCAGTCTCCCCGCTCAAATGCGCTATCCGTAGCCTGGAAGCAGGGCTAGCCTAGCACAGTGTGCTAACGTTAACTTGCCACTGGCATCATTACCGCGTAACGGTAAAAAACAAACACGGCGTCTGATCGAGGAAACACAGCACTGACCTTTGACTTTTCTTCGGACATTCTTGTGTTTTCGGAGGATTTGTTAGTAACGTGGAAACAGACTGTTGATGGTGAAGCGTGTTATCAGCTCCTCCGGCTCTTTCGTTAGCAGGAGCGCGCACTGATTTTTAAAATCTTATTCGACTAAAAGGGTCACGTGCTCCACTCTTCATCGGGGCCGCGGATACATGAGCGCGCAAGTTAATTTGCGCACTCCCGTGAACTAGGTGAACCAAAAGGGCCCTTCGGTAAGGAAACCCTCAAGTCTAGACCAGGGGCACTCACAACAATTAAACTAAAGATCCAAATGCTCAACAAGTTGAAATACGAATTAAAATGAACTCCACCACAAAGGGAGTCAGAAACACTGCAAAGCAACAGGAAATATCATCATATCATTCATTTTTATTCACAGTTTATGAAAGTAGACTATCTAACACTGGGTCATTATTACTGTTATTAAGCAAAGGTGGTCTTAACATAAACAGCTCTTATTCATGGAATGAAATTTAAAGTGACTCTCGAAAGGGAGTCAAATCAAGCCAAGCCAAGAGTTCTCAATGAAGATTCGTTATATTGTGGACGTCACAGATTTGCAGTTTGTAGTTATTATGTGCCTGTAATATTTAATTATAGAAAAATAATAATATAATTCATACTTTATCAAATGACTTGGGGAAATACTTCTGTACAGGCTGCCCCCTTTTAGGCGCCAAGAGTTCTGTTTTTCCTCAATTGTTAGGCTTTGAGCCAAAAAATGCAAGTCACTACAGCTTATTTTTTATTCATTTAATTTTGAAATGTATGGTCACAAATTTTTTAAACAGCTGCACAAAAATCAAATGCTTTCCATCAAAAACACAAATTTCTTTTATCCAGTAAAAGACAAAAACTAAAGCTAATTCTGATATTTCTAAACACATGAAAGAGCAACAAATGTGGTGTGTTACACGTTACAAATTAACTTTTTATATAAAAATAAATGTTGAACTTTAGACACGAACGATGATCAGGAAAAATGTTTCTATTACAATGTAAGTGAAACTGCAAGTTATAAAATAAGCAATACAAGCACTGATCAGCTCATCTGAGTTGAACATTTTACAATACTGTGTTTTATGTAAACTAATTCAATAAAGTTTGCATATCACTGTGGACAGTATGTTTTTACAGGTTTGCCCCTACATCTAGTTTCCTGTGCAGAAGTCAGCTGAAAGGATTTTACTTAAATCACTTACATCAAAGTGAAAGCAGAAGAAATATTAATATCAGAGACATGTACAAAACATGAAGCATAGGGTGAACTGACCGTGTTTGAAATACAGTGCAAACTCAGCCAAAATGTCTTTAGAGCATTTTAGTAAGTTTTCTTTGCCTTCGCTGACTCTCAAACAATCTAGAAAATCACAGTTTATCATATGCTACTGGAACGCTCTATCTCAGTGTTAAAGGCATCAATGAGATCATCTTAATGGATTTTTTTAGGATTGATCGCTGAGATACTTCTTAATGGTCATCCATACGAGAGTATGGGTTATCCTTTGCCAGACCTGAAAAGAAGAATAGACAGCATAATCAATAGTACAGCTACACAGAAACACATCACTCTGAACAATCAAACTCAGGAATATGAAATATTCAGATGAGTTGCGTTTGTGTTAAATACAGTTAATCTATTTCCATAATCCTTGTCTTCCAAAAATCACTTTAGTCATAAATCAAATAGAAATCATGCCTATCAGGTATATACAGTGTAATTTTTCTCCAATAGATGGCACTATTGCATTAATTTGTTTTTGCTTGGTTCTGTTTATGGATGTTGCTTCTTTCTTGATAAAGTTGGTTGGTTGCTTCGTCTGCTCAGCTGTCATTAATTTATTTAATTTGATGTATCTTATTGTTCCTCTGGTTTGTTTTTTATTCATTTTGCAACAAATTTGTTATTCTGCATGTAAACTAAACGTAGGCAGAAAGAACCTCTTTGTTTACATTTATTAACCCACTCAAACCACACACAAATGAAATGTGTCTCACCATATTTCTGCCTGATTTCATCATGCCTCAGCTGCATTTCTGTTCTCCTATAACGGGAAGAAACAAAGACAAATTGTTACACAACAGAGAACACCGGCTGCTTTCATGGCAGCAGAGTTTGAATCCTTGTTCAACACAGAGTACTATTATAATAATGGATTCAAACATCTTGTAAATTGATCATTTTTGTCGGTTTACTTGATAATTGAATTAATGAAAGAAACAGAAAATATTTTAAAGATGTATTGTAATGCAGGTTGGTGTTGATCTCTGAGATATGTGCTTAAAATACAGAAAACAGTTTTCTTTAAGCACAATTTTTTTTCTTCTTGCAATTTTTATCATAAGGAATCTTTTTGTAACCATGCTGATCATTCTGACTGTAACAATAATCTTATGTTAGTTAATGGTTATTGTTATAATAAGTAACAAGCTAATTAAGCATTGTAATTATTAGTTATTGTCAAACCCCTAAACAACAGCCACATACTTGGCTTTCTGACGAGCTTTCCTCGCACGAGTTTGTCGCTCCGCCTTTTCATCTTCTCTCTTGTTTCTGGAAAATGAAAACATGTAATTCATCATAGTTACATTTTTTATAAATAACCTGTTATACATCAATATAAATGACATTGTATACTTTGTTTGAGAGATTAAATGAGATGTTTTTTGGTTTTATCCTATTACACCAAATCTGACTAAATACTGTATATTGCTGTCTCCTCTTCATTTAACACACATTATGAAATTAAATAACTTTTACAAGGGTCCAGAATGCATTAATAGAAAGAACAGTTATTTTCTGAGCTAAACTGCAGTCACAAATTCTGACAGGATTTTAGAGACGGCAGTATCAGCCTAGCCTTGCAGAAAAACAACCCATTGTATTCCCCGTCCTCCGCCTCCTTCCATGTTGAATCAGATTTCATAGCCAACAGTTCATGTGACTTAATGCTTACCCAATCCTTTCACACTTGCAGCAGCAGAAGCAGCAAACAAGAATGGCAATTATGATAGCGCCAGCCAGCACTGACATGGTGATGATCAAAATCTGGAAGTTCACTATAAATTAAGGCAGACACACAGAAAAAGTACAAATTGGTCTGAATGTGAGCCTTTCGAGTAAAACTATCAAAAACACACAGTGTACGTTGGCCGTTTTAGACCTTAGTCAACTATTTGGTGGTTAAAGTTTGGCTATAGTGCTTATGATTCTTTTGTGAAGAATAATATCTATACTTAGTCACTGACTCATTAAGTCAAATAACTGATTAGTCAGAGTCATGTAATGACAACAACAAAAAATCATTATCATCAATCATTATTAATTCAGTTTGATAATGTAATCAATTATTAATTATGTTCAAATCCTCAAGTAAGAAAGAGAAAATCAGCAAATCCTCACAGTTGTAAGTGAGAAGTTGTAAGATTGTTTGGCAAAAACTGATGCCAAATAAAAGTTTTTTTCATATGTATGTTCTTTTTAACAAATATTTTTTCCCATAGAGTCTGTCCTGCATGTACTCAAACATACATGCAGGGTTTATCTGAAGTGTGATAAGTCTTACCCCAACAGAGCCCCCATCGTGCATCAGACAAAGGACAGACACTGTTGGGGGGCAGGATGTTCCTCACTGGGTAGTCGATGCATTGTTGGGTTGGTATGCACCACAAACACTGCAACAAATACAGCAAAAGACACTGTGCTGAGTATCTTTGATTTTTAAGGCAATGCATGACTAAGAAACAAAGAAAACTTCTTCAGTATTTGGTTTAATTCTTTGGAGACTTACTGTCACATTCTGCAGGCACTCTGCACAACTGGTGTTGGATCTCAAGGCACAAGGAGCTGAGACAGAGACATGTTACAGTGTGTTATACTGTATAGGTTCCAGCAGTTCTATCAATGTTATTAAAAATAAACTACTATAGTGTTTATCTCATGTCCACAGTGACGAACCATGGGCGGTGGCACGTGCACCAAAAAACAGTAGTTCAAAGTAAGTCAAACTGAAAATCTTTGCCACAATAACTAGCAAGAAAAAACTAAACTAAGCTTCGATTTTTGTACAATTCCGCAAACATCTCTTTAGTAAATGAATAGTTAGATCATTTCTAAGAAATGAGTCGATTAACTTGATGTTATGATTTATGAAAATGCATTTTGCTGCTGTCATGTGACAGCCTCCTGACCTGACCGGACAAAACAAAGCACATCGGCTGAAGCTGCAGAAAACTTACTGGAGGCTGGAGACGGAGTCGGTGTCTGCGCCTGTACAGTTAAAATACCGCAGAGAATGAAGACAGAAACAATGGCTGAAGCTTTGTAAACTCCGGACATTGTGAGGCGAGTGAAAGTCACGGACTACATGGAAATAACGAGCAAACTGAAACACTTCAGAGTCAAAGTGGAGGGTGGACCTCTAGTTTACGAGGAGCAGACGTCACGAGCTCCTGACGCTGGTGTCATCAAACAGCTGCAGACTGAAACATCTGTCTGAAAACAATGTTTTATTAAAGCCACAGCCATGGACGACCTATGTCCGCTTCTTTACGTCGGATTTATGATACTTTTTTAACAAGGCGTCCTTGTGCTATAATTTCACATTTTATTTCATTGCAGTGATTACTTAAATAAATAATGGCGTTATTGACTCATAAAAATGCATTAATCTTTATATATAATCTTTAAACCATTCATAATAACTTTTAACAAAGTTTGCGTGGCCAAGTTGATCCTGGCTATCCTCCTTTAGCAGAATAGCATTATCTTTCCACTTACTGGTAACAGGCTGCAGTGCATCAGGAACCGTTTAAAAACTAATTCACATTTATAACGACAGCGTTTTCTGTATTAAAAAACCTTTGTTGATGTCTTATTACTATATTTAGTTCCAGTTGACTTATTGACCCTTTCTTATTACATTTGTAATGACAGAATTGATGGTTGACGTTAGATCCATTACACATAATTACTGTACCCTTCATTCATATCAAGCATTAGGTCAGTTAGTAATTATTATTAGTTATGCCATATTTTATAAACCCTGTATAGAGGATGTGTACCTCTGAAACAAATAAAAATGCACTTTGCTTTAAGTCACATATTAAAATATTCCAGAGTAACAAACATATTCAATATCTATCTCAACTCTGTTCACATATCTTTTTTGCTATCTAAATTATGATACAATATGTCACCATTTATGCCAGATATTCTAACTATGTGCATCTAGAGAATGCAATTTATGATTATTCTCTATGTTGTCAAGAGTAATTTTATTTAAACAAACACTGAAATTTCTGAACATGTAAAACCTCCATCTTATAGTAAAATACATAAATCATTTTGTCTGCTATCTCATTTAATCCTCACTCATCTCACGTTTTCATGTTTTGCGGTAATACCTGACTTCAGACACAACTGATTACGGCATAATATAGTAGCCATGCTTGATTCACTTTATTACATTTGTTTTATTCACTGTAATGAAGTGAGCCAATGCAAGTGTGCTAAGTGTGCAAAATCTCAGCTTTTGGTATTTCAGCCATTAGCAGGTTCATTGTACTGTACTTTTGTAGTAACGTGTACATTAATACACAGAGGCTGAAAGACACATCAACAGACACAAGACAGTTTTTGAAATACAATAATTTATTAAAGCATCTTTAAATTCTGATATAAAACATGTTCTGATTTTTCTTCTTCCAAACAATCAGAAATACAGTCATCGTCAACGGCAAGCTCAGTCTCTGGTGTGGCCGCCGGCAGCTGACCAGAACACATATGTGAGCACAATCGAAAAGCAATGGAACACAGTAATGCAATGTGAGGTAAATACTAAGCTCATTATGTTTGGCTCACACTCTTATCATGAACTATACTGTAGGTTGATTGGCATAGGTTTGAATCCTTTGTGTACATTTAAAGTGGCCTTGGAAATCCTCTGGTTAGTGAGACAGTAAAAGGAGTTGAGCTCGTTGGGCGCTGTGAGCAACAGTCTTAACGTCATTTTATGCTGCCAAAAGCTCAGAAACAGGGCACATAATGCAGAAAATCAAGAGTAAATTAAATTATAAACAACTTGTCCGTTTCTGAATCTTGTGGATTTTAGTGTCCCCGACTGCACTAATAACATAAAAAACAGTAAAAAGCATCAGAAAACTGCATCAATACATTTAACTTCTCTGGGCTTACTCTCCCAATCCATTAATACTTCAATAAATAAATACCCCAACCTCACATGGCCTTTGACATCACAAAAAACATACTCTTTAGGCAGAGAGATACTTGACAGGTGATATTGTGCTGGCCTTTTGAAACTGATCCTTAAACATAGGTTTGAGAAAGTTTACCTCCAAGTACATATCACATCAGCTCAAATGTTCTAGGATATAAACTCAAGTTGTTCAGTTGATTATAGTTCTGGTGCCTTTTGAGAAAATACTCAACTCCAGTGGTTACAGACATTGCATCTCCACTGATGCTGCAGTTGTTCTCACTGAATGTATTTATTTATTGCATTTAGCTGACTTATAATGTAGGAGGTGAGTTTTCCTTTTGTAATGCAGGCATGTGCTTTTGTGGCAGACACACACACACACACACTGAAGCAATAACCACCTCTAACCAACATACTCAGCGCCCCAAAATTTATATTCCATTCCTGAAAGGCCACATCTGCAGTCAAACTATCAGTCCAAAAGAGCTACAATAAAAACTTAAATAAGGCAAGATGAAGGAGAAAATCACCCTGGGAGGATGACAGTTATATTATTAACCTGAGGGAATCAATCTGTAGTGATGCTGCAACATGTTCTCTTACACTTGGGATGTAGGCTTGAAAGAAATGAACTATTTTGGGAAATTAAATCTTAGATGAGAAAGTGTCTTGAATTATTTGAAAGATTTAGTGGAACAGGCGCATACAAGCTCTGTTAACCTTCTCTGGAAATTAAAAATAAATCCACTAAAGAATACCTGAATTAGATTTCAAGTAACAAGAGATAAATGACCAGTGTGATTAGGAGGAGTAACAGGTTTGGAGACTGCATGGAAGGAAGCAAAAAAACACTTTTGCCACAAACAATAAACATATCACAAAGTTTTTAGAAAGGAATATTTCTGGATGGATTTTGTTTGCGTTGCTACGTAGCCAGTCGAAAGCTGTGAGACATCATCACTGTCAAAGTAAATTGTTCCTCTTCTCATCTTCTCCCCATTCTTGCTTGTTGTAGTTCAGGTGTACTGTAGCTGTTCGTACATTTCCACGATGTCCTGTACAGTCAATCACCTGATCCAGTTGCTTCCATAACTGGACACAGACTTCACGCTGCACCGCTTCTTTACAATCATGTTTATGTAGGCTTTCATGATCTTTGTTATCTCTCCAACCTGGAAATGTACATATGGAACAGTCAGAAAAGAAGCAATGCAACAAAACTACACATGTAAAAGATATAAATACAATCTTAATGTTCCCTCAAAACAAATTGTGATCATGATCTGATCATGATAATTGTGGTCATTTTTGAGAATTTTATTTACCACAGATTGACACAACAGCAGGGTGTCTTTCAAATTAAGAGCTCACTGCTGTTAACTAGAGTATGCTCTGATTAATTCTTCATGCTTACTCCGTTAGCTTTACATAAAACTCAGAAACTGATAAAAAAAAACATCATGTGATTTTTACTGGTTGACTTTTCCTTAGTTAGTTTTAGGAAAACAAACAATGCAATGAACTAAAATCCTGTTTTCTCTAATGAACATGTACAATATATTTGCTACAGAATACAGAGACAGGTATATACCTGCGGTGTTTCAAAAAACATTTCTCTCTCATCCACAGTGATCTTGTAGGTGCAGGGTTGTGGAGCGCCAAAGAAAATGATATGCTCATATGGGAACGTCTCCAGAGGCTTGGGCTCTCCTCTTTTGTAGACAGACACGTTCTCAGCGCTCACACTCAACCAGAGATCATGAGGGAAGCCTCCTTCTTTGCACTATAAAGATATACAGAATCTCATGAGAAACTTGTGATCAGTGTCAAGTTGACTTTGCATTGGGGATCAGCCAGATATGACATTTATTCTTTAATTTCATTATACCAGGGAGTGTTTCTACTATTATTTGCATTTATTATGACAACCCCTTAACTCAGGTTTCAGATCCACAGCAGTCATTTTACCATAAAAACAGAAAAATTACCCCAATAAATTCCATACAGTAAGACAAGACATAATTAATAATCCAGTAAACTTGCCTCAACATCAAACAGCGTTGATCCGTATCCAGGCCACTCTTTAATAATGGTCATGTATTTGAGCATAGCCTGGTGCTGATCCAGACCTTTGAGGCGGGACCACTTCTCTACAATGCTGGTCCTGGTGGCAGACATCTCCTCCTTTATCCACATCTCCAACATCTGCTCCTCCTCCATGCGCTGCTTCTTCATTGAGCCTGTCTTCAACCCCCGACGCAGCGTCCCATCCAGGAAGCTAGTCCTACGACGCTCCAGAGTTTGTCCCGACCCCGAGGCTCCACCCACTTTGGTAAACTGCAGGATGCGATTGCGAAGACGGCCTACAGGGTAGACATTTTCAAGGTTCCAGGTGACCCGCACTTTGTCTCCATATAGAAACTGCAAGCGCAGAGCGGCCAGGTGCTGCAGGGTTTCCTCACGTGCAGGAAAATGTCCACGGGTCAAACTTTCATGGGCCTGAAGGAACAAAGCTCAATTTTAGCACCAACTGCGACATGTGATTAAAATGCTCAATAAAACATAAAATGATGAGGAAAAAAACACACCTGTTCAAACATAAATGCAAACTCCACTCCTTCCTTTGGCATGCTCTCCACATCCAAGAAGCAGTAGAGTTTAAAATAAAGTTTCCACTGGCCTTCACTCTCAGCTTCCTCGCTGCCAGCCAGTCTGGTGAGAAAGCCAAAACTCTGTCACACATCTTTACTTTGGCCCTTCCTTCCTGTAGTACTAGTATTATCATGACTAGAAAATGCTTTTCTATGTACCTCAACAGGTGTCGGGTACAAAAGTAACCAGTGATCATATATAACATACCTTTCAAACTTAGCCAGAACATCAGCAACAAGGACCCTGCTTTCCACAGCTTTGTCAACAATGTTATGTTCAAAGAGTGCAAACATGTTCCTGCTGTCCTCCATAGCCAAACCCCTGATTAGCTTCTCCACCACCTGAACAAAGTAAAGCATAATATCAAGAATCATATTGTTAATTTATATTAGTATGGCTCCTCTTTTCGCCATGTTGTAGGAAAAATCTGTATCAAAGACTGTGTAAATAAGAAATAATTGTAACAACAGCTTGCAGGGGAGAATTTAAAATAGCATATGTAATGACTACAGTTCGCTTACCTCTCCAGCAGTGGTGTGTGAGTTAACGGAGATCTTGCAGGAGCCTCCTCCGTGGCAGTATACTGTGGTTGTCATTTCCTGTCTGGTAAGCAGTGCCATGATTTCCTCTTGAGAGGGAACAAACTCTCTGGTTTTGGTCTTCTTCAGAGACTCACCAATGAAATGGGCAAACAGTTCAATCTCTGTACCAGGGAACAGCTCCCTGATCCTGAAAAAGGTCAAACAGATAGTGAAATCAATGTTTCAACTGGCTATAATCTTTTAACATGGGACTGTTATGAATACAAGCTTATCCAGAAGTGGCCCGTACCTTTTGAGGTGAAACTTGAGGTAGCGTAGGATGCCTCGGCTGGGCAAGAAGGTGCAGCTCATACAGGTCAGGAGATGCCAGTGGGCACGATTGGCAGGACTGTTGGGATGCGGCACGTGATTGGTTTGCTTTATCAGCTGACAGTAAACCTCATCTCGTAATGGCCTCAAGTCTTGACAGGTCTGCAGGATTCCCTGGATGATTGGCACAGGGTCGGAAACTGCTTCCATCTCCTGCAGTGAGTTGAAAATCTTCACAGCCTCATCCTGCAAGCTCGTATAACCCTTTTCCTTTTGCACTGGGACAGAGAGAGAGAGAGAGGGGAAACATTTATTTGAATACTATTTATTTTACTTTATTACCTGCACTTAGTAATGACACGTTAAATTACATCTAAACCCTTCCAAATCCTTTGTCATACTAACAGTGACAAAAGTATAAGGAGCTTTTAGTGTCAAGTTGCATTTAAACACTATCAGATTCAATGGGTTTTAAAACCACTGACTGTTTAATCACACCCTCAATGTTGACCTGACATATGGCATTGAAAGTGAACATTTATTTTCCCCAATACTGTCTTTTGTCTGACCATTTTTAATCAAATTTTAATTTACTATTATAGACCTAACAGCACTCAGGAAAAAAATCCACTACAGTAGATGTTTATCTTAAAATGCTGTCACCAAATTTAAAGAAATAATTCCATCATCTTTTACTTCAATGTCTGAAAAAGGAGGCTGTGAATCAGGGGAGGCTAGCACCATGGTACTATTCAGTAATCTATAGCTTAAAGCAGACATCACAAATGCTGGAAATGAAGTGGCATTCCACTAATTCAGACAAATCTGTCATAGCCTGGAAAGACAGTTTAATAATATATAAAAAGCCCTTTGTAACTCTAGAACCCCATATTATTCATCAATAACAGAGGAAAATAAGCTCAACCCCAGGTTTCTGTTCAGAGCTGTAGCCAGGCTGACAAAGAGTCATGGCTCTGTTGAGTCTAGTATTATCTTAACTCTCAGCAGCATTTCTTTACAAATAAAATCGTAGAAACAGCACTGGTGAAAGTCACTAAGATCTTCTGTTAGCTTCGGACAACAAACTTGACTCTAGACTTGTCTTGTTAGATCTTAGTGCTGCATTCAACACTACAGATCACAACATTTTGTTTACACAGACTGTAACATGTCATTAGGATTAAAGGAACAGCACTAGGCTGGTTTAAATCTTATCTATCAGACATATTCCTATTTGCTCGTGATAATAATGAGTCTTCCATGGACGCAAACGTTATTTAATGGAGTTCCACAGGATTCTCTTGCAATGTTTCCTTTAGGCAATATCATTAGGAAACACTCCACCAATTTCCATTGCTATGCAGCTAAATATATCTATGAAAACAGACAAAACAAATCAATAAGTCAGACTTCAAAAAGACATAAAGGCATAGATGTCCTGTAATTTTCTAAAAGTCAGGTTAGAAAGGCTACTCTATTCAGACAGCAGGGCAATGATCTGGCGATATGATGCATATCACAATAGGGATTATGATTCAGTATACTGCAATACAAGACACACCACCATACGCATACAATCTGAGCAGAGGTTAAATACAACATAAACACACAGTTACTGGCCCTATCAACCTGCCCAGTTTTTTGTCTGCTGCTTATTGTTGCTCTTCTTTTCTCTCTCCACTTTCCACTCAACCAAACCAGTCGAGGCAGATGGCCACCCACCCTGAGCCTGTTGCTGCTGGAGGTTTCTTGCTTTAAAGGGAGTTTTTCCTCTGCACCTATTGCACCTACAATACCTATCATTGTTGTGGGTACCCGATTTATCTGAACCAACCAAATCAATAACAGCAGCTTGCAAACAGTAGCTACATGCCAGAGAACTCACAATGAATGCTGACATCTCCATAGGGCAAGGGTAGAAGAGGGGAGTGCAAAGGATGCTGGGTATATCTCAGGATGGGGTTCCTCCAGTATGTCTGCTCCACAGCCTCCACATTTAAACTGCTCTCCTGGAAATATGGAAACTGGATCAGGGATCTTAAAGTAACGTCTTCAGAAATTATCTTTGCAGCAAGAGTATTTTTAAAAAAAGTGGAAGTTTGTATTTAAGTGAGTTGATTAAGTTAAATTCGAGTCAAAAATAACAGTAGTAATATCAGTGATCATTACTATTACTGCAGTGAAGTTAGAAGACAGCTAAGTATGAGCAAAATAGGTAAGCAACAATGCTTTGAAGCAGGTGAAGCCACGTGGATCACAGCACACATGTAGTGAGTACCTTACTTTACTACAGTGTGTGTTCCTGCCAAAGGTTTGCATAACTGAAAAGAATTTTAGTTACAATAATATTATTGCCCATGTATTAATGAAATGTTGTACAGAATTACAAAGCACATTTAGTGAGTCACGTGTAGCATAAAATCTCACAGCCACAAAACAACAGTTATTAGTAAGCATGGCATTAAGAACCTAACCACACCAAAAGGACAGATAGTCATGTGAATTTCGTCATACCTTGATGTCCCTGATGAGTTGTTGTGTTGGTGTTTCGATGGGAACTTTGCTGTCTATCACTCCCTGTATGGCATTCGCCCACCGCATGGCTTCATTCAGCATTTTGGTGTAGAGACGGTAAGAGTGCTTACGACCATGGACGATTAAATTCCAATAACCTGCATGATGTCATTAAATGCAAATAAATATTACAGAAGATGAATTAGCCACACAGAATTTTAGGAAAGCGAAGTTTATCTCAAGCTGATTGAGAATAACGTTGAGCATAAACTGACCAGTGTCTTTGAAGACCTTCTCGTCAGGCTGAACCACAGAGCAGAGACTGTTGAGGACCAGTGTTCCCAGTTTGGAGGCACTGCGCTCTGATGACTTGTAATAATCCAGAGAATTACTAGTGAGAACAAACCAGCGTTTCTTCAGCTTCAGAGATGTGTTTTTGGCTCTTGACTTCATCTCTTTATGCAACCAGCCTATAAGGATAAATAAAAGATTACTAATCAATTCCTAATAAGAAGAATTCTTATCTAAAATTATATTTTTATTATCCTTTTTAATATTCCTTTCTCATAAACAAAGTGATTTCATTTATTTATTTTTTTCAATACGAAATCCCATCACAGTCATTTAGGAACCTAACCAGACGTATCCTACTAAATAAATGAGCAAACGAATGAGTGCTCAAATTCAGTGTGTCTGGTGACTGACCTCTGACTAAGAACTCCTGTCCGTCATTACTGGAGTCTCCCTTGGATTTCTGCAGCAAACCGATCCAGTGGTGCATCTCCTCAGGTGTGTCTGTGTTACAGTGGATCACGCGGTTAGCCGTGATGATCACAAATGAGTTTGGTCTGGAGACAGAACACATTATAAACACACGCTGTTGTACCACTTCCATTGCGGTCGAAACACTCTGTATCTTTCAATCAGACCTGGGTTTTCCTCACCTGTCGGGGCTGTCTGAGGCACAAACAGAATCAATCAAGCCTACATCCAGTGTGCCCTGGATAAAGAAGAAAGAGGTGAACTGAAATAATGTCATTAGCTCTTATTCTCATTGGCCCACATATACTTTTCTTTGTGGGTTTATGAATATTGTCACGTTGCAGTAAATATTTTGAAAGTTACATAAAATTTCCCTGATTTAAAACTATTTAGCCTACCCTAAACATAATAAAGACATGCTTACTTGATGTAAAAAATCTGTTTGTTATACTTTGCTAGCTTGTTTCTATGCAAAGTGGCTTGTATTTTTTAATACTTTTATTGGGTTTTCAAGCTTATTTTTCTAGATCTGCAAATGCTATTCACTACATAACAGACAGTCTGAAAGAACACTGATAAACCACCATGTGTGTTCTGTCTCTTCAGCTTAAATTACTATATGACCCAGAATTGGACCATCTTACTTCAGCTGATTCAGTGTCATGCATCACCATTATTGATGAAACATAGAGTTGAGGCCGGGTAAAAAGAGGTAAAACAGCACTAACCACTGCATTCTTTGGGTTGGCCTGTTCATGGTGCATCTCCATGAGCTCCTCTGGGCTGGCGGTGTGGACCCGACTCAGCACATTGAACCAACCACTGGATGGGGTCAGAGGGAGTTCAGGAAGTTAAAGTCAGCAAACATGTAATTGAAAATTACACTGAAACTTCCACTGGCAACCACAAGGGGGAACTTTCCACACATCATGTTTACGGAGAGCCGATGACAAAGTTAAACACCACTCATAAAAGAGCCACAAGTTAGTTGATATAGAATACATGGATATACTGTACCTGGCATCTTCTGGGGACTCTGCATAGATGTGGTATGTCCTCTCCTCAGTCACAATATTCAGTGCATTTTCCTTCTCATGATTGTCCACTATGTCCCTACAGAAAGATCCAAAACTTAGTGAACCATAAATGTTGTGTTTCTGGATTGAAAATAATTAGAGACTATGATTTTTAGCCCCACTGACAGAGAACATGTTCTTACTTGGCTGCGCGGATATCTATGGTTCCTTTTAGCTTCTCTTCACTGTCGTTCTCAAAGTACATGAGCTTTGATTCTCGCAGAACGAACCAGCGCATTTTCCAGTTGCGACGAGACAAAGTGGACATCCCTCCTCCTTTTTTGTACAGCCAGCCAGATTTCAAGGAGTCCTGCTTCGCCCGAAACCACATGAAGGTCTCGTCCTTTAGCACGCACCAGCGACGACGCCACGGGATCATCAGACCACCTGCATGAAGAAAAGGTCCAGAGAGCATAGGGAGAGTAAACGAATGCTGAACTACATTGTTTATTGTTATAATACAGCTATGACACCTCCCACTAACACACATACAAGTGCACACAGACATTCATACATCTGAAAGCATCTTCACGGAACAAAAGATCCAATACATGAAAAACAACAAAAATAACTACACTATCACAGGTAGTGATAGTAGACAATGTAAATGGTAGGACATAAATAAAGTAAGCAAGCCAGTAAGAAACATAGAAAGCCTGGAAGGCATTTCTGCAACTGGTTAAATGACCCTACATGCTGAGTTCAGCTGTGCATAAATCATGTGCGTGCCTGCTGGGCAGTGATTCGGTAAAGCCACTTACTCTTCATGTAGAGGTAGCCGTGGAAGTATGGAGGTCCACTGCCATTCAGCAGATTCAGTCTCCCATTGGAAACTTCCTCATCTGTGTCCACATAGCCATCATTGTCCTCATCGCTGTCAATGAACTGAAACACACACACCAGCATTTGTGAGCAGAGAGATCCTTCATAATGTTATATAAGCATCTCAACACCTGAACATTTGCAGTAATAACAAGTTTTTTCTTTATTTTCTGAAGTCTACAGGATGCCAAAGTCTCCAATCTGCAATGTAAGCACTTAAAACAATGCCCAAACTCTGTTGGTACTGATTGTTGTTTATTAAACTAGACATAAAACTGGTGTATACACAGACTTACACATATGCACATGCAAACACAAAAACTTTCCTCCTTCTCCTTTGACAGTTTGCTGATCTAACAGCGTTGCATATGAGCTCTCTGCTTGACTTGCAGTATCTGGGAACAGACTCGCATGCGGAGCCAAAAGAAACAATTTCAACAGTGTTTTACTGTGATTCTAACATGAGCTGAGACTTCTGATATGTTGAGAAAGGATTCAGTCTTCCACACGTGATAAGATTCAGTTCAGGATCATCAGCATGTGGGAAGCATAATATACCCAGAGGGAATCTAGGTGTGAGAGTCAGTGTACGTGAAAACAAAGCTAAAGTTAGATGTAACATGAACATGGAAAATTCAGTGATCCAATGTTTGGGTAAAGTTTGCAAAACCTTTGGGCTTCCTTAATTTAAAATTCAAGGTCAGTTAACATCTTAGTAAAAATAACATCCAATTTCTCATGAGGGGATTTCTGGCTTTGACTAAATTTACACAACTACTTCCACTGGACCTTAGATGTTTCTCCAAATGGTTACCCATTTGGATTAAATCATTAACAAGTGCAACCCTGCATATTTTCCAGTTGCAACATCTCAATAGCATATGACAGAAATGGCTCTCAGCCTGTTAGTTCTCACCGAGTCAGAGCTGCCTCTGAAGGAGTCCAGGCTGTTCTGGGTGCAAGAAGATTTGCGTAACAATTCCTCATCTGTGATATGACCATAGTTAATACTAGCACCTGAACTCCCATGAGCCTCCTCAAACTCCTCCTGGTCATAGTCTGACTCTGTGTCTGGCAGGTTTGAGTGGGACGGCTCCTCACTCACAGGCTCATAGACTGACCCCCTGCTGGACCTCTGGCATGACTGCCTTTCTCCGTTGGTAACCACAGGAGGAGGAGAATGGCCAGGTGTCTGGGAGTCTGCAAGACTCTCATGATTCTGTCCACTGGGGGAAACTGGGGAGAACTTTCCCAGTGTAGGAGAGGAGGTGGCAACCACTAGTCCCTCTGCAAAGGCAGGCGGAGGAGGGGGAATACTTCGGAATACTTCATTGTCCAGAGGAACTGCAGCCGGAGGAGGAAAGTCAGGCAGAGGAATGCACTCGTCCTCAGCATGGAAACCCTCATCTACCTCCTCCTCAGCCAGAGGGGCAGTGGATTCAGCCGGGTCGTGGAGGTTCTCCTCACTCGAAAGGGATGGCTCTAAACCACCAAAATCCAGCAGCTCCAGGAACTCCGTAGCCACACGGGAAGCTTCCTTCTCCAGCCTGTAGATCTCAGCGTCCCTCATCTGACGTAACTCCTCACGAGAGATGTCGCCGAGAAGGGACACGCCGTCTTCCTGCTGCTTCTGCAGACGCTCGATTTCCCTCTCCAGCCGCAGGATCTCCTCCATCTGACGGCTCTCTTCCTCAGAGGTGTGACTGTAGGACAGAGTGTGCGACACCTGCTTCTGTAGGACAAGACGACACAGAGAGCACAATTAATGTGATTTTAATGAAGCCGCACATTCCCAGCTCATAGGGAGCTTTGTCATGTCAACACCTAATTTGACCCTGTTTTATGTTATGATTTATTGAAAATGAATTACCTTCTGACAAGCACCATTAACCAGTGAGTTCCTAAAGAAAAAATAATAGTGTATTAGTGGTGACAAATAATTAATAATAAGGCAATGATCCAAGTAACTTGATATGTATGACTTGTACCTTTTGTTCTCTGTTTTAGCTGCCATTTTCTGCTCTTCCTCCTTTAGTCTCAGCTCCTCCTTCCTCATCAGCTCCTCCTCTGCTTTCCTATTCATCTCCTCGTCCATCAGTCTCTGTTTTTCTTCCTCCTCCCTCTTCCTCTGCTCCTCCTCCTGTTGTCTCTTCTCCTCCTCCATCCTCCTCTTCTCCTCCTCTACTCTCCTCCTCTCCTCTTCTTCTTTTCTCCTCCTCTCCTCTTCTTCTCGCTTCTGTTTTTCTTCCTTAAGCTGGCGAAAGAGGGATCGGGCCAGCTGGCCTCTGTGGTGTTTCTGCAGGATGATGGCGGCCAAGCGCAGGCGGAGGAAGATGCGTCTCCAAAAGTGAGCGCGGTAGTTCTTCTGGATGGTGACGACGCTGGACAAAATCCTTTTATACTGTTTCCTGATGAGAAAATCAGACAGACTTATTTGTAGTATAGTAGTTAATCAAATGTTATCTGAGAACATTGTGTGTCATCAAAGACAAACATATTTGTGACGTTGAACAGCACCACATGGTCTTCTACTAACACCCACTGGCATTTTCTGTTTAAATAAACACACTGCCAAGCCTGTACATTCTGTGAATTCTGCAATGTTTAGAGTCTGATGAGCTGGTGGTGTTCCACTGTGGCCATGTGGGCTGCTGTGTTTGGGCCTATGACTAAGATTCATCACCCACATGCAGCACATGCATTGAACACATACACATACACACACACACCACACACACACACATAAACATGCACATACACAAACACACATGACAAAGGACCACACACAATGCTCTGACTCTCTGACCCTTAGTCCAGCCTAGTCTCCACAGTAATCACTCATGGCCTCCAACTGGTCTCAGGATGGCCTCTGAGCAGAGATAGTGTTACATGTAATAATACAATGGCTTTACTTGTGTCTTTAGGCAATTTCCCAAGTCTCCGTCTTTAGTATAAGCAGCTCTGAAGTGAAGGGAATCCACAACCTGAACACTGTCATCAGTCCCATTATGCTCTCCCAACGGAGCCTTTCAGAGGACTTTATGTGACCTTATATACAGCAGCACACAGGTGGGGCACAGCTAGATTACACAGTTAGGGGTGTGTGCATATTTTTAAACCACCATCGTGATGGATGTCCTGTATGTCAGGTGGAGTGGAAAGGTGGAAGAGCATAATTTATACTGATGATACAACATGAGTATGATGTTGAGTTACAACAAATTAAAGCCTTGTTTATGGTCCCAGAGGATTTAACAAAAATGTCCAAGGTAGGGAGCATGACCAGTATATCATTCCAGATCACAAGTTCAAAATAAACTTAAGGCATTTTGAGCAGATAGTTACCCCACACCCAAGCTTTTACCCCCTAAAATAGCTTTGATGTTAAAATCATCTTATTCAATCTCTTTCAGTGTTATAAAACATGTACACAAATGACAGTAAAGACTATCTCTTTCTAAAACATAGATATCTACTATCTATGAACATAGATATCTACTATCTATGTTTTACATTTTTATATGGCTGCACCATCTGTTGATCACTTGTACTCACTTTATGAAAAATGTTTCATTCTTCAGACCTGAGCCTCTGAGGACTAAAATGTCATTAATAAAGTAACTACAAGTGGGCCACAGTGTAGGATTCTTTTGACTTTCTGCAGGACACTGGGATCCCAACTTGAATTTACACAGCGGGTGCCTGCACAGAGTGATTTTTTTAATGACTGACACACTAGCAAGTCAGCAAGATTTAGGAGGAATAGCTGTATAACTGCACACCTCTAATACCCTAGAGAATCTGTAAACCAACTTCTCACTCATACTGTACATAAACCTACAAAACGCCCATGTACACACACACAAAAAGATAAACGTGTGCAAAGGCATACATGTACGCCTAAACCTCCTTCCCCCTCTAATCATACACTGTATGGCTGCACACATCTATTACAAAACAAACACTGACAACTGTCACTGCCACTCAGCCTCTCACCCTTCCTCCACACTGTACCGCTCACCTTGCCACATAGCTGAGGATGTGGGCGCGGATCACCATGCCAGCCCTACGCCGCACCTCTTCCCTCTCCTTCTCCAGCCTTTGCTCCAGGGCCTCCTTTAGGAACACCTGCGGGACGAGTAGTGCCACGGCCGACAAGGAGTGACAGAGACAGAGAGAGACACAGGGAGGAAGGTTGGAAGGAAACAGGATGGGTTAGTTCCTCTCCTTGGTAAAGCTATAAAAGAAGGCCCACATAGCTATGAAGGCCCCCTGTTGTCTGTTGGCAGGCCCCTGTGCCCACTGCAGAGGAAGCTGTGATGCAGCTGAGGCTAGCAGGCTAACTGCTCACCCTTACTGCACAGCAAAGCAAAGCAGTGGGGTAAACTGACACCAGGACTGCAGTGTTGCTGCTAGTTCTGCTGCTGCAGAGTCTCATTGTGTTCAGGTGTCCTTCCTGAGCATTTCCCCTACTGCTGCTGCTGCTGCTTCTACTGCTGTGCTGGTAGCTCGACTGACGTGCACAGGCAGAAGGAGAGGGAGAGCAGGGGAGAGGTAGGGAGAGGAGGGATGGAGGGATGAGGGGGAGGGATGGTGGCTGGTGTCCAGATAGCAAGCCACACCCCTCCTTACTCTTATGAAGGAAGGAGAAAGAGTTTAGTTAACCCTTCCCTCACTCCTGGAGACTTTTTTCAAAGTTGGTACTATCTCTGCCTGACATTTGACAGCTTGCAATTCTTCTTCTTTAAGCTAAAATGCTTACAAGAAATGAGAATACAGCAGTAATGTCATAATGAAACATGACCAGATTTGCTGTCTTAGCAGGCTAGGGACACCGACCAGTTGCTTATCTAGAGTTTATGTGATAATGTGATATTTCAAGGTAGAACTACTTCTACCTTCTAGTGTGTGTGTGTCTGCGTGTGTGTGGGAAGGGGGGGGGGGTTCTGTCCCAGATGTTCCACAATAAAAGGATCCTACAGCTGCAGCCCTGCCTGCCTCTGTAAAGTCTATGAGAGGAGGAAGCTTCCTCTTCGTCCACATCCTTCCCCCGTCTGGAAAACAAATGTCTCGCAAACCGAGATACACACACACACACACACACACACACACACACACACACACACACACACACTCTCCGTGCAACGTCACCCAAGCCCTTAATTCTGGGCACACACTTCCTCTAAACACAATCACAAACAACGCGCACATATAACTACACACAGATTGTCTCTCCAAAGGAAATGTAGACCCCTTCTGTCTCTCAGCCCCATTCCCACAACCTGCACTACTACTTTTGATGTATATAAAGTGTAAAGTAATGCAGTTATCAGGAAAGTGCCAAAGATGATACAAGTGCTGACACTGGGTGCATTCTGTCTAACCACACACTCTCTGACTCCTGATATTGACACTCTGTGCATGTATGAGAAATTGTGGTTATGCACCAAAGGTTTGATGTGAACCACATGTTGGTTCTTAATGAACACATAGTTCATTAAGAACCAACATGTGGTTCACATCAAACCTTTTTGGCCTTCATGTATATTACAGCCAGCCATATGTGCAATTAACACTATTGATAGAATGCCAACCAAACAGAGTACAGACAAATTTTAAAATACATTAGTGATTTTTTCCCACCTACACAAGCTGAAACTTAGAGCAGGAAGTGACAGTGGGACAAATGTGGATTTAGTTGATTTAAAGCCACAAAGCCTCCAGAAAAAAACATGTTATTTATATCCTTTCTCTCAGCTTTGTAGAAATAATTTATGCTTAGTCTGACGTGAAGCACAGAGGTTTTGCTGTCCTGATCATACAAACCATTGAAAGTTAATCATTCAATGAGAGTGCAGAGAAATAGAGAGGGCTTTCTGTGGTGCAGTTGATGATTCTTTGAAATAAAGAGCCAGAGAGAGAAAAAGTGAAGCAGTGAGAGATAAGCACCACTGAGAGATGTATTGCAACAGATGGAAATCATAATGCTATACTAACTTTTCTAAGTTGAATGCATGACATGAGATATTCCTCTAACCTCTGCTCAGCTGCAGCGTCTCATCACTGTAGTCCACCTCCAAATCCCTCACTCAGAGTTTAGTTTATTAAATCACCAGCTGGGTGAGTGTCAGGAGGCTAACACTCTTCCAGCTGCAGCAAGGCTGCCTCTGGATTACAGTAAGCCCCCGAATGGGCCACGGTTACAGTAACAGTTGTTGGTGTCTGTGTTTTTAGTGATCTCTGTTGTCAGCAGGAGAGCAGTATATTGGCCACAACCGGCCAGAAAAATGTTTGGGGCATGAGTCACAGTGGGGGACATCCAAATTGTGGCACACATTAACAGCTTGGGAATGACAGTAGCTGGACTTGCTGAGAAAGAATCTGTCCCAGAAAACACAAAAGGAAACCATTCTACCTCAGATTGTATTCCACCTATTTTTAAAAAGCTAAGCTCATAAACAGTGATTTCCTACTTACTGAAGGTCTTTTAAAGCATGTAGGACCTGTATTAATCAGGTTGTGGGGACAGCTCACATTCTGGAGACAAACTGGTAACTTTAAAGGTTTTTGGTTCAAGTTAGGAGACAAATTTTAAAGTCAGGTTAAGAATAGGGCTGGGTTGGGGGGTGGTTATGGTTACTGTAACTATTTAAGGCATCAATGTAAGTCAATGCAATGCCCTTCTAAGTGACAAAAACAAGTTTGGGCATGTGTGTGTGTGTGATTGAGTCTCTGTGTGTCTAGGTGCTCCACCTTTGTCTTCCCTAGCTGCCACTCTTTCTTGGCTTTGTCATGAAGTGTGAGAAGCTCTGAGCAGCTCTGCTTCTCGTCATCTAAGCGGTTTCTGGTCTTCAGGATGATTTTGTACCTGTGGAAAGACACACAACATAAACACATATTCATTTACATAAACAGAATATAAACCATTCAGGACTTGAGTGATAGATTTCTTTTATTGTGTTTGTATTGTGGTGTTTTTTTATTTAGTTTTCTAACAAAACAATCCAAACCTCATCAACATCAGCTTGCCACAGTTTCAGGATGCATGTAAATATTTTATTCACCTGTTATAGAAGTCTTTAAAAGTTCTGCGGACAGGGAATCCAGCCCTGCGGATCTTAACAGTTTCCAGCATCCCAGAGTATCTCAGCTGGTTCAAGACAACGTCAGGATCAAATTGGTTGGCCTTCTGTAGATGACAGACAACAAAACAATAACATTTACGTTTAGTCATTTGGACACTTTTAACCAAAGTGACAAATGAGGTACAAAGCAAGCAACAAATCTAAGTCAGGGAGAGGACATTTAAAGCAAAGTGCCACAAGACAAAATCTTTGTTTCGTGAGACATAAGAACCAGATAAGGAAGAAAGATTATTTATAAGTGCATAGTAAGTTGTAGAAGAGTTGTGGAAGAAAAAATCTGAAACTGTAGACATTAAAACATTAAAAGCAAACTTCTCTTAATGGATAGATGAACACCTTATGTTCACTTGGTTATGTAATTTTTCTGCAGTAGCTGTACATTAAAGGCTGACCTGCATGACTAAATATGTGTTCTCTAAATGCACTGTGCCTTACTCTAGTGTCCGTTAATGGCAGATATGGGATACGCTGCCAGAAAAATAATGCTCCACTGTTGAGACTACACACCTTTTCAAATGAGCTTACAACTGAGTCAAGTTTAACTTGAACTGAAAAGTGAATTACCACAATGAGTGCTATCATTTTACATTAACAATCAGGTTCCTCCAATGAAAACACACATCAACACAGAAAAACCTGAACAGTGTTGAGCAACTGGGGAGGTCTTTCTTTTCACAGCTCTGAGTTAGCAATGGTCCTCAGCTTAACAGAGGGAATCTGTGATGTCTGCCACCTTCACCCCTACACAGGCTGCCTGATCACTCGGAAGGTCCACACAAAGGCCACTGTCCCTCAGAGAGCATGCAGTGCTGGATAAGCCCCACACAGTACCACAGCAACCCCCAATGTGTCAGTCTAATTACAGGCTAATGCTACTATGCATGGAAACAGATACACTTGCATACAAATCCACTTGCACGCTTGCATATGTTCATGTGCATAATCAAACCCACACACATAAATGTGCACAGCTCTGAGCTCTGAACTCTGCTCTTTACCAGAGGATTTAGGCAGCTGAAAGAGGTATGGCACATTGAGTTGTTTGAAACCAAGCTGACCCTACCCTCAGTGACATAATTCCAGAGAGGGTGCATGAAAATTACACAATTGCATTGTACATGTGTGTGTGTGTGTTTGCATGCGTGCCATCATGTCAGAGGATTGTGAATGCAATCCTGTCATTCTGCAGGATTAACAGAGACACGGCTTGTTCAATCTTGACCCACCAAAGTCAGGTGAGCGAATGTGAGGCAGAGCCAATGAGAGGCAGGGGACAGATGAGGGAGAAAAGGCAGAGAAAAGGAGGCGGGTACAGAGAAGGAGGGTGAGGTGACGACAGTGTAGTTTCCATGCTAATAAGTGAGCGAGAAGGTGTGGAATGATGCATTGGAGAAGTGGGAGGTAAGAAGCCATAAAAAGAGGACAATCACTACACTGTGCACATATATAAATAAGAGTAACAGGGAGAGTAGTATTGAATTTTAGATCAGTCAATTCAAACTAACATAGAAAAGTAATAAACATTAATAAAACAAAAAATAAAAATGATACAATATCAGGAACTATGTTATATGTGATTTCAAAAAAGTTTAGGAGTAATGTGGTAAAAAGAAGCCAAGGAATAGAGGGCTATTAAATAAACATCCCGCTGTGGTCTTATCTTGGCATTCCACTGACATGGCTGAGCATCAGTGAAGCCAATGCAGCTGGAGCAGTCAGCAGTGACCCCTGACCTTTGGTAAAGGGGCTAAAGTGGTAGGAATGTGCTGGTACACAGTCCTTTTATTTAAGGGAGTACAATGAGAGTCTTTGCACTGAGCAAAATCAGTTTATTAGTAATAAAATGTTGCAGCATTAACAAAGAGCAGTTACTCTTCAAGTGGAACATTTCTACGACTTTGCAGTGATGAGTGCCATTATACTGTGAAATTACTTTCTCCTTAGTAGGAGTCATAAAAGCACAGAAACAACATGACTAAATATTAGCTCCGAGCAATGGGAGCTACAAATAGCACAAAGGAGATTTAACTTTGTTAGTGCTGACCTTGACAAAACCTGGCAGAGTTTCTGACATTTTTTTGTGTGAAATGTAATTAGCATGACCTACCTTCTGCATGTTTGGTTTGATGCAGCGTACAAAAAAGGGGTTAGAGGCACTTAGTGTGGCCATCAGGGAATGGAGTGAGTCCTGAAACAGACAAATAACAGGAGGATAAAGATCAAGACTGCAGAAAAAGCTGGCACTTCAATCAAACATGTTCCTTTATATCTGTTTATTTGTGCTAATGTTTATTTTGGATAGAAGGGATAGTAGATTTTTTCTTAACTGTGTAACAATGCTCCATTGTACTTGTGAAATCTACATAAGTAAAATTATTTATTATTAGAAAAGTATTTTTGAAAACGTAAATGTATTAAAAGAATAAGAGTAAAGTAAGAGTAAATGACATTGGTTTTGATACTTTCCACCTCTCACATGCTATTCCACAGATCAGTTGTACTTCAAAAGACACACACATGTACAGTTACACACTGTGAAGACCCTTGAACCTCGCAGGCTATATCAGCCTCACTCTCCTTGCTGCCTCAGACAGCCTGTCTCCAGTGAGGCCTGGCCTGGCAAAGCTGAGTGTGACTGGCCCCTGGTTGGCCCCTCTCTGCCCAGCCATCAACCCTTAATCCTCTGGCTTTAGGGACTGTAGGCTAGGGCAGCCTGCCAAATCCTCCCTGCTCCTTCTCTCCGCACTGCAGTTAGACCATGCTATGCTAACCGCCCCCCCACCTTCCAGCCACATGTTTCATATATCCCATCACCCATCATCCTCTACAGATAAAATACACAGGCAGCATTCTCCTCTCTGTCCCCATGATATCTGTCTTTCTTTTTCTCTGTGCCCCCACGATCATTCTCATTATGCCAAGACAAAGAGCCAAATGTTAAGGGTTAAGTGATTACTATATACAGCAGAAACTGGGAAACAATAAACTCATTGTCAGTGTGATGACACAATCATAAAACCATGAGCATTAAACTGCAAGTGATATTTAGGTCACAGGAGCTTCAATCTCACCCTGAACTGAGAGCTGACAGTGGGTTTACGTCTGGCTGTGCCCATCTTTAAGGTCTCGTCTCCATTTCTGCTGCCGACGCGTTCAAACAGGTCGTAGATAAAGTCAAGCCTGCAAGTGCACAGTAGAGAACAGGTCATGTTATTGAATCATATATCAAATATAAGCTGAATCATATAGTTGTGTGTTACACAGAGGAGATAGTGTGATATCGACCTGCTGTCTTTGAGAATAAACAAGATGTCATCTCTGAAGGTGTCTCTGTTCTTCTCTAGGATCCCACGCACGTCATAAAGCACCTTAAAAGGTAAAAAAAAAAAAAAGTAAGTATGTCTTTGAACGATTTATGGACATGTGCTGTATATACACTTGTGTGAACACGTGTGTACATGATGTTATATTCACAGCTGTGTGCGTATCCTGTAATTCAATAACCATCACCGTCCCCAGTCTTAAGCCTTGAGGCCCATGTTGAACCAAGAGACCCAAACAAGTTATAAATCACAGTCACACCAATTAGACCCTATACCAATTTTATTATTATTATACAAAACATTCTCAGTTTTATGTTTGTTAAGTAGGATGATTCCACAGAGAAACTGGTTTGTCAAGGAAGATTACAAACTGCCAAAATCCTACAGGTGCTGAGTGGATACAGTAACCAGTGAATGAAATAGATAAGGTTGGTGATAAGTTGCTTCTTTCCATTACTGCTCTGGGAAACATTAATGTTCATATGTTACCCATGAGTTAATAAGGAGTGATGAGTTTTTTTGTTGTTGTTCACATTCATGTCTGACAATGATTGGCTTAATTCAAATTAACTGCATTTTTCTGGCACCACGCAGATAAGGAAATCTACAGGAGGATACTATGATTTCCTCACTAAACTCAGGAATGTTATTTTACATAACAGAAGGAGCTTTCAGAGAGGAGACCAAACTCATAGACAGGCACACGGAAAAGAGAGAGAGAGAACAACTGGCTGGCCTGCCTGTCCTCTCTGCACCAAGTCATTACCATAGCATCCATGCCAGGCTTGTGACTGAGCTGCCTCACTCAAACTGAGGAGACCTTGTCTGAGGCCGGCTTCATAAGGCCAGTCTCTATCAAAGCAAATCTTTCTACTCTCCACATCCTATCCCTCCTGCCCTATCCACTGTCTGTGTTTGTGCATCTTTCCTGTGCATTTTTTATCTGTTTGCATTTCCCGACACTTCTGTCAGGAGTAATCTCTGCCATCAGTTAAGCAAAGGAAGGAGAGGATGACAGTGAAGCAGTCTCTCCTGACTCAGGAAAAAGACTGAGGGGTGCAGCATCAACATCCTGTAGCAGATTCTGGCAGAGAAAGCCCCACTGCTCAACCAGCAACTACATTACTTACCCATTCAAGGACCAAAATGAACCTAGTTTTGCTCTGTGTGTGTGTGTGTGTGTGTGTGTGTGTGTGTGTGTGTGTGTGTGTGCGTGTGTGAATGCTGAATACCTCTCCAGCATAGTGCTTAATGCCAAACTGGTGGTCAGTCACTCGGGGCTTCACATAGTATGGGTTTGTCTGGGGAGAAAGAACAAAGAGGCCACTGACTTTTAGAAATGCTACTTAGATGTACTTACCTAGTTATTAACTAACTTAAATATTTAATATTTAACTTAAGCTAACAGTAGCAAGGCACTCCGCCCAGCCTCCCCCCTCCCTGCTCTGTTTTGCTCTTTTACCACCTGTTACTTTCTGTCACGCTTTGCGTATCCGTTGACAAATTACAATAAAAAAGAAAACTGCAAAACATACTAATCAAGCGGAAGTTGCTAAACTGGTTAGAAGGTTTTAGTAGTGAACATTTTTACAATGCTGCCACGCTGTACTGTGAGTTTGACTTTACTGGAGGCTTTCATAGCACCTCCGCACATTGAGATACAGAAATATTCAAAATACAGTTAAATACTATAGCTTTAAGTATTTTACTGACTCATCCTAGACAAATTCAGAGTGAAACTGAAAGGTCATATATAAAGGTGAACTAATGATTATGTACATTATGATGTCTTGTTTTGTCTGTCCAACAATTAATCAAAACCAAAATTAATCAATGCATTTTATCAATATAGTAACAGTTTAATAGCCCTAGCATGAAGTGAGACAAAAATTGAGAGTTTTATTTTTAAGTTCTCTGTATTGTTTAACTATTGTCTTATAAACAAGTCGTCCTGCCTGTTGAAAATCCTGGAACTGCAAATCCTTATATTTTTTATGATAAAGTTGGTAGTCTGTCTGTGAGACATCAGAATACTTATCACTTATATATCTACTATTAGAGAAAAACTATTCTTATATCTCATCACAGCTGCTTTAGCACTCTGGCTCATACTTAACATGCTTCTGCATTAGGTTTATGCCTCAGGAACCCAGAATCAGATGTGATCTAGGAACGACTGCCTTTAGTTTGTGCAACAACTTCATGGAATAATTTGGAATGTCAGTAAAAATCAAAAGACCAATAATAATTCTCCTCCTACTTGTCACTGCTTTCCTTCCTCCTTACTTGCCTGTTATTTATTTTAACTGTAAACAGGGCACTGCTGTAAAACAGCATGTATACTCAGCCACCCTACCCTGTATAAATAAAGGTGATGTGACCTTAATACCTAACACATGGATCAGCAGTGACGGCAGACAGCTCAAGGAGAGGTCAGGCAGATCTGACATCTCACTCCACAACTGTTCTGTGTTTTTCCGTCAGCCATAGAAATCCCTGTTGGGTTTTCTGAGGACACTCTTTTCTCCTGCATACAATGCTGATCAGACGAGGAGAACGGCTTATCACATTTCAGCATTGTTGCGTTTGCATGTGAGAAAGTTTGGGGGCGTGTACAAGTGCTACACCAAAGGTAACAGGCGATTCAACATCCAGGATAGAGGTTTAACTCTTTGAGGCTGTCTGAGGCGGGGGCCTTAGTGATGGGACATGGATCATTTTTTGGACTTTGTGAGTGTCTGACTGGAACAGATAGGGTGTGCGTGGGCTACTGCACATGTGAAAGACATCCTCAAGTTTTCATGTGTTCATGTGGACTCACTGCGTGTCGGCTGTGCAGTTTCTCCAAAAGGGTGTAGTCTGTGCCTTTGGGGAAGCGACTCTCCTCATTGATAAGAGCCAACATGCCCAGCTTCTAAAGGGGAGACAAACAGAGGAGTAGAGAAGTTGAAACACACCATAGTCATGATGGAACTAGTTATAATCTCATTGGGACACATCTGGCAGCTTTTATTGTAACAATACATGCAGGAAACAGCATAGGAGTTATTGAAATTTCTCCTTTATTTATAGAGACAGGGTTCAGTGAGCAGGCACAGTGTTTGGCGGCAACAATTTACTTTGCATTTGCACATGTTCAACAAGTCATACTAGCAAAAAGCAATCATGCAATAGAGGGACACCAAGCAAAATCACAAGCATATGTATGAGTAAAACGGCTACAGTCTTTTTGCTTCAGTTTAACTTTCCCAGATTGTGATTTTGACCCAGAAACCTTACGGACACTAGCACCTACATATCCTAGTCCAACTCTATAGAGGCTCAGTGCTAACCATCACTGAAACTATGGGAATAAAATAACACTAATTGTCTTCATGCTTCACCTCAGACTGGTGTATATTACTTGGTGTTCACACAACATGCAAAACGAGACTATCTAATGATAGACTAGATGGGGGTCAGTGTAAGTACAGTTTGGCGTCTGGGTCAGCACGCTCTGGCTGGTGGTTAGCGGTCGATCCTGGTGGTGACTTTGTTACCTTTTCTATGAGATCCAGACACTCTGCATTATCCATCCAGTCTATGGCCTCCCACTGGATCCCCTCCCTGTGAGGACAAACACGCACACACATACTATGTATATGCAGTGTATAAATACAAACAACTAGGAAGACACAACGGCTGTATTGTTCAGAATGAACATGTGATGCAATGAGCCATGTCCAGGCTGTTGGCCCATTATACAACAAAACAACTGTCTGTGGGAGAAACTGAGGCGATTCCAAACCTCTGGCAGTTTGCCTTTATTGCTATAACAAGGCCCAACCCCCACCTCCAGCCCTATCTGTCTGTGGGACAGTCTCCACCACACGTACAGCCCTGGTTTATTTTTTCATGTGTCCACCAGCATACAAGACTGGTGTCTGGAAAAGAATGTCTCTACATGTTTTAGATATACAAAACATCTTTACCTGTTGTACTCCAGCTGCTCCAGCGAGAAGATGTGCTTGTTGAAATACTCCTGGAGTTTCTCATTGGCGTAATTAATGTTAAACTGTTCAAACCGGTTCACCTAGAGGACAAGAGAATAGTTTGATTTTCTAAAAATCTCTCTGTAGATCGGAAATGTTGTTTATTATCAGTTCTCCATGGTAAATAAATTGCACACCGAAGCTATTTAATTTTAGTACTAATTTTGTTTATTGGCATGGACAAATGATTTGTAGTTTGTTGCACAAATGGTCCAGACCTGTCGAACGAGTCATGTACAAACAGTCTACCTTTCTCAACAGAGCTAAAAAACACTAATTTGACCTGGAATCATAATGCCTTAATCTGAATAAATTCTGAAAAAAAAAGAGTTTTAAAAGGACACCAAAATTAACTACAATAACATAGAAAACAACTTTCTGTAAAAATCTGTATTCTTTTTACCATATCATTATCATCACTTCCCATTTACTGAGAGAGTTTTAGCTTCTACAACCTTATTGGGATATTTCAGGACTGGAAATTCTCTCACTTCATCAGGGTCTTTATGTAGTTCTCTGTTCAGTATCATCCTCTGTTCATTTACTGTTTTACTGTGTGCAGAAAATAAGTTTTCAAAATGCTATTTTGTATTGGATCTTAAAATAATTTGGTGAATTTTTTGACCTCAAAGTTCTCAAACCCGAAGATGTCCAGGATGCCGATGGACTTGAAATTTTCTTTCCCTTTGATCTTATGGTTGATCCTCATTATGATCCAGGAGAAACACTGAGAATAAAGAGCCATGGCAACCGAGTCCCGAGAGTCCACTGCCTGCAAATCACGACACAGAAAGGCGAAGGTTACCATGGATACTAAGTCAGGCATAAATAATAAGAGAAAGGAAACACTGGAGACTGTATCCTTAACACGACACACAGTATTTAATCATATACATTTCATGAATTCTATCAGATGACAGTTAAAGTTTTATTGTTAGACTGATGGTTTGGAGACAAAGGTTTTGTCAGTGTCTGTCTGCAGGTAAGACGTTGCTTTCACAACAGACAGCATTGTTTATCACCCACATATCTTAAGAGTGGCACTCTGCAGGCAATATTTATTATATTATTAATATATAAATGTAGTGAAAACAAAGGCATATCAAAATACTGTATAAATATGCTTTAGTCGATGGCTGCCTCTAGTTTTATTACTATTAAAAAAAAAACATTTGTCTCACATTTGTCTCTCTTACTACAGAGACAGCAAGGTCACACAATCCTGCAGGGCCATTTTGATAGGCAGCATTGGTAGTTCATTTTGAGGTACATTACTTGAATATTTATTATTTTTACTTGATACTGCATTTGTAATAGGGAGTGTGTTAAAACAGTACATTGTCATGTACTGTATTTACATTCTTATTTTTTTTATTTTCATTTTACTGCATTTTAACTCGACAGGATGACCAGACAGGGGGAATTTTTATAGGCAGAATCTGAATATAAATTTGCTAAGGAATACTATGTGATTCAACAGAGAAAAAAGTAAGTGAACTTGTTTTGCCAACTTCATATGTAGAAATATTACTTCTCTGATTGACGATGTAACTGCAGTAATTTTTCACAAACTCCACTTATAGCACTTGACACAATGTAAACAAATAGGAAAATCCATTTCTGATCACCATTTGACTGAGCACAGATTTTCTCCAGTTTCTATGTACAGTAGTCGCCCTTTCAGCTACATAACATCTGTGTAGGTACATAAAAAGCTTGAGCTCACCAGATACACTTCCTCCACAAGCATTGTGTTTGAATTGAAAACAAAACAAGAGTATGGCTGTGTGTGCTGTATTTCAGGCAACAATGCTCCTGGGCTTTTGAGTAATCCATCATACCCAGTCACTTCTTGCAGCTAGCGGGTGTGAACAGAGTACTGGTGGCTCCAGGATCTCCGTCACAAGGGTGAGAAGAATGGCTGTTTGTCCAGGATGGGGGGGCTTTTGCAGGCAGTCGTGGGGTGGGTGACCCCTGGCTGCTGTGAGAAGAAGCCATTCTTACCAACTCCAGGACTGGAATAATGAACTCTATTAAGAGACAGCCTGCTTCAAAGGCCAGGCAGAACAAGCAGCAGCAGGGTGACAGCACAAGGTCTTTGTCTGGTGATGAAAAGTTTTCTTGTGATTTTCGTGCCCTTGCGATAATAGTAAAGGTCCGTTCTGCATATTCACTGACATTTATGCATATGAGTGGGCTGAAGGCTTGAGCTCAGCCAAAAAGGATTGTGTGAGAATGTTCTTGTGGCATATGGTGAAAAGGATAACACATGCAGATGATTTGTGAAATATTCACATTAATTACAGACAACAGCGTGGATGTTTGAAGCAGTGAATTTGCCAACGTCGTGGTGCCTGGTTGCACTGCCTCCACAGGAGAAGACTCTCACTTCACCCCCAGTCATCGGCTCTATTGTGCTTTTGACTCAGATCACTATCATGATAGCTTTATTGTGCCAGGAATCTGGCAGACAAAAAGCAGGAAATGGCTGGGAGTCACGCAAGGGATCTGGAGAGGCATGTGGGGGAGAGTACTGGAGAAAGGCTGTGTGTCACCAGGACAGGGAAGGGAAAGGCATTTACTGTACTGTATATTTCAGTGTCATGACGGTGTAGACCTCTGAAGAATAACTAGCACCAAAACACAGAAATGTGAACTGTTTCAGGACTATAGCTGCTGGATTCCTGTGATGAGCTACAGAGGAGGGAGTGGGTTTGGATGTGTTGTTACCTGTTCCACAGTGAGGGGTGAACAGATCTCCTCTCCTCTGAGGATCATGGAGCGTTGGGTCAACACCTCTGACAGCTGGAAGGAGTCCAGCCCAAGCAATTCACTGACGTTACTGACCACTGAAACACACACAACCACAGACAGATTTACCCACATGTCTGCTGTAACTAATGTGGAGCACAGACAGCTCAGGTGACACCAACTGATATAAAACAACAGATACGACATATAGACCGTTATCCTATACAGTCTACTGGACACTCGACCCTCTTGGCTGGGCTATTCTGCAGTCACTGTAGTTCACTGGTTCTTTGGAAAAGAGGTCAGACACAGCAAACAAAAGGAGCCTTGAGCTCATGTTACAGCCTGTTTGGTGCTCTGTTCAGTGCCTCTGTCTGCTAGTACAATGTCTATCCAACTCAGGGGTATATGGAATACTGTACAGTGTTTCAACACCAGCGAGGAACTTATCTGCTTTAGAAAATAAACTTGTAAATGAAAATGAAAATGAAAATGAAAATGTAGGGAAATTTACTGGTACCTAAAATATATCTGAAGGGAATTTTAATAGTTAGAGCTCATGAGGTTGATGTTAGCCGATTGTTTATTTGGTTGCAAAATGAGAACTTGATTAGTAAGTGCTGTGCTTTCAAAACAAAAATATGATGATTTTCCAATAGAAATAATAATTTTAGAGATAATGTGTTATTTCCAAATAATCTCCTAATGATTTCCCAGGAAATGTCCTTGTGCACATAGTTCTCTGTATGAGTATTTCCTTGAAAAAACTTTTTCACCATGCATGTTTATGTGACCTGCTGTGAACTGACACAAACAATATCTTTCTCTTTTTTACTTTTTTAAGGAAATAATTCCCAGAATTTTATATTTGTACTTATCTGTGTCCTTCAAAGTGTCAGAGTGCAGTAGAGATTAAGGATATGTGTAACACTTTCATCTGGGTCAATCTAAGACCGACAAGTAGCAGCAGAAACCTCTCGATTCCTTCTCTTACCCCCTTTTGAAGTGATCTGAGCTCCACCAGCAGTCATGAATTCAATGTTGCCCATCTGTAGGACAGCAGACAGCAACTTGAACACGTCTCTGATCTCCTCCTCAGTGAATTCCATCACTTTCAGAGCCTCCTGCAACATCACACAGACACAATTAGACAACATGCCACTGTAAAGACAGTAGAAACACATTAAACCCAACCCTAATTTGTCAGATCAGTTACACTTAATTTTATCTTCTCTGTGAGCTGTAACACAGCATAATTCAAAGTGTGCCAAAGCCAATACTATCATATAATGTTTCCACTTTCTCTAAGGCTAATGTTTTAAGACAGTCTCTACACTCACGATGAAGGGTTACAGCACCACCTGGAGGTGAAGTAAACCATGTACATCAAAAGATCATGTATTCTTTCCCGTTCCTGCTCTTACCATCACACTGTCAAAGAGCTGCTTGTCATTAAGACTGCTGTCGTGCACACAGCCAGACTGGCTCAGGTAGTGATATGACTCAGGTCCTTCAGACAGGAGGTACGTGTCTGCAATACAGAGAAATAAAGTTAAAAGAAAAGGTAATTATTGAAAACTAATTAAAATTAAAAGCATTCTTGCCAAACAGAGCAAAAAGAGACAAAAAAGTCTTCTGTGTAATCTCGGTAGATTTTGTACTTTGTGCTACTCGCCTTTAATTGTACAAAGCAGTAATTCTATAAAAGTTAGCAGTTCACTGTATGTCCTCTAAAGAAGACTTAGGTCACGGGTAGCCAACCTCAGCTTGGAGTGCTCCTTTAAACTACGTAAAAACAAACCTCTGTGGTCTTTGTCTGCCCCTGCTAACAGTGCGTAGAAGATGTGGTAGTTTCTCTCTCCAGGACTCTGTCGAACTACACGGTTCTTAGCAAAAAAAAGGAATGATAGGTTAAACAATACAATAGAAAAACATTTAAAAAAAGATAAATATACAAATAAAAAGTATTTCAGGATTTCATTGACTTTGCTACTAAACAAACTTAATACTACTGAATGTTTCAACACATTACAACACATACCTTTTCCAGCAAATCTGAGAGTTAAAAGTCAAAGAGAAAATGATGGTACTGTGTCCTCTGGACATGATACTATAAACACATTTCTTTCTAGAATATCTGAGTACAGTTTTCAAGGATACAGTCAATGATGCAGCCTCCCTGAATGTTTCCATTCTGGGAAAAGTGGAGCTGGATGAACTTCCCAAAACGACTGGAGTTATTGTTGTACACGGTCTTAGCATTCCCAAAGGCTTCCATGATGGGGCTGAAGAGAGAGGAAAGACAAACAAGCAAACATCTTGACTCTATAGCATATAGTATTCACTGTGTCTCTGACCGAAACGTTTTTGAAATATGAATGAAATTTAGCACATCAGGGATTCCTCTAACTGTTTCTTACATTCCTTAAATTGCCAAGGGTTTACCATTTGAAAATTAAGCAATTTAAATTTGCAATACATGCAAAATAAAAATAATAACTAAGAAAACATGTATATCACTTTTAAAATTAAAATGTAAATGGTTCAAGATGGCTGAGACAGACCCAAACAAACTAGGAGTTAGAGGTCAATGGTCAAACGGTACCTGCTCTGGACAAGGGCCTGCTCCACCCTGGTGGTCCTCTCTGACAGAGGAGTACCTGCTGAGTTCTGGCTCATCACAGAGAGAAACTTCAGCAGCAGCTTGGTGCTCTCTGTCTTGCCAGCACCACTCTCTCCACTGAAGACACAAAACACACAAAGAGAAAAAAATCCCATTTAGAGGGAAATGACACATTAAACTAGATTAAGCAATTATTTAGAAACTTAATCCATAATTTAGACTCAGTCTTCACCTGATGAGAACGCACTGGCTGTCGTGCCTCTTCCACAGGCAGCGGTAACACTCATTTGCCACAGCGAAGATATGAGGAGGCAGCTCCCCCATCTGGTGTTTGCTGTATGAATCGACTGCAGCTCCATCGTACAGTCCTGCTATCTGCTTATAGGGATTTACTGCTGCCAGGATTGAACCTATGTTGGTCTGAAGGCAAAAAAAAGAAGGGCAAATGAGAAGGGGAGGAGGAGGAAACACAAAAAATAAGACAGAGATTATCAGTGGCTGATGGTTGATTGATTGTATAAATAAATAAAAAGTTATTTTACACTAGAATCTTTCCATCTTATGAAATACTTCTACAAACATTGGATTTCGGTATATAATCTTAAGTACAGTCACGCTATCAGTTCACTAGACTCACACAACTGCCTGGATCCTCCCTGACACGGTACCTGTTGTCTGTAATACTCTTAAACTACTGCATATGGCCTAGTTTGAACTGAGGCAAGAAATATTTTAGGATCCATTTCTCCTCCTCGGGTAATGCGCTTTGGGGAAAAGTGCCTGACAAAAGTGTGTTTGTGGGTCATCATTCCACAATAATACTGTTCTGCGATGCTATGCAGACAGACCGGCTGAAGCCTCTGGGACAAGATTAGGAGATAGGATTTCCTAAAACATAGTTACCGTGTGTGTCTGTGGGCAATGATTATTATAATAAAGTCCAGATAATGTTTCAAGGGAACCTCTGTGCTCTGCCATGGAAATAATCCTGGGAGTGAGACAAACTCATCTGAGATCTTGCATTCTTAAAGGAAAAGCACAGCTCTGAATCTTACAGTGTTTTATTGCACCTGTATCTGTACTGCATCTGTTTAAGTGTTTTTGTCCCCCAAGTTCCAAAACTGTAAATACAAAAGTGTTATATTCAGATGTGCATAAGTACTGGCAGTAGAGTACATGAGTGCATTAGAAGAGTGAAAAAGTGTGGGTCATGCTGTTTGCTTAAAATACACCATATCATGCTGCTGCACTGCACTCCTATTAAAAAATACACCAAAATTTTTTATTGATGACATCCAATGTCTAGCTGTGTAAGACAAATACACCCTTGAAAACACAATGCACTCATAGATATCAGGTACATCATGGTGGTACAAGTTACAGTAAATGTGCTCACAGATTAAGACAGTGCTGTGTCTTACATAGATGTTGTCTTTCTGGTAGCGCAGAAAGAGGTTGTGCATGATGGCAGCTTCATGCAGCTCTGCCAGTGTCGACATGTCCTCTACTCCTTCGATGCTACTGGGGTGCATTGGGTACACCATCTCTCTGTTCACCTCTTCTTTCTGTATGTAGATCACCTGCAACACACACATATCCAAGCATTTAGCTTTACATTATTGTCAGTGCTTAAACTTTAATTAAAAAACTGACCTAAGATTGCCCATAAGATTGCCTCCTTATGCAGCTTGTTTGAAGAGGAACATGCTTTAGCTACATTTATTAGAGAGTGGCAATGCAGAGGTATAACAGTCCACATTTCGAGTTTTAATGTGCTCGTGCACTGAACCAGCAAGTGGTGGCACAATTCAAGCCTGCCACCTATTCAATGTTCAAATTCCACCCAGCTGCATACCATCAACAGAATACATGTGTGTTGACAGTGCAAAAAAGCACCCTTTATAGCGGGCAGGTTTGAAAAACAGCTTTGCAGAAGAAGAGAAAGAAAACATCAAACTCTTCAGTTTTCTGCACATGCTTGCATCAATAACTGAGGTTACAATGACTGAACCCACATTGTGTGCCTGCCTGTGCCTGCTGTCAGGATACCTGGCACTGTGGCACATGCCTGAACTTACAGATTACCGTAACTTTTTAGTCACTGTACAACAAATTTTTCAACTGTTTTTCAACACACCACGTTCCTGCAGTGTAACCAGTTAGATGCAGTGTTAAAGTAAATGTCTGAAAATGTCTTTGTCTTGACTTCAAGGCTCATTTTAGATAGTTGGACTGAAATGGATAAAAAAGTAATAATATTTTTTAAAATTTAGATTTAGTGTCTCATGAACCAAGAGAGATCTACAAAGACTGTATTGTGCAAGACCCGAGAAGCGACCAGACAGACTTCAACTGTGTTGGACACTTGATGGAAATAAATGTTTAGATCAATACTGTAAAGACAAGGTGCTGAGCTTGTGGCGTCCCAGTGCATTACTGCTGGCTCTTCTGAGCATAGCGTCTGATAAGAGAATGGATTAGGGTTTGAAAGGTTTAGTAGATTATTTGAAGGTGCAAGTAATGAATCTGAAGTACCTTTTGTATATGTTTTGTTTTCAGTTTTTTTGTGTTAGACATATACTGTTTTGGAATGGAGCCCTTTATTCAGTAGAGTGGGTTCATCACAACACATGACAACTTTACAGAAGGTCAGTAAATATAAAAAATATTAACAAGGATATTAACAAATTCAGTGCTATAACATAAAAGCCTCAATAACTTTAATTACAAAATTTCAATAACAATTAAGTCATTTGTGAGTTGCTACATGTTTTTCTTGTATTAAGGTTTGTAAAAGGGTGAAGACATCAGGGAGAAAAGTACGTGCTGTGATGTCATCGATCAAGCAGATTTACAGCTACATTCAGCTTTAACCTCACCCTCTGCTCTTGGGCAAGTTGGCCCTGATTCACCAGACAGGGTCTAAATGACTAATAAATCAAACAGGCTTTTCACTGGTTTTACATCCTGAACATGATCATTTTACATGTGATTAATGGCATAATCAACACTTAGGCTGTGATGGATTAATACCCAAAATGTCATCACACAAAAATGTGTTTCATTTATTTCATAATTGGTACGATGGTCAATACATTTACACACATGATTTTAAAGGAATAAAATATCAATTAAAAACATGAGATCCTGTTTATTGTGGTTAAATTTTAAGGCAACCACACTGTAGCCACAATGGCAAATGTTAAAATGAATCTTAACAGTGGCACAATAAGAAAAGAAGCAGGCAGATACACAACATCTACCTAAAATTTGTAAGTCACCAGCCGTTGCTGGTTGTTTAAGACCGAACACAGCTGTAAAAAGCAGCAAAACCCATGAGTCTATTATACTGTTCATGAATCCTTTCACTTAATTATCAAAAATGTGTTACTGGTTAAAAGTTTCATTGAGGTGGCTGAAACAGAAATACAGTAATACAGACAAACAAATAAATAGGAGCTACGCTCACAATTTTACCTCAAGTTTCACAGGACAAAAACAAATATGCTGCTCTCAGTGAGCTGTGAGCTTGGAAAGCACCTTCTCCACTCGTCTAGAAACATATTTATTTGTTCATATTTTGTGTGTGCATCTGTAGGTGTCTCTGTATCACATTATGTGACCTATGTTTTTGATCTTTAGATAACTTTCAGCTCAGATTTCAGAGAGTGAGCCTCAGGGACTTTTTCATACCTGATACACCAGACATACTTGAAAGAACACCACTCCCACATCAAAAAAGGTTCCACATTTCTATATAGATATTTATTTCTATGTTTGTTTGTGTCCAAATAATTTATTGACTACATATCATCCTGTGGATTTGGCTAAAAGGAGACTAAGATGGAACATGAGAGCAAATAAGGTCTAGACAGAGACTAATACTCCGTACTTACTTATTTATTTTCCATTTAAACCACTACTGTATGTGGTGCAGTAATGTCCTGCTAGTGTCCATTATAACAATCAGACGTACTGGAACATTTTCCCTGTAGGAGCTATAGACTGTCTGAGCCAACCACTGTGATGAAACGCTGTGTGTGCACTGCTATTGATTTTCAACATCCAAAAACAAATGAAATCACAGTTTGAATCTGTGAATATTCTCAGAGTTCATAATCAAGACATCAAGTGCATTTATTCTGAAAACAAGTTGGCTTCAATTAAAGTGATTTTTTTCTCTCCTTTCTGATCATGAGTCAAGCCAGTACGCAGGATAACTGTCAAATTATTATCACAGTGCCTGTTTCACATGGGATCACAATGATTTGAGTGTTGTAATGATGGCTCGAGACCATTTCATGCCACTTACACCAGTGTGCGACTTGATTGATTAGTGAAAATGCTGACTGTAGAAGAGAAGTCTCTCTAAATGGTGCCTGTTGTTGACAGTGGTACTGCACTGTTGGCCGCATGGCTGGACACAAACCAGAAAAATAAAACAACACCAGACATTTAACCATTGATTGAACTTATTGCTGATATAAAATGTCACTTTCTTTGAGTGTTGGATTGTGTCATGCATCAAGCGAGCCAGGAGAGACAGACAAATGTTTCTGCAGTTTCCTTTTCTTTTTTCTTTCTTCATTTATTCCTTCCTTCCTTCCTTCCTTCCTTCCTTCCTTCCTTGTCAAATAAAACTGCCTTTTCATGAACAAAAACTCACAACATTTTGCACCATAGTGTAGTCAAAAAAAAAAAATTTACTCAAAGCAGCAGATGTAAATGTAATCCATTTATCTTGGAATTTGACATTTTGTACTTTACAATAATGATCAATGAATGAATAATTATGCTTGAGGTATATTTTACACAGAGATAAATTTCAAAGATTAAATAAAATATACAGTGAGACAAAACATTTCCTATCACTAGCTTCCTTGCAGTACTAACCCCTTAAGGCCTAGGTAATTTTTTAAATTCCTTTTGAAAACACACATCCAAATTTAGTCAGTGGTAGCTTTTATAATAATAATAATAATAATAATAATAATAATAATGACAGATCACGGTTGTGACCACAATTTGTGCAATCATAACCGGGCTGGGTTGGGAAGGGATGGTATATAATAATTTAAAGTATAAATCATTTAAAGTAATTTTATGATTTTAAGAAACATTTTTCATATTTTAAAATGATAGAGAAAATAACTCATGGATTAAAATGCATCAAACTCACACATGTTCACCACACTGATACACTGCAGCCATCTGAATTTTAAACTTTCTCGCAGCTGTAACGCTCTTTCCTTTTGTTTCCTCCTCACTGAAACCACACCCTGCTGCTGCTTTGTTCGACCAGCTCCACTTAATATTCACATATAGGCGGTATCGTGGTCAGTGACTCAGTGGACTTGGCGTTTTATTGGCACACACAGTCAGACCTTTAGAAATAACACACAGGCAAATACAAAATCACAGGCTTGTTGAGACAAATGCAGTCTTGTTTAACACTGTTTTTTTGCCTCCATCTCTTTTTCTTTCTTTTTTTTTTATTTAGCCTGACTCCCTCTCTGTCTGACAGTGAATCCATCTGCTGCAGGGGGATTCCACCCAGACCCGGGGGACAAGGGGTGGAGCAAAGGCAGTTAGGCTTATTAATGGAGATCATTGTGAAAACAAAAAACAGATAGTTTCACATTACTGCTCAAAAAATGATTTTCTCTATCATAACTTGTAGCAAATATCAACCATTAAAAATATTTGTTTCTCTCACAAGGCTGTTGTTACAGTATTAATGTGATTTTTGTGAGCGCACCCCTGAAATGGACATCACTCCTTAAAAACTCACATAATGACTTCATTGACTAATAATCCAGAAAAGGCCACCCATGGCCTGTTTTAAACTTCAGGGATCTGGATAAGATGATGGAGACGAGTCTCATGTCTTTCTCATAGATTAATAATTATTTAAAAGCAACCTGAAGAGTGAATGAAATGCTTTGTTTATTGAGTTACTTTTTAAATTGTCCTGAAGAGGAAAACACCATCACTTTTCTGAGGTTCTTCTTTAAATAAATAAAAAAAAAACAAAAAAAAAAAAACTATTACAATAAAATTGCTATATTATTTCCTAAAGCTCAATGTGGTGTCATTATTTGTTTGACCAAAAATTGAAAATTCAAAATTTACTATAAAAACCCCCAAAGAAAAACAGCAAATCCTCGTAATTTAGAAGCTTTAAATAGGGAATCTGAAGCAAATTTGTTTGAAGCAATTTGATAATCAAAATAGTTGCTAATAATATCTGCAAATAATCATGCAGCCCCACTAAATTAATCTGTTGTATATGATGAATATAATATGTGATGATATGTTTAATGCATAAAAATGGCAAAATCCAAGATCAGTTTATCGTTTAGTAAAACTGAGATGACATCACCAGCGGCAGCAGCAGGAGCAGCAGCAGCAGCTATTTAGTTCAGGTGACAGGAGTTTGCTTTTCTTTACATGTGCACCCCTCTGTCCCCTCTGGGGACAACTCACATACTGTTAATCCAGGTGGTGCCATCTGCCCATAGGAAACACACACACACACACACACACACACACACATAAACAAACACACACACACAGGATGTGGATACGTGCATGTATGCCACAAGGCATTTGTGTTTCATTTCTGTTGTATCTTACTGGTCCACTCAGGGCTGTGGTGTACCGGGAAGAGACAGTGATGAATGTTGGTATGATGGTTAATGTGACAGCAGCCAGGTCAGCCCTGACAGTGTGGCTAAAGCTGAGCACTTAGGCGGTGGCTACACCTTAATGTGAGCAATGAAACTATGCATAATGGTAAATCCCACCCCTTCAAGGATACATTTACCAAACCACCTCTGACATAGCACTTGGAGGTAAAAACACAAGGACACAAGACAGACTGACAGACAGCACATGTGAATGATAACCAGAGCATGCTAGAAGAACTGGATTAAATAAAACATTGTGACTGGATCAGGAAATGCCAATAATCCTCAGCAGATATTTAGTCCAGGAACTGAGGGTCACTCAAGGTCAACCAGGGACCCTGAAGGTGGAGACGGTCTGTTTTTCATTTGCACATTCCTATCATTCTGGCTGTGGAGCCTTGGGACTGAGGAGGCATCCATATGTCTGGGCTGATGACCAACACATTCTGAACTCACATGTGAAGGTCAAATCAGCCCAAAATCCAGCTTCATGTCAGCTACAACACCATGGTCCAACTCACAGAAACCATCATAAAAAAAATTACATGATGTCACTTTAACCAAATGTTCTTTTTAATTACACTGAGCCTAAATGTTTTTGTAGTGAGATCAGCACCCTGAGGTATTCAGTTAAATTTAACAACACATAGAAGTGGGGGTCTTGTTTGTCACTCAACCTCTGACCTAGTGCTGTGAATCCTTCCTAACTGTGATTTTCATAGCTTCCATCAGTCAGAGTTACTCCTGCCCCTCTTACAGTAGGGGCCGACATCTCACCCTGTGAGCATCTCCACCACTGACCACAGAAAGATCATAGACGTATGCTGAAGAGGAGAGCACAGCTGTTTTCTCTTACATATCTTTTATAATCTCTGTAACTCTCAAACAACTCTTCAGTAAAATATCTGCTTCTTTAGAGGCTAAATGCTATTCTGTGTTCAAGTGACACCTCTCATATTGTAAATACTCATTGACCTATTGCAGCTTTCATTTCCAGATGGAAAAAAATGCTGCTCCTCAGAAACTTGACCGCCGTTGGTTTCTATATTTTCTTTCATTAGATCAACAGAAGGGGCCTTGGCTGGTGGTTATGATGACGGGCGTGTGGCAGAGCCATTGGAAACGAAGCTATGCATTTTGATTGTGTGGACAAAATCAGCCTTTGGGTCATATCATGTTCCTTCCCAAAGCCCTGACATGACTGGGCCATCCTCACTGGGTTTGTTCAGCACAAAGGCATAAGATAAGAGCAGTGCTGGATCTCACTTTTGATCTCTCCGACTCCAGACATTGTGCGAGAAGCACATGTTTTTTCAACATCCATCGCTACCACTCACTCTCTTTCTCTGTGCCTCTCTCTGAGCCTCACTAACAGGATTTCCTCCAGACACAAAGACCACCATGTACGGCCAAACAGATAAGCTCAGGCCAATGCCTTGTCACAAGAAGCCCATTCCTGTCATTCTTATATTATTACAAAAGGTGTTGATCCCACCACTGACTCCTGAGATGAAACACATGTGTGCAAGCTATTATCTCACTTATATACTGTATACACTGCATGACTCACCTCTCACATTATAGTATAGTCCTGTAAATGTTAACAGCAACTGAGGGAAGATTTTGCAGACGTTTTGTGTTCACTTTAACATCTTGATCTGACTTTTGCACAGGCTCTAGCTTCAAAACATATTTACTTGGCTTTAGGGTGAACTTGCAAACATAGTGTCTGAATCCTTAAAACAAAGAAACTGTTACAGACACACTGGGCACATGAAGCTTTTGGATTGCTTAATTTTTTTCTCAGTAGAGAAAAAATGTTTTCTTACCTTCCCATAGTCTGTGGTCAGGATGAGGGACGAATCATCACAGGAGCTGACGGTGGAAGGGAGGAGCTGCTCTTTGTGTCTCAGCCAGACTCGGGCCCCCTGCAACACAATAGTCAGCACAACACTATGAGAATCTGGAGTCAGCCACTTTGTAAGAAAGCATACAAACATATTTTATACTTGTAGACACAAATACAAACTAGAGTAGAAACCAAGGAGGGCAGTGTTTAAACCAGAAATATTTAGGTTTAATATCAAACTGCAGCTGTTCTGTAACAGCAGAGATTTATCTCAAAAGGAATGAATTCTACCATGGTTTTATTTCCCACTGTCTTTTTCCCTTTCTTCCTTCTTCTCAATGTTGCTCACCACTCAGTGCCACATAGCTACTCCCACCACACTGAACTGGCACAGTTATCTACTTATTAAACTGTAATTGCCTTTTAGTGGAGGAAAGTTGTTTGCCAGGCCTGAATGCTGAGGGTGTGTCGGAGACTAAAACTACCACTCACAGTCATACACGCTCTGTAACACTGTCAAAAAGACTTTCAGTCTTTGATTGTGTGGATAACTTAGAGCATGAAAACAAATCAGTGTTTGCCACTTAAATGTAAATTAATCAATAGAGATGTTTCTCTGCCCACTATCCTTTTTAATGTTCAACATCTCATTATTATCCCAGTAACACCAACATGACAGCTAATCTGCGCAGCCTGTTCTCCTGTGTTTGTGTCTCCATGAAGAGTCACTGACCTACTCATACATGTTTGTTAGCAGCTCAGTAACCAGGAGCAATAACAGGAATCTGAGGCTGATTGCTTAGACTGACTGTCGTTTCCTTAGATGCATTTATAGATCCGGCTGCTTTTTAATGGCGGCAGTGGATGAGAACAAACGTCTGTGTGGTCTGAATCCAACTTTTGTCAGGGTCTAAAACAAATGTGGCCTTTGGTTAAACAATATAAATTCATTAAAAAATCAGGTGATGGTGAACCTATGGCCTTCACACTTCACACTTCCTTGGAGAGAGTTAGATGAGAATATTGAAACTACTTGCACATTTTGTTTTATATAACAGCCAGCAGCTGGTTAGCTTAACTTACCATAAAGACTGGAGACAGGTGGAAACAATAATGCCTACAACAATGCCTAGCACCACCTCTACAGCACCCCAATGAATATATACCTGCCCTGTCCAAAAATGGAAGGAAAGTGAAAAAACACATTTCCCAGAATGAGAAACATTTCCTTTAAGAAGTCTGTTTGTACGTCTTCATAATGTGCATTATACAAAGATTTTGCCTAAAAGCCAATCTCTCAAACTGCTGTTGACCAACTAAACACCATTAATCATCCCAAAGTCCACCATTGCGGTGGCCAGGGAAAACCTGGAGCAAAGGGAACTGTGTGTCTGACAGAGCATAAAACCGAGGAGATCAATATGCATGGATTCCACCAGGAAACCTTATACAAGGTCACCACTTCCAGACATCAATCCTCATGAACTATTAACAACAGGCTGCCACGTGTGTGCGCACACACTCTCATTCATGGAGCACAAATGTGTTTGCCACCAGGGTCAGGACAAAGATCAAGATGCTTTTGTCTAATGCACTTGATGTCTATGTGAAATCCAGTCTGCTGAACCACAGAGACAAAGAGGAAACTAGTTCTGAATCCCTTAAAGAAACTCACTCAACATTTCACAGTGACGACTGGTCTCTATATTCTTTTCTCTATTTTGTAATTCAGGCATCTTCCTTGGACAAAAGGTCATCAGCCCAAATGCCCAGTCTGAAAACCCACTTCCTTCATCAAGGAGATTTTTCTTTCAGTCAGCTAATGGAGCACAGCTAAATGTGGCTCTCTCAAACCTCAGGGGACAGCAGTAAGTGGGATAAAGGGGGTTGTGTAAATTAGGAGGCGGCTGAGGGGGGAGTGAGAGGGGAAAGAGGAAGGGTGCAGGCACCTGATAATGTCCCACCTTCTACTGTCTGGAAAAAGAGGCAGACAAACAGAAACATCAGTGCACATGTATAACAGGAGGTTTTCACCGGCACGCGACCCCACATTAACACTGTTTCCATCGGTGACTTCGACACCAGTGACTGACTGTGTCTGCCTGGTATCAGCTTGGCATACATGGTCTGGTCATTGAAAATCTGCTTCACGTGAGTTCACCAGTGAGGAGATTAATAGTGTTTATACTGTAGATTTTAAGAAGATCAGTTGCTGTTATGTAACTGGGGCATGCATTCAGCAGAATATTGCTGGTACTTTTTTTTGTACTCATAACTGGAACAGTGGCACTGACAGAGCAGAGAACAAACAAGCGGCAGGTTGCAACAACAGGTAGATTACATGATACGTTAATTAGAATGAGACAGTGGGCAAGCCATGGCATGGAAAACAGTGTGACGGTTCATCGTACTTTGTGTTTCAACACCACATCTCACAGTTGCTTAAATTAGGAAGTTTCAGTGATGCGGATGTTAAAGAAACATTTTCCAAGAATTTGACTTGAATAGTTAAGTTGAGGAGTCACAGCCTCAGAGGTTTTCCAGTCATGTGAACAGAGAGTTTCTCAGAAGCATGCCTGGTAACTATCTTAGATAACGAGAGATAAAACTCCAGACAGTATGCACACTGTGCACAGAACTTGTTTTTAAACAAGAATTAAGAGACCAAATAATTCACATAATGATCGGTTCATTAAATGAGTCAATGCTATATGGTAAACCAAAAGTCAGCAACAAGCTGGCCCACAGAGATGCTGGCTTGGCTCGTACCAGTGTCTGTGCAGGGTGACTGGAAAACTGCCCACCAGGCAATATAATTAAAACAGCCACATAAGTACTAGACTGAAATTTTGCAAATGTCTCTCACATTGCTCTTTAAAGTTAAAGTCAGCCAAAATGTCATGTCAGGAGTTAGTAACACAGACCTTTAGTTGTGGAGAGGATCATTCAATCCTACAAACATTTTCAATATTTTGGTCTTTCTCCATTGGAAGACTAAGCAATAAATATATAGTTGATAGAAACTGGTAGTTGTGGGGCTCTCCAGCAGTTGGAACTCAAGAAAGAAGCCACCAGATGTGTTTGTCTATTTGTTTGTGTCTTTCTATATGAGTGTGTGTCTAAGGAGTCAGAAGCCAGGGGGGTATAAAGTACAGAAGAATTGTCTCAACAACAGATGGTCTCACCAAAACTCCTCCCCCTTGTCCCCTCCGTCTTCAGGAGCCTCGTCACAAAAGTCAGAACAAAGGCAACAACCTGTGACTGAGCGCTCAGAAGTTAACCAGGCGGAAATATCCCAAACAAAGGCCAGCTGGGATGCAAAGGGGCAAGGGTATCAGCCTGTGTTAAGTCCCCCAGACTTGAATCATCTGCTGCAGCATAGCTGACTACTCTGTTTAAACTAGAAGCAGGGTGTATAATTCTTGCAGAATCATCATTCGAAGTAACAATGTTCAATTAGTAACGAGTTGAATTATTAGGTGTCCCTACTGGTGTTACCACTGGTAACCATGTCCCTTAAAAAGCAATGCTGCCATGACATTTCCAGCTTGGGCTCATTTCAGATTCTTAATGCTGCATGTCACTGAGCACGTGTAGCACTGCTGAGGCAGAACCAACTGACAACGGTAATCAGATCCACCAAAACAGGCAATGTGGCAACGTCCCATCATGCTCTCTGACACAGAAACCACTCAGGCTGAATGATGTGATCCCAGAGTTGGAGGCTTGAGTTTCTGCAGCTTGTATAATGACATCCAACTCAGATATATGCTAATGAATGGGCGTTAAATATTTAAGTGGTACACAGTGCAAGGTGCCATGGCTCTTTCTCTGTTGTCTGCTGTGGCACGAGCACAGGCAGTATCGGGTGATCGTATCAGCCAGAATAAAGAAAGCTAATTAACTCAGCCTGACTTGGACACAGTTGAACAATTAGTTATGATAAGCTAATTTCTTGGATCATAGTGCAGTTTCAGAGGGCAGTGAACACCCGGCTAACGGACAGCAGTGAGGGGCTGTTGGTGCTGAGGTTAGGTCTGATTACTGGCCATGACTGATGCCTGGATGAGGCATAGGTGCATCCAGCTGACCTTCTGACAAACATCTCATCAGTTCTGCCTGGATGTGGAGAGGGATAAACGTAATACGGGAACGTATCTACCAGGAATACACCGAAGCTAACCAAAAGAAACTCTAGATGTTGCTGCTTTCACTTGCCACTGTTCTGTGTGTTTACTATATTTACTATATTACTATACTTGATACTACCACTCATTTAGAAGCAGATGTTCAAAAACACATCTAATTTGCTGATTCAGCTCTCTTATGCTACACAAATTCCAAGACGTACCAGTATTAGCATAAGAATAGAGAGGCATAAGGCCAAGTCGCTAGCCCTCTGTGACCCAGCGTGCCTGGACAGATGTGCAGTCCTGAACACTGAGTGGCTGGATGACCTGCATTTAATAAGGTCAAACAGCATATTAGTGCTTGACCTGTTTTTTCACCTACAAGTATCTTGAAATTACTTACTGTTGTGTTCGTCTAAAACATGAATTCACTTTAATGTTTTTCTTTTCTTGTGAAAAAACATCAAAATACAGTAATTTTAAGACATGTTCTCATTTCTAATTACAAATAACATGATATGATTGTATGACTCAAAGAACCCATCTAACAGACTGCATAACATATGGTAGAGATGGAAAAAAGGTTGTTCCTTTTTCTCATGAAAAATTAAATATATTTGATATCTGGGTTTTTAATTTGGCTTTAATAGCTTTACACAGCATAATAAATTCATAGGATTGTATGTATTCTGCAGTATTTTAGAACCAGGTATCCAGGAATTTATTGCGTTTTCATTTTTATTTGTTACTAGATATACAGTGATTTCAAAATTCACGCTGAATTTGAATTTTTTCATATTTTCTGTGCATGAAATGAAATTTTTACTAATGGTCTGCTCTTCAGCTCCATTGATCCAGGTCAGGGGTTAAGTGCCATTCTCCAAGGCTCTTCAGCAGTGGTAACTGAGGGATTCACTGAGGGTCATTCACTCATGCAGCCCTGTACTAACATATTGGCTTATGTAACCATGAGGTCATTGTCATCAGGCTCATGACACAGTAGATAATTGCAAAACATTGTAAAGTGAAAATAACTAACAGTAATCTATTACAAATATGTCTCTGTAAGCCCCCATTTACAGTTTCTTATTCCTTTGTTTCCTTGCAGCTACTGTAATGTCTGCACACAGTGCAGCTGGTGCCACAGTCAGCATGGTTTGAGGGTGGGAAAGGGTGACTGAGGGGAGAAATCAGATGATTAAAGGCAACCTCTAGCATCTGTGCTGGAAGACATATGAATTAATGATGGAGGGAGCAGCTGATCAAAAATTAGCTAATGGAGGAGGAGAAGTCCCCTGGGGAACTGGGCTTTCCCCAATCGGTGGTGAAGGGGCAGTGATAAGAAAAGAAAAAAGGGTGGAGGGTGCAGATCACAATTTGTTCTTGACTCTAAGGTACCGCCCGTACCTCCTGCAGAGAAAGCTATAAACAGATTTAAAGAGGGATGCCCTGAAGGCAGCAGTCTCATCACTTAACGCTGTGAAGCAGCAGCAACTTAGTGATGTCATACATCATTTTCATATTCTGTTGTTGTTGAAGCAGAAGGTCTGAAAATGATTATGTTACAAATGCAGTTGTGTCAGTAGGTTAATGGAAATCAAACACAGCAGCAAATCACTAACATCACTTCCCTTTAAGCTATTTTCATTAACAACTAAATGAAACAACCGAGCCACATTACACATGCAAATGTGTTTAAGTTTGTACAGAAGCCTGTGCTCATGTGTCTGTGCCTGCACGTTTCATATTGTGCACGTTGGCTGTCTGTCTGTCTCACTGTGTTTCTGAGGAAGTTACAAAGCACCTCCCCCAACATCATCTGATGGAGCTAATCTGTCGTGTTGCTAATGAGTGTATTGAAAAGAATTTGCATAACAAATTATGTCATCAGGAGCATAACAAAAAGAAGAGGAGCACTTGACGCGCTGCCATGAGCTGCTGGCACAGTGTCCCGTTGTACATCGTTATCCTGTGTGAGCATGTTTCCACTGCACTACTGTTCCTGGCTGATCAATGTATTAGTATGATCCTGTGCTCGGTTTTATGTCACGTTTCAACAGCAGAAAAGGTTGTGTTATGTGAAGAAAGAAGCAACAAATTATGTGATTACTACATGTTTGTTTGGATTTTGTGCTACAATTCATGAATTAGAGTATCTACAGAGCCTCATGCCGTTCCCCCTGCTGTCTGTCATCTACATATCCAACTCTATCTAACTCTATCTGTATAATCTGTTGACAACAGGAATCCTCGAGATATCCCAGGAATGCTGCCGAGTCAGGAATTTCAAAGACTGAGGCTGGATGTGTGAGATATGTGGGTCATGGCCAGTGGGGTGTGGTTGAGTGAACCCATGAGTGGATGACCAGGCTCCTGTTACAGGCGCCTCTGACTTTTGCTCATCCCCAAACTTACATAACGTTGGGGCCAAATCAAAATCAAGGCGTTAGACCAAGGGGCCTCAGAAAAAGCAGGCACCAAAGGAAACCACTAGGTTGCTTCTTTTTGACACACCCCAATGTAAAACTAGTAATAAGTGACATTTGCATCTGACAGGCCCTTTGAAATTACTGTAGCAATCTCAGATTTTAATTATTTTTCTTGGGCTATATTCCTTTGAAGCTATTAAAAATTTATTTTACTTACACACATAGGATAGTTTAGGTTGGAGACAGATACTCCATTCTGTAATAGGCTGCATCCATGTGCCATAATCATAGGGGGCTAAAAAAGGAAAGTCAACATCTGGGCTGAGAGCAGTAATCACAGGTTGGCTGTTATTAAGCTGCCAGACACAACCTCTGAACTGGGAGGATTTAAACTACTCTCATTACCAGCTCACTGTCTCTGTCAGGTAGGGCAGTCAAGGTGAAGGCCAACAGGGGGTAATCGGTGATAAACAGCAACTTTAATTTTCTCTGGGTGCATATCTAGGACAACTTCACTGCACACAAATCTGGTAGGGTTGATTTGGCTTACAGTCCAGCTTTACATGCTGAAGATGTGCAGAATCTTTTTGAGATGGGAAGAAGAGACAGGACAGCAGACCTGACACAGTAATATGCAACGTCAATGCCAGCAGGTGGTTAGCTTAGTTTTTTAAGAAACATCACAAAACCTTTAAAAGACTCATATGTAGTGTTTACAGAGAAAATCATATAAGAACAACCTAAATAGTGAGCCTTTCCTCAGAGTCTCTCTAGTCTTTTATGCTAAGCTAAGCTGACTGACTAAAGAGTCAAGTTTAGACTATGTGACAGACAGTACTTACAGTCATACAGTCCCATCATTTAATACAGCAAGCGTTTTTCCATCATCATGAGCTAATAGACATGAGGGCACACATCTGCGATGCATTATCTGTCAGTGAACAAACTGTGGAAAGATGAAGGTTTTCTTCTCCTCTGATCACCACAAACATTGACAGCTTTGTCTGGAAGCTTGATAATGTAGCAGGTTTAACCTTAAGTCAACAGCATGGTGTCAGCAGGAGGTTATCACAGCACTGAGCTCCCCATGTGATGGGTCAGCTGGCTGATAGACAGGGGTCAGGTTACTGATAGAGGCACATGAAATGCAAACATAATTTAGAGAGTTGAAAAGGCTAGATTCAGAAGACCAGTCAACTTCAAAGTAGGAAAATATTTGTTATAATAAAACAGAAATGTAATATTCAACTAATTCTAATTTTTTATCGCGAGCAGTGTTTTAGGTTTTCAAACCTAAATGGCCTCCCCTAACACTGAGAATGCTCTGTCATTAGGAGTAAGGATTATCCATGTTTTGTGTGTGGTCAGACTATGGCTGTTGGTAATTAGTCTCAGTCATTTGTGACAGATTAACCATGTCGAGACTGTACCAAAGCTACAGGATTTCTGCTGACACACGTATAACGCACTGCCTTAATATTACCTAATACCTCCCTCTGTTTGTTCAAAAACAACCAGCGCTCTAAATTCACAAGAAATTTAAGACTCAGACGGCACTGTGTGAAAATGCTCTCATTTGATGCGATAACACAGATAATAATTGCTTCAGGTTTAAGTACAAGTTCAGACAGCTGCTTAGTGATTGAAAGCAATGCCATCGGTCATTTTTATAGCGCTCCCTTCCTTACTTCCTTACATCCTAACTTCACTTCCTGACTTCCTTCCTTACTCCTTTGGCCGTCTGCATGGCTGGAAGTGAAGGGCGATGATCTCAGATTCTCTTTAAAGTGGCAGCTGGAGGAAGTGACAACTGGGTAGAGAAGACCCTGCCATTGCAAGAAAAAAATAGTCCACCCTCAGGAACAGCAGGTCGGCCTTTCTCACATTACCCATTTCAGCACAGAATGCTTGCTGAGCATGCTAATCCATGGCTCCAGCTACAAAGAGCCAGACATAGACATAGTTGTGAAGGATGTTACAGGTTGGGGAGAATGTGTCTGGCTCTGTGTGTCATGATGGTGAAGGTGTGAAACCTAAAGCCCTGCCACCAAAGCGCCACAATGCATGTATGACAGTCGGCCATGACTGGGAATTTCAGGGGTCAGAGTTGGGAATTTGGGATTCCTGCTGTCAGTGTATCTTTGAGAGGATGGAATTTGGTGTCTAATGCAAGGAAGGAGTTAACGGGTGTGGAAAGGTCCCCATGTGGCTCTACAGTGTGTAGCAGCTGCTGCTATAAAGGAACTGATTACCAAGTTTAGAAATGCACATAGCTGGGATTCAGCTTCGTCAACAGGATGTTTCACAAAGACAAAATATTTAAGTGATCTCACAATGTTTTCATTTGTGAAGAGATGAAAGAGAGGAAGACAGATAAAGCTGTCGTTATCTAAAACACACAAAGCTACACAAGCCTATATGTGAGAATACACAGTATACAGTGTTCATTTTCTCTGACATATGGAAGTCTTGGATGAGCAGATCAGACAGGCAGAAGTCAGGAGACATTGACAAGATCTCTGTCACACTCGAAGTAAGTTTGTGTGTTTGGTGGGTCACATCCATTCAGAGGAAGGATTGGGTGTGGAGTGAAGGCAGTGGTATTGAGGGTTTTATGGTGTCAGCTGCTGAGAGGAAAGGTGGCGCTGATGGACAGGATGGGCTTTCAGGATAAACCTCTAAGCACACCCCCTTTGTATCTGCCACTCCTCTTTACTCCACTGCCACTATCTTCTGTCACCATCCTCATCATCAGCGCAAACAGCGTTGTGCAAAGGAAAGATGACTCTATACTGCACAAACTGACTGTAGAACGTGATAAATGCATGTCAGAAAGATGCAAAGGAATCATTTTTTTATGTATTGAGAAGCAGATTTAGAGTGAATTTGGTTACTGTTTGATCATATTATAAATGTGTTGACACTGTGTTAACCATCAAGAACAGATCTGACAGTAATGAATCATGCATAAGATTTATCCTACTGCACTTGTTTTCATTGAGTTGGCTCATTTTAATCCTCGTCTTACTTCACTTCCAGAATTCCTGCTTAATTAAATCCACACTGGTGGCACTGTGGCGTTCAAGACGCTGGCTTCATTCCATGACCCAAAAGTAATTTAAAAAGCAGGACAGTTCATTAATTTACTTTAACTCAGTTCTGCACAGAGATGTGAAACAACCAGTAGGTGCACCTGTATTGATATTTCTTTCTGCAGTTGCTACAGCGCAGCTACAGAGTTATCTTTCATACTTTCACACAGCTCAGTTTGACTTCCCATCATCCTATTATCATTATCTGACAAAACATTTTAAATTAAAAGACTCCGACTCCTTTTGGTAAGATTTGAAGACATAACTTTTCAGCTCTAGTTAACAAATGGAGAAATACTACATTTGCACTAGTATCATGTAACATCGTGCAAATGCTTTAAATTGATATTGTGACCATAAATGTTTTTTCTTCCCAAGAGACAACACAGTTTGTTATATCTCAGGATGAAATGCAATATAGTACATAATAACATTAGATACAAACTGAGCCTGGATTATGTCAAATAAATGTCACACAGTTGGTCCAGGTTGAAGGACACACACACACAAAATTACAACAATGATCTACTGCGCTCTCTGTGAGCGTATCACCCTAATAAATCAGATTATGAGCTCAAATCCAGTTCACCTCAATCTGTTCTCTACACAACAGAATACTGAAAGCTATGAGATGATTAAAACTGTACGAGTTTTTGAAAGTCAGCGTCACCAGATGGGCTTTTTTTTAAAAAGAGGTCTCAGTCTTACAGGCTCAGTCTTACAATGTTCTAAACAAAAACGACAAGAATTCAGTTATTTCTCCACAATGTTCATCCTGTTATGTAGAAACAACATTAAACTACTAATTTTTGAATCTCTTGAATGAAACTCTATCTCCATATGGGTCGCCTCTGCATCAGTCTAAAGGTAGCAGGTTCAATAACTATTGGAGGTCAACGGAGAACAACCTTACTTATTAATGATACGCAGAAGTTACAACTTTCCACACTGCTACTGGAAAGGAGATTCAAGCAGCTCAGATAGAATAACCATGACCCAGGAGCAGATTCCCACTATAGTATCTATACTGACTCACAGCACAGCACATTGGTGAGGAGCAGACGAGGATGATGCTGCCACCAGACGTGTGAGAGGTGAATGGAGTGACTATTAGCGGAGGAGATCACTACACACCGTCTGTGTTCCTGTGAGTGGAGTGTGTTCTCCTCTGAGTCAGAGGGGTGCAGCCATAGCCTCTACATGTTTGTGACTGTGTCTGGGCTGATTTTCAGATGACACATCCAACCTACATGGGCATACACTCAGCATTTAAAGAGAGCTTCTGCTGGTTTCTCTGCCACAAATTAAAACTAGAAAGAGGCTTGATGGGGTATTAAGTTTCCCACTAGGGCTGCATCCTGCAGACCACTCCTGGATCCGGGATACTGTATATCGATGGCTGAGGAAGTATAATCACATATACAAAAAAATAAACATAAAAAGTAGCGTTTGTTTTAAGTTAACTAACACTTTACAGACGGTGAAGTTATACCAATAAACACTGAAGCCAGGCGGGGTCAGAAACACGCACAACAAATGATAAAACAAAACAAAGACGCGGTCCAAAAGCTATTTAGGACTCTAACTGAAAGCAGAGAGCAAATAAAAAGCATTTAACTGTGGAAAAAGTGGTCTAACTTACCTCTAAAAAGAATGCATCCATTTTAACCAGTGCCCGACCTCTCGTCCCTTTGTAGTCTGAGTTCAGGGTACCACAGTTGAAGAGGAGAGGACGCTGGATTCCCAAGTGACTTCCATTCGCATCGATAAAGATTGTGAAAAGTTCTTCTTTCCGTCCCCTTATTCAAAACAACCCACCAGTCAGAAATGAGACATTTTATGTTGCTCTCTTCGGACACTTCACTTGTTTTCTTAGCCCGTGTGTTCAGTGTCCCGAGCAGCCGCTGCGGTGCAGTGCTGCGTTTCTGCCGTCCAGTCATTTCAATGAAGCCGGCACATTATGCACAGAGGAGGAGTCTGCAGGGTGACAGACCTACCCTCAGCATACGCCCTCTTTGTGTGCAGTTTTACAAAGGCTCTAATGATTCCGAAGGAAGTGCACAATTCAGTTCAGTTCAGCACACTCGCGTTTACTTGTTATTTAAGACAGGAACAAGTGTTTACAAAACAAGGAATTGTTAACAAATTAATTTCCAGAGTAATACTGACTTCAGTCCCAGTCATCAGACTTCTGTAGCCTGTTTGTACTACTGAACACGACTCATTATTTTGGCTTCCTCCTTTGGGAAAAATAAACTGGGAAGGAAGAGGAAGAGGAAGATTTTTTGGGGGGGGGGCAAGTTGGCGTTATTTTAGTCCCTGTGTTTACGTTTAAGTAATGTGACCACTATGCAGTCTGATGTGTGTGTGTGTGTGTATGTGTATACACATTGCCTATAGGTCAAACCGATAGGCAAAATGTATACGCCTAAATCTGCAGTCTTTACCCTCTTTTAGCTCATTCTTTGGATTTTTGGGGCCACGCATTAACAATATTTTTGTATTTTACAGCTCCCATCAACTCATGGACTGCAATACCAAAGACAACTGTTTCACAAGCTTCAAGGAGCCTAATATAACATCATGTCATGAAATAGAAGTCAACACGTAAACAGTGGCTGTTGAGGAAAGTTTAGTACCACACAAGCTAACTGAGGTATTTTTCTCAGAACAGGTAAGCACTAAAAAATGACAGACAGAGTGGACATCTGACTTTCATTGGTCAGGTAGTTAAAGGTGACTGAAAGAAAACCTTTGTCCATGTTGTTTATTCAAATGTACAGACATTATAGCCGTAACTTTACAATATACTTGTGGACTGTGGCATAAAGAAAAAAAATAATGAATGATACATTTACTGGCATTTAGTTCTAATTTCTGCTCTAATTACCACATAGTGAGAGAAGAATATTTGCATGATTATTAAAGTGCAACCCGGCCAACTAAACAGTAAGGAGACATCGGTACATTATCATTATTGTACATGTTCCTGAAACTCACTGGCTTGAATCTTGCTGCTTACATAATCATTTCCAGTGATCAAAAGGAAAGACACAAGCCTTTTTAATCTATGACCCCATGCCAGCGATCAGCCACTCAGTCATGACCTGTGGCTAGCAGAGGACAGATAGATACAAGTTAATCCGTATTGTCGTGCAAGCGATCCATACTGGAAAACTGAGTCCTTTGTTATGTAATCAGTGTTGACTGTACAGCAGCTAATAGAGTGTCATGGCAGAATGTTTTGCAGAAATTCATTTAGTAATTTTGTTTGGAGATACTGCAATTGGCTCCTGCTGGCTTTGTTCTTGTCCACCCCTCTGAATGTTGTTTTAAAACAGATTCCAAATCCTCAATTCTTCTCATTTTTAAATTTTGATGATTTTGTTCATCTGATCGTCTCTCACTTATTGCAAGTTTTACTTATTTTTTTACAAAACATCTTTCCTTCCTTGTTTTCTCACAGTCTGAGACACACTTATAGTAACAATATATGGTAATATAGCAATAATGCATCAAAGTAATATATGCCTCTGTTGGCAGCATCACAGCATATTTGATGCATGCATAGGTGAAAGGAATGGTTACAACTTCTTTGAAACTGTGCCAATTAAAACATTTGGACCAATCACATGTATATTTGTGCAGAAAATGTAATAGTTCTGACCTTTGTGCTTGAAGTCTGCATCATGTCCCACTTGAGTTGACCTTAATCCTAAAATCAGGCTCAGATGCCAGCTCTGACTGAAAGTAGCCTAGGTGGCATGCTGATTATTGTATCGACTAATCATTATGGATAAAACATTTGCCAAAATGAAACAATAGAGAAAGAACAGGTCTTTGAGTGAACTTATTAACCCCTCAGTGCAAAACTGTGTCAAGTTGGCAGGCAGAGAGTAGAATTTGTGTAAGAGCAAAGCCTTCTTTAACTCTACCTGAGAGGACAAAGAGAACAAGAACAAAACACCCATTCTGTCATCAACATCCCCAGAGGCAGCGGGGGAAGGGATGAGGACATTAGATGTGCTGTTTTGGCTGTTTTGCTCAGTAAGGTGGTTTTGGTCTTTGAGGAAAACAACTTTGCAGATGGGCTATAGGTAGTGCATTTGAATTCTATTCTTGCACTCAATTATATTCAATATTCAACAACAGTGCAGGACCATTGGAGCAAACATGGCATTCACGGTTTCCATAATCCTGTTTTTACCACATTAAATAATAATAAAACATATACTACTTGTTCTACAAAACTTGGGACCAAAATAGTGGTAGATGTGTTTCTACAATCTAAATTACCTTTAGTGAACAAATGTTATTCTCCTCCACTCACATACATTGTTTTTCTTATTATATTTTGGATTCCTTCTAATAATGAGGGTCTCCTGCTTTTGTCTTAAATGACAACACCATCACAGGTTGTGAGGAAACCCCACTGTAGGCCAGGCAGCCCATCCAAAGCCAGGGAGGCAGTTTACTAAGCAACTCTCTGATGAGCGGATGGGAAAGGCACCATGGAAACAACTTTCAGAGGGTTTGGCCAGAAGCAAGAAGAGCAAGTACAAGTTATCTTGTTACCACCTGCTTTTACAGACACAAAATAGCAGAGTAGAGTATCATCAGCATAGCAGCAGAGATTAATGCCGTCATTTTGCCAAGAGGTGAAATATAAAAATAGTTGGGAAACACACTTTGTCCTTTCAGATGAGTAAGATTTTAACCATGCAAGAGCAGTTTAGAGATGGCAAACTTTTTCCAGTGCAATGAGATCAAATAAGAGAAACACAGAGATGGAATTTCAATCCATAATAAGCAGCAAATCATTATCCCTTATGCAGTTTCAATGTAGTAATAGGCACCTAAGGTGCATTGCAAATGTTAAAAATGTTTACTGTTAGATATATGGGTTGAAAAAGTTTAGAGATTGGGTTGAAGGTACCAAGGATGGAGGCAAACAAGTTTAGAAACCAACATCTTCAACGATGAAGATTCAATATAGACTGAAAAATTAGTTAATATAGAAACTGCGTTGGATTTGAGATAATGCTCAATTTGGTCTGCAGAAGAAACTGAAGCTGCAGAACAAATTTTGCATCCAATCTAATCTAATTTGCCCTTGAAAATGTCTACAAAAATCACAGCTAGCTTCTTCTGGGTAACTTTGAGTATCAAAAATAAATCTAGGATTGTCTCATTAAGTGAGAGAAATATAGTCCTCAAGCAGTCAGACATAACACAGACATACAACATAATCTGCTGCTTGTTAGCCCTGCAAGACTGATACCACATTTGTGTTCAGCAAAACTGAAAACCAGCAGATGTGTGTTCACAGTGGAGCACAGTTATCAGTCCTTTCTATATTAGTGAAATTGAAAGAATCACAAAGAAGGTCCAAGGTCCCGCTCTTACAGCATGTGGTCAATCATTGCTCAAAATGTATTTATATTCCTTGGCTTTTTAGAGTGTGATACTTCCTTTTAATCTTATTTTAATTATCGCCTATATTTTATTGCTCTTTGTGTATTATTTTTATTTTATTCATTTATTTCATTGTTTTTTCTGTGATTAGCTATTTATCTCTGTGAAGTACTTTGGTCAACAAGATGTTTTTTTTAAAGTGCTATATAAATAAATTTGATTTGATTTGATTTGTGGAAACAAAAACTCCTAAAATGGTCTATGGCTGTATCTTTCATGAACAGAACCCTGATTCCTCAGTAAACAACAAGCGCAAACACTGATACACCCTCCCGTAATAAAATTTAAAATACCATCTGCTTTTTGTTATTTGTTCTCTAATTCAGTGGCAACATTGTGAAATTTAAATGCAGATGCACTGACAATCCAGACACTGTTTCCAGACACTGTTTTTACTGTTTTTGACTGGAAGTGTGACTTACACCAGACCTGCAAATATTAATATAACCTAAAATGTTTTTTAAATCTGTGACAGGATGCTGGAAACTGGATACCAAGACATTATAGTGAAGGTAGGTTTTATTTATGTGACCAAAAATGTGTGAAAATGTAAACTGATCTGTATTAAGACCCCCCACCCCACCCCAACTGTGGAAGGGTAATATTTGAAGTGATCCATTACAAGATTGATCTAGTAATTCATGCAGCTGAAGTAATGATGTAAGGATTCTTATTTCTAAATATCACTAATGAAATTAGTGTGGCCTTTCCTTATTCGTCTTTCAGGATGTGTCAGGGGAGCAGTGGATTATTGGACACACTCATGGAACAAAGCAAACAGGGAGAGAGGGTGGGACAGGTTTTCACACCCTGATTGAATCTGATGTAGTTTAGCTGAGATGGATGGCAACAGGAGAGAAGAAAACATGAACACTGAGATAAAAATGGAACACTGAACAATATCTTCAGACAAAAGGGTTTGAATCATTATTGGATCACTCTTGTTGGCAGCATTAAATTAATGTGTGAATATGGTCGATAACAAATCCTGGTGCCACATTTATTGAATTATGAGGCTGATCTTGGAACATCACAGAGCCCACATTGAAACCATTACTCACAACTCTGTCAACTATATCGCTGCCTTCTTATGATATAGGGTATGAGGTGATAGGACAAAAATATCCGTAAGTGATAATGATTTAGTGGATTCAATTATTCTGTTGTTTTTGTTTCAGTGTTAGGTACATAGCTCATGTGCTCACAGTGACAACGCTAACATGCTGTTGTTTAGCATGTTGTTTAACCTACCATATATTCATCATATTAGTTGAGCATGTGAGCATGCTAACATTTGCTCAGTGGTGTTAAGCAAGGTTATTATGAATGTCATTGGTTTTGAAGTTATTGAGGTATTATAAACCAAATAACAACCACATTGATGTTTGACCTGTTTGACCTACTAGGTAGGTCAGGCATAACTAAAATCAGACAAATCATCCTATGGGAGCCTCAAATGTTTGTACAGAAATTCACAGAATAAAAAAAAAACATACAAATAAACTGAAGAAAGCTTATGAATAGATAGTCATAAAATTACAAGGGGAGGAAAGGCAATAAAAAACAGAAGAATTATGCCTCTCATCAGCTTTATGGACCTCCCTTGGTTTGATAGAATTAAACTAGAGTCCAAGCAGCAGAATTTCACAACAAATCTCACCACACACATTCCTCTTAAGACGTGAGTTCATCCCAACCGCTTAGCATACCCTCCTTGAGGCTGAAGACCTTTAGCCAGCTCACACACTTCCCATGCTCCCCCCACACTGTCAACTCCCTATTTGTTTATAAAGCTTCATATTTCAATGCTCCCACAGTAAAATTATATTCTACTCTCTATCTGCTGCTATCTCTTGCTTTAAGTAACAAGAAAAAATCTGCCAAGCATGCAAGCAGCTGCTGAGTTAAATTAGCCTCAAAATGCAAACCTGCCAGGACATTTGTCATGTTAGTGGTATGTTTTTGTTTATTGTTTAGTTTCTCTGAACAATTTTCTCTCGGTGTTCAGAGTACTAGCCTGCGTGAGCCCAGCAGTGACTCAGTGACCATCCAGAGCCTGAGAAGACATTGAGGGTACATTCCTCGTGGTATCCTGCTCTCAAGTCTGGTGTGAGGAATTCAGCTTGGAATTTTGTAGTGTTGTCTCACAATGTATGATTCAAGTTTGTAAATCACACCTCAGCATTTAAAGCAGTCGCTGGTGCGTAGCCAGTGACTAGCAAGCAAAATAATCCATCCTTCTAAATCTAAAATCCACCTGCTCAAATTATTATTGCCATTATTTGAATTAGTAGTGGAAAAGGTGGTCTACTAATTCACCAAAAGCAAAACAAGACCTATCACACTGTAAAAAAAAGTCCTGCATTCACAATTTTAATTAAGTAGAAAAAATTGAAGTTGAATTATTACTGCTGTATTACTTTGTAAGCAACATTTTTGTTGTAGCAGCTAATAAGCTTTAGTATTGGTAAACCAATTTCTAAAAACCCATTATATTTCATATGATGTCAGTCAAGCATCTTCCTTGTCTGATAAATTTCATTACATTTGTTAATATTTGTAATAGACACTGGGATATACATTTTTCAACCCAGTTTTTGTACAACTGCCGGTGTCAGGGAATAGAGAGGGTTGTCCCCAATGACCAGGTGAGCACTGACGGCATCTTTGCCACCATCCTGGTGTATGTGGACAAATAAATGCGAGGCTTGCTGTAATGCCCTTTGGTATAAAGGCACCGCAGTACGTTTGGTTAAAAGGCTGAGTAGTACCCCTCATGACAAGTAAACAAGACTTTTAGATGTAAAGAAGTGTAAATTGGTGGAGTGTACCTTTAAAATCAGCTGTGCCAAGTGAACTGAACTGTGTCTCAGGTAACTGAATTCAGCTGCTTCCACCAGAAACAACCAAGAGGAATTATTTTAGGGGTGGTAGGACAGAGAGGATGGTTCAATCTAATTACAGACTCTGGGGAGATGACTTCACAGAGGTGACGCCCGACCCTGGGGTGAGTGTTTTTCTGAGTCCTCCATCACATCAGGGGCAGGGGTCTGCAGTGACTGCAGGCAGGTCTGATGTGCACTAATTAAAAGGCTGACTACACTTTTTTGTAAGTCAAATAAAGAGTTTCTAAAGTCAAGTGCAATTCAGTGAATGCATCCTGATCCCATCTGACACTGTCTGGGACTACAGTAATGTGAGTTAAGCAGTCTATCTAGTGTTTGTGTTAGTCTATGTCACTTCCTTTATACTTTCAGATTTGCTCTAGTGCTTTGGTAAGTGGTGTTGTTTTCAGTGCATTAGTCACTGGGATTGTTTTGCGGTTTGAACATTCATATTCTACAAGCTCAAGAGCGTCAAAGATGGGATACTGACAAGCTCTATGCCTATAACCAAATTACAAGCCCATGTATGTCATTCCTCCTCTCATTCACAGGACAATTAACTGTGTTTGACAGTGGCTAATGAACTACAGAGTCAGAGCATTTGTCCAATCTGTAGTTGAGATCAGTTGACATTAGTGATTGTGAGCTTCCCCCTCTTCCAGTCTTTTAAAATGGAGACTGATGAATAAAGAGGCCATTCTGGAAATTAAATTACGTTATAGACAGTCGTTGCCACAGTGGGGATGAAATTGGAAAAACAGCGTAAAAGCTTAAATTTGTGTGTTACTAAATTAGCACAATGACAGGCCTGCAGGCAGATGTTAACCCATTATTAACCCAAAATTACCAGGATTAACTTTTTGGTTTTTACATGACAGACAGAGATAAACTGTTGTTCCCATTACATGCAACATCAGCTTTGGGGCAATCGGATCACAGCTTGGTTTGCTTGACTACAACATATGCTCCACTCATACGGAGGAGGCCTACCAGAAAGACATTTGTGAGAGATTGAACTGTGGAAAAACTGAGGGGTTGTTTCAAATGCACTGGTTGGACTATTATTTATGATAAATAGGATATTGACAGCATATGTGGTGCAGTAGGAAGCTATATAAATTTTCTGTTGACTGTAATCCCATGGAAATCTATAAAATGTTTTTCGAATAACAAGCCACGGGTTACAAAGGATGTGAAAATGGCTATCAATAAGAAGAAGGTGATATTTGCTAGCAGGTATAAGAACAAGATTAAAAGGATCTTAAAAGGACTATTCGACTGGGGGAAGAGTGAGTATAAATTAAGATGGAGGGGAACCTTCTGTATAACAACAAGGCTGTGTGGAATAGTTTTAAACTTACTTACTTACTGGTGTTAACCATCTCAAGGAGGGCTCTTGTGGTGAGGACTTCACTCCTGATGAGACTAATAGTTTTTTTTTTTGCCTGGTTCAATCATAACTTTTCCACAGAGCTAAGTCAGGTTTTTGTGTCAGTAGCACAGAGGAACTGTGACACCACTTGTCCTCCCATTACTGTCACTTTAGATCAGGTCCTCCATCAGCTACAACATCTGAAAGGTAATAAGGCAGCTGGCCGGATGGCGTCCATCCTCGCACTTTGAAAATGTGCTGACCAGTTATGTGACGTCTTTAATTATATCTTCTCCCTAAGATTTGGAAAACATCTTGTATAGTGCCAGTCCCTAAGAGAAATCAAAAGACCTACTGTATTAACATCACATATTATGAAATGTTCGTTTTTAGGAGTAAAATTGGAGTAGAGGATGTGCTGCTTTACATGTTACATTCAATTTACAGTCAATTAGAGATTGCTTCTTCTGTCCGTATTATGTTTTTGGATTTTTCATGTGCATTTAACACAGTCCAGCCTCACCTCATGGCATCAAAATGAATTAATTTTAGTCTTCATAGTTCTCCAGTAGATTGGATTTTAGATTATCTTGTATTTAGACCTGAGTATGTGAGACTTAATAGCAAAGTCTTAATTATTTTATTTTTATTCAAAACAGCAGCTCCTCAGGGAATAGTTATGTCACCTTTTTTGTTTACTTTATATAAAGCAGATTGTAGACACAGTCAGACGTCATGTCATCTTCAAAAATTTTCAGATGACTCTGCCTTGGCCGGTCTCATACGCAATAATGGCAACCAGTCTTACAAAAATAAGACATATTTTTCAGATGGTGTGATGATAATTACTTAGAGTTAGTAATCACTTTTCAAAAATTTCAAGATAAGCTATTACCAATTGTCATCAATAATCAGCAGATCAAAAATGCTTCCTCTTACAAATATCTAGGAATTCACACTGATCTGAAATGAAACTGGTTAGAGAATGTTCAGGCTGAGTTTAAAAAGTCACGGTCTACATCTTTTTATTGAGGAAGTTCATTTTGAGATCAGTAAGACATTTCTAAATGTTTTCTATATGGTGGAGTATGGTGGCAGAGTATGACCCCATGAAACAAAGCATTGTTTCATGGGGTCATATGTTGATGGTAATAGTATCACTGCCAGTGACAGGAACAGTATCAACAAGTTTATTAAAAGGCTGGTTTTAATAGAGTTGACACCTGATTCATTAGAAACAGTTTTTGAGAAAAGGACCAGAAAGAGAATACAGATGCCAAGGTGCTCCACAGAACGTTTTAGAAGCTCTTTTGTGACTACTGCTGTGACATTTTTGAAAAAGACTTCTGTTGATGTTTGTAGGATTAGGTATTAAATGTTAGTGTTTATTTTTATATTTACTATTTTATTGGTCCGTGATTAATTTAATAGACCCTTGAATTCCACTAGGTCCTCTTTGAACATGTTTACATGTTTTATGTGGCTGTGAGCTGTGCTCTTTTTGTTGTACAGTGTTGTTGACCACATGCATTTCTCCTCTGGGGATTAATAAAGTTGTTTATCTATCTACTTCACACCCACTTAAAGAGCTATCTCTAACCATAATGTTGTGCAGACTAGTAGCAAATGTTTCCTGGAAACAAGTGACTGTCACAGATGACAAAACTACTGCATATAGCAGACTGTCATGAGTGAATGAATATAATAATTTTTGAAAAAAATACTTGGATAAACATCATAATTAGATGGACCCATGATTTGATTTGATGGTTTAATTTCATACATTTTGTTATGACACTGACAGTGTCTCATCTTAGGCAGGGGTTCCACCACAGTTTGGTTCTCTTAAGGTATTGAAGTGCCATCTAGTGTCCTGTTTGAGGGACCTGCTATGAAAAGTCCACATTTATCTAAAAGATAGTCATAAATCCTTGAATAAAGGTGAGAACCTTATTGTTAAAGGCTGACAGGTCATCATTATTCAAATAGCAAAGATGTACAGACAAGAGCCACGTCCTGCAGCTATGATAAAGCAAACTATTCATGAACTGGCTGCTTTGTTAACTTGCTATGCCAAACATAATGGGAACTGCTCTCAGCCTACACAATGCATAGTATGACAGCATATGGTGAAAGCATTGTATTATGTGGTCGCATTTTCCTTTTGCTGTCCACTTTTGTGTTAATTAATTTGAGCATTATTGACTTTGAGGCGATCTCTTTGACACTGTAGAAACACTGTACAGCTAGAAGCAGAGAGATATTTTAATATAAGGAAGGTAGAGGGAAGTAATATAATATAACATATATGTACCTTCCAATCTAGAAGCACAGGATGCAAGTTAAAAATCTGTGAAGTCGCCCTTTAAATTACTATTGTTTGCCCAGTAGAGGGGTGCGTTGAATCCGGTGGAGTTTAGGACCCTGCTGATGACCAGTGAGGATCACATGATAATGCTTTAACAGCGGGCAGGATGTTCATGACTATGTTGCTTCTCTAGTTTACAAACGTGTTGGGAAGAAGACAACACAACTTCATCAACAACGCATGAAATCGTAATAGCATGATGGGAATGAATTGGTTTTAGGTTGAGTCTGTAAAAGAAGGCGGCGGACATGGCTGCTGTCTTACTCTTCGTTGCAGTGAATCTTGCCTGTTTATCTGTTAGTGGAAACTTGGTAAGAAGAAAAAAAAAAAAGTCACCTGATCAATAACAGTTCTGTAGTTCCTGTAGTACTTAGAAAAGAATAAATTTCACCCTGATTTTGAAGTTCTGCTGACAGATGTTATCACCACATCTGCTCAAATTGATGCCTGTACAATACGCACATGTCAGAGACTCAACAATAAACTGCAAGCTTCCACCACCAGATTCTATTGCTTTTCAGAGCACTGCTGTCTCTTGCAGGTTTCTGGGAAAAGATCTTTCTCTGTGGACTACAAAAACAACTGTTTTCTGAAAGATGGAAAACCTTTTCAGTACATCTCAGGGAGTATCCACTACTCCAGAATCCCCCAGTACTACTGGAAGGACCGGCTTGTGAAGATGTACATGACTGGACTCAACGCTATCCAAGTGTAAGCTGAACACAGACATAAATACGGTGTATATTTTGTTGTGGGTCACATTCTTTTACTTTTCTGTAGTTGCTTGACTACATTAACTCTTCCTCCACAAAGATATGTGCCCTGGAACTTCCATGAAGCAGTACAGGAGGTCCACAACTTCACAGGCGACAGAGATTTGGAGCATTTTTTGGATCTGGCCAATCAGACAGGTCTCCTGGTCATCCTGCGTCCAGGACCGTACATTTGTGCAGAATGGGAAATGGTGAGAAATAGAGCTTTTCTTTGTTTATATCTTTAAAGTCTAATAAGTAAAACGGTGCACAATTTGATCTGTGAATACTAATTTAATGAGAAAGAGGCTGTAGCTGACTGATCATATGATAATCTGGGTTGGTCATTAGTCACTTACTAAGGAATCTGTGTTCTTTCGAAGATGCTGTGTGTTTATTAAAATGCATTACTTTCAATATACTGTATATATGTTTTTTCTCTCCAGGGTGGATTGCCAGCATGGCTGCTTCAGAAACCAAACATTGTACTTCGCTCTGCTGACACAGGTATAACATGCACCTTTTAGTTTTTTTTCATAATTTAATATGCACCTGATTTGTTTTTTTCTGCTCCAGATTATATGCAGGCAGTCAGCAACTGGTTTGCTGTTCTCCTCCCCAAACTGAAACCTTGGCTCTATATCAACGGGGGAAACATCATTACTGTCCAGGTAGAGTCTTGTAGAGTCATCTTTTTTACAAACTAACATGAATATAGTATATTGGTGTTAGTTTAAATGAATCGTCTCTCTTAACTACAGGTGGAGAATGAATATGGAAGCTACTATGCTTGTGACTACAACTATATGCGTCACCTGCGGACTGTGTTTCGCTTCTTTCTTGGTGAAGACACGTTCCTGTTCACCACCGATGGAAACACAGATAAGGAAATGATGTGTGGGACTCTGCAAGGATTATATGCCACAGTAGACTTTGGCACAGGTGTGTTCAAGTGATAGCAACATCTGCTATTCTGAAACTATACATAAAGGGGAAAAAAGCAGTTTCTTCCTTTTATTCCTGTATTCCCTACAGACACAAACATAACTGACGCCTTCAACCGGCAAAGAAGGTTTGAACCTCAGGGACCTCTGGTTAGTTGCATGAATTCTTGTAATTATTTACATGGCATAATTACTGAGTCATCAAACCAAGGATATGATTAAAAAATTGTTTAAATAATGCCACAGGTGAACTCAGAGTTCTACACTGGTTGGCTGGACCACTGGGGAGATCAACATGCTGTGGTTGATGCTCAGAAGATCAGCAGAGTGCTGGAAGAAATGCTCACCATAGGGGCCAACGTCAACATGTATGTCCCCTCCCCGAACCCTCTCAGGGGTTTCATTCTCTATACAAATTTGTTTAAGGAATATGGCTATCATTATCATGTATTTTTCTTACTATCAACAAATCCTATGAAAATAGTAAAACCAGCAATGCATTAGCCCTTTGTGACTTTCCAGCTTCCCAAGCCCATTCATTCGTCTAAAGATATAAATCTTTAAAAACTACTCACAAATATGTTTTGTTTCATTTTTGAAAAAAAGTTCAATAAAAGGCAGGTGCTCACTGTAATTTTTAGCAAACTGAGAAAACAGTGCATTAATCGTAGGTTATTTTCAGCTGTAGATTAAGACACGTGGATGAGTCATAAATTCTCCCTATTATTACTTGCTGTAATGTCTGAAAATAAACTACAATTCACATGTTCGTCGTAATAACATACCACCCAGTGCAACAGTGTGGTTCACTAATGGGTTTTTAAATCATCTTTGAACAGTAATGGCACAGCGGAGTAATAAGTGGAGGCTGTGGCTGCATAGACAGTACTTACCAGTGGAATCCATTTAATGCTGATGGTGGTTTTATAAAAGGAGTTGTTGACAAAACCAAAAACATGTCACCTTTGTTTAGGTTGTATAAATTACCAGCTTGAGCTAAAATGGCTCCCAAGAATTGAAAGTCACCTCTCTGATTGATCTGAATTCCCTCAAATAATACAGCCCAGCCCTCTCCTCTTCTTCCCAGGTATATGTTTGAAGGAGGTACAAACTTTGGCTACTGGAACGGTAAAGTGATTTGATTTCAGCCTTAATGATGTCAGTGTTGGATCATCTCACTGTTCACATGAATTAGATGGACATAAAAGCTCAGCATGTGGTGCATTCATCTCTTTCTAACTCTACTTGTCTCTCAAAGGTGCTGATCATGACGGTAGATTTCGCTCAGTTGTAACTAGTTATGATTACGACGCCCCGCTGTCTGAGGCTGGAGACCCCACAGAGAAGCTGTTGGACATCAGAGATGTCATTAAGCAGGTAGAACTGATTGAACTGCCACCCACCAAAGTTGTTGTCCTGATTACACTTGTATATACAGTATGTCTAAGATACGATTAATTAATTGCTGTTTCTCCACAGTTTAGAGATATTCCTTCTGGACCCATGCCACCGGCAACTCCCAAGTTTGCCTATGGCTTTGTGACCTTGAGAAAAGTAAATATGTATGTTTTTAAATGTTTACAAAAGTACAATGAGTACAAAAGGTGGTTAATAATAAGCACTTTTACAGGTTGGTAACGTCAGCGGTCTCTTGAACATCCTCTCACCTGTGGGGCCAGTCAAATCTGAGTATCCTCTGACATTTGAAGAGATAAAACAGGTACAGTGTTCATCTGAAGGCAACAACAAGAGAGGGACTAATGTTATGGTGACAATAAACCTCTTGAAACGTGGAGAACTTCTGGACTGTTGTGTCTGCAGCCTGTCATGTCTATTGTGTTTAGTACTATGGATACATGCTGTATCAGACAACGCTGCCCCGGGACCTCTCAGAGCCCACACCACTTATCTCTCCACTGAATGGGGTTCATGACCGTGCATATGTGTCCGTCAATGGGGTAGGCCTCTAACTTTTGTTGTATAGTCAATCAAATGTCCATGTATTTCATGTTTGGAGAAAACTTCACATTGCTCGTTCATGTAATGCCATGTTGTGACATTTCAAATTCTTGTTGTGTTCTTGTCCGTTTCTTTTTGTTCATACACATAAGATAAAGAGTTTGTCTGTATAAACAGGTTTTCCAAGGTCTGTTGGAGAGAGACAAGGTGTTGGTGATGAACGTCACTGGGCAGCAGGGAGATACTGTGGACATTCTTGTTGAGAACATGGGCAGGGTTAACTTTGGCAGCAAGATCAATGACTACAAGGCAAGAAAACCAAGTCCAATTCTTTAAAGAATACATACCTTTTTTAGTCATTGTGTTTAGCTGATTGTTTTCTCCATAGTTTGGTGCTACGCAGACCTTGTGGCTGTTGTAAAATAAATACTAAGTCAATATTTTTTACAGTCATCTTGGTTTTTTTCTTATCACAAATCCAGTAAATAGAGAAAGTCATAGATCCTACCCTATACAGTATTTGTATAAAACACACCCTATACAGCGAGGTAATATTTAGACTGAGAGTGGCCTTACTTCTCCAATACTATTTACTGTACACTGTATTTTTTTTAAGCCTGTTAAGTGGAACTGTGATGTCAAAATGATACTGACAGGAACAGAGAGAGTTGCTTTTAGAGGTGACAACAAATCATTCAATCCTAAAAGCCTGAAATGAAAATATGAAGAATATAAATGGAGATTCCTTTTATTTAATAGCTACTGTGAGTAAAACATATAGACACACAATGCAAATGCTGGATGGTAAAGAGTATGTGCACTGCAGGGCCTCGTCAGCAACCTGATCCTGGGTAAAGATGTACTGAATGACTGGAAGATCTACCCTTTGGACATCGATGGAGCCATCACTGGTGGGTGGCCTCAATCAAACTGTCAACAGCCCCTTCCCACCCCTGGGACAGAATCTACAGTTGGACCCGCCTTCTACATGGGGACTTTACAGCCCAATGGCCTGGCTTGGGACACTTTTCTCAAGCTCAATGAATGGATGAAGGTAATATTGATTTTATTTTACTCTCAGGGTTACAGTATTTGTATCCTCTCTTATGTCATCATGTCTCTTGTTTAAATTTCAGGGTCAGGTTTGGATTAATGGTGTGAACCTGGGACGATACTGGCCAGCCAGGGGCCCTCAACAGACCCTTTATGTCCCAGGACCCTTGCTCAGCACCACCCTTCCCAACAACATCACAGTGCTGGAGCTGGAGGGGGCACCAGCGCACTTACGGGTTCTCTTTATGGACCGGCCTCAGCTCAGTGGCCCTGCTGGAAAGTCTTGACAGAACACAGGAGAGTTTTTTTCTCAATATTCCGCGTGAGAAATATTCTGCGAAAAGCTGTAAAAAAACAATCATTAGAAGGACTGACTGAGAGATGCAGCTCAGAAGAACAATGCTTTGTTCCACATTATTTCTGCAGAATCACTATTTTTAATCATTTCAGATTTCAGTCTTTCATATGAAGCCAACTGTTCATCAGTCCCACTCCAGTGTGAACTGCTTTAACACAACAGCTTCAATCACACAGAGGTCCAACAATTATTTTGTCTTTCAGTTTCACTGAAGTCTGTGAAATAAATGACATCCATGTTTTATTGCATTTGCTTTTGTACCTTTTCCATAACACTGGCACTGAATAAAGTATACATTTCATTGTATATTATATACAGTTGTCTAAGATCACCAGCAATTGAGAAATTATATTTGAAATATGTGTCCATGGGTCAAAGTGAAAGTGGGATGTTAGTAAGACACAACCATAACAAAGTCTTAGCATGGCTGTACAAATTCACATGTACTTTAATTGAGGTAGCTTCCTTCCAACAAAAATTCTCCTCACAGATGTTAGGTCTTCCCTGGAAGAGCATTTGTTTTTCGATGTTCCTGGACACAACGAGGCGTGCAGAAGGAATACTCCAGGTAGTGAAATGGGATCTTTCCAAGCAGAGATTCGCCACATAACCAGCACCTCCTAGTCAAAGCAAACCAACACAAAATGCACAATGAATTTCAGTAAACATTTTTTCTTAACAAACTCTTTTGATATATAAATTGAATAATGGTCTTGGTCTTACTTGATATTAGAGAGGCTGACCCCTGTTGCAGCTACTTGCTCTGCTAATCTTTTCTCTGCTGCCAGAGCTCTCTATAATCAAAAAGAAAACTGAATATTTGTTTTACAAGACAATCATCAATTGGAGATCAGCAATAACATTTATTTACCTTTTCACGATCAGTCAGAGATGCAAACCTCTTCTTTTCTTCTGCCTCCAACTCTTGTTTTCTCTTTTCCTCACGTTGCTCTTTCTCTCGCTGTTTTTTCAGCACCTTTTGAGCCTTTTTCTTCTCTGTCTTTTTGGATTCAATTTCTGCTGTTAGTGGCCCAGGGACCTAGAGTTGCACAGGTGTAAACCATAAGTGCTCTGCTTCCTTTTAATGTCATACATGTCAACAGTTAACTCTTACCTGTGCCTTGCTGTAGTCATATTTGTCAGGATTCTCACCCATGAATTTGCGAAAGACATTCCTTGTGTTTTTGTCAGGGGCAACAGTATATGGGGTCTGCCCTTTGTCATCCCTGTAACAAAATACTGCGAAAATGATGCTCACATTTTGGTACAGGTTCACCGTAAACTGTCACACTGAAATTTTACTCTTAATAAAGTTGCCTACACTATTAATTCTCCATACCTGCAGGCTGGGTCTGCTCCTGTATCCAGAAGCAGCCAAACCACTGCCTTTTGTGTAGCTGCTGATGCAACATGCAGCAAAGTGAACCCTGATGAATCTAGGGGCTTGTTAAGGAGAGTCAGAGGACTCGGTGCATCTGAGAGATTACTCTCTGACCCCTCTCGGCCCTCTGAATTTTTTCCAGGTAGCTCGAGGAGTCTACATAAAGTGTCCACATCCCCAACCTTGCAGGCTGTAAAAAGGGCATCCCTGAGGCCATACTCCCATGATTCATCACCATTTTCTATAAAGACAGAAGCTAAATAATGAGATTTGAGATTAAGAAAAAGGTGCAATGTAACCAACAATGGTAAGAAAAAAGACCTTCCTCACCTTCCTGTTGTTTTTTATTCTGTGCTTTCCTCTTCCTCTTGTTCTTTGATTGTGTCTCTTGAGGGGTGTCTTCTGCTGGCATGGCCTGAGGCACCTCCTCTTCTTGATTGTCTGCTTCTGTGTTACTCAATTCTGTCACAGACAAATATGGAATTTCATAAACCTTGCAGAACTTTTATGTGATGAATAAAAATTCCTTGAGTTTCTGAAATGTACCTGTAAACACCTGTGTGATGGCACACTGGACCAGACCTACCCTCATTTTGCAATTTGGCTTCCTCCTTTTTTCTCCTCCTCCTTCTCTTGTGCCTGGAGGGATATATTTCAAACTCCCTGAGGTCCAGGGTTCCTAAGGTCATCTGCACCATTTCCAGCTGGATATCACCCTCTTTCTCATCCTTATCTGATTTATCAGGATTTTCTTCTGCTGATGTCGAAACAAGTATTAAATTTCAGTAAATTAATTTTGTGCTGAAATAGCAATAACAATCACACAGAATTTTGCTTTGCTATATTTAGTTATGCCATTGTATCTACACAACTCAACTAGAGAGTGAGCCCATAGCGTACTCTTAAATAGTGTACTCTTAATTTTACCTTTCTCTTGATCAGTGTTTATTTCTGGCGCATGCTTGACAGGTTTTTTCCATGCCTTCTTAGATGGACTGAAGATTGCAGACATGTTTGTGTCTCTCCCTGGGTTAAGATATTTTTGATTATACCTTGGCTGTGTAACAATGAGCAGACAACTTGTTATTATTCCAACTATGTAATTCAGCTTACCGTAAACATGGACAGTGGAGAGCACCTCGTGTACTCTCTGTACCTCTCGAAACGTCGCCCTGCGTGTGGCAAATGGAAGAGTACGGATCCTGGAGTCCTTTTTGTCAAGCGGAGATGCCCGACCACCAAAAAAGATGGTCTTGTTGTAGCTAGGAGCTCGTACAAATATTGCAGCTGCCTCCTTTAAGTATTCAGCCCAGGTTACCAGAAGATCCTGGATATCCTGTGAGGGGTTACAAAAGTGTTTGTGTGTATGAAGAAACTGTGCATGAAAAACTTATGAATAAGATGCGTTGACAAGAAACAGGAAAAATTCAGCGACACTCCTAAAACCAAATACTACACATTTAAATATTTTATATGAATGACTATGTAACTTTACATTTGTATTTATTCTGAATACTTTGTTTAATAAACATTTGTAACAATAATAACACAAACAGTTTAAACGACAATAAATGCAATATTGATTTTTTGGACCAGAAACATAAAAAAACAATAGGAGGACGAATGTTTTATAGAAACTTTAACTGGTACTAGAGAAAAAATGTATGCAGTTCAGCAGAAAACCCTCACCAGGCTTATGTGAATCATTGTTTGCTATGTTTAATGATTCAACTTTCAACACTGGCTTACTTTGAACTTTTTAAAAAGTAATGTAAATTTGCCTGTAATGGTAAAATGGTGGTGCTGTTAAATGGACTGTAGTCTTGCCTTGACTAGTGCTGCCTCATTATGTCGCCTCAGAGCGGCTCCTGCAGACTTTGGTGTGTGACTGCGATTCTGAGAGTCTCGGACTCCTTGAGCAGTGCCTCGCTTCGCTCGCACTGTATATCGATGGAAAGTCTTGTGTTGAAGGACTTCTTTTCTGTAACATATATACAGTGTATTGGGTAAATCACTTACACACAACTGAGCTGGCTCTCTTACTTCATTTAAACTTGCAGCTCTAACATGGAATCTGAAGTCTGAAAAGCAAATACTAAAAACTGCCCACTTACCCCTGGAATACAGCACCAGCAAAGTGGCCTCCACCCGTCATGAGAACAATCCACATAGTCTTCTTGCCTATAGACATTAAGGAGGATGCTGCATCTTGTTCATCATCTGACTGAAAATTTACAGGAACAGAAAGTAAAATAATAAAAATCAAAAGCATTACATAAACAGTACACACTTTACTGGTCTGTACACTCACCTTCCCCTGCAGAATGCAGCGATAGACTAATAGATTCTGTCCTGATGAGTTCTGAAAAACCACCTTGCTGAAGAGACGGCCAGTAATTAACCCAGTATTAGCTGAGCTCTCATTATCTGTGCCAGTGGGGTTACTACTTGTTTCTCCGCCATCACTATCCGAGTCCTCTGACTCCGACTCTGAGCCTGAAATACTTGACATGTCTCCTAAAAAGTGATAACTGAAAGTCAATTAGCTGTTAAGATAATTTTTGATTGCCTGTGTTATTTCCTCTTAAAACTCCAAGCTAGATGTGTCAGACTCTGGTTTCCTCACCAGCGCCAGTCTTCCTCTCAAACTCCTCCACTGTGACTGGGGGCAATCCTGCCACTTTTTGTCTTAAGTTGAAGCGATGCCAGTCTAGCTTGTAGTGCTCCATCTGAAATGTAAAGAAATGATGATTCATAGTCATGAGCAATGGATCTTTGTAAACCAAACTGAGTGACTTATGAAGTTGCATGAGCACCTGTTCCTCTCTATTATTAAAAGGGCATCTGCAGGCTGAGCAGACCGTCTTGTCCAACACCTCTCTAGCCAGGCCGCGCTCCCGCTGTCTGTCATCCTCTTGGCGTTTATCTTCTAACTCTGTGTGGAAGGCCAGGGTTCAAACAGATGGAGGTTAGAGTATTGTCTTTATTACAGACGTGAAACTACAGCTGCAATTCTTACCGCATGAGGTTGACACAGGGTTTACAGTCTGCTGCAGGGCAGGATTCACTTCTCTCAGTCCAATGAATGGCTCATCATTTGGGCTTAAATCAAAGATGGAGCGGTAATCGGCACACGTCGTCATTGTTGGAGTGTTTTCTTTACCTCTTGGCCTGTTAGGACATAATTAACACAGAAACCTACTATACGTTATATACAGTCTATGGTGAAGTTGTCCAAAAATGAGTATCGTTAGTACATATTCACAATGATTAACTAGTCTGTTAACAATTCAAGCTCCTTACTGTGTCTCATATGACATAACTATCGTGCTACCACTAACATACAGGCCAATTTTTTTTTACTGTAAATGCTCGTTATCTTCGCTGACGAAACGTAACGTGGCCATATTGTTCCTAGAGTGACACGTGTATTAGCGTCTAGGTTAAACTATGTTTTCTCTCCTCTCTAACAAGTCGTTAGAGGTAATTTATTTATGTTACAATTAATTTAAAAATAGCAACTTACCATAAAAGTGCACCCACTTTAGACAAGGCTGTGCTAACTTTACTTTCCGCTACCGCCTGATTTACTACGGAAGCCCCAAAGCGTCAATAACGCGTCAGTGAAGGGGCGTTTACTGACCAAAGCTTTAAAACTACCACACACTTCTCACGTTTTACTGCCTCTTTCGGTAAATCTACATATTCAGCATACTTTATTATATATTGCATCGCATTATGCGTATTTTAGTATAACTGTTTTATCTTACGGTTTTGACTGTGGACTATAACCGAGTCCCATTATAATGTAGAACTGATTCACAATCTGAGCAACCTCAGTTTTTATTAACATGTAACACTTACTAAAATCATGTGTATGTATATAAAGAAAATGCAACCTTTTTTCTCTAAACTCACCCATCTGAATATTTAATATTTTCCTGGTTGATTAAAGTTTATGCGATTTTCATTTTCATGTGTACTACTGCCTATATACAGGCCCATTTGAAATTGTAAAAAAAAAAGGTTCATTCAGAGCTTTTTTCTGATACATCACTGGCCCGTGATTGTGTGAAACAACTACTTAACTATTGGAAACAGTATGTCAGTAAATGTCAGTACTGTATCATTAGGCAGAAGATTCAAGCCAGATGACTCAGCCAACTAATGCCAAAAAATATCCTTTTTTAGAGAAAGCATATTCACTTCTTTCAGTCAGCCACAGAGCAGCAAAGTGTGGTGGTTATTGTCAGTTGAATTAAAATGCTGCAAAGAAAATGCAAAACGTTCTTCTTTAAGTGTGTCTCATTTATCTACAGGGATCACGTAGCTTAAAGTCACGCTAAGCTTAAAGAAATAAAAGGTGTAACTAGTGTGACATTTTCCTCTTAAATGTGATGGAGTACAAATATAGTCTCATAAAACTAAAAAGAAAATTGCTACTAGTACACAAAGAAACTGTGGATAGACAAACAACTATGAAATTTACTTAGCACTATGGGATATCTACGGAGATGTGCAACTGAGATATAAACTAAAAGTAGTTCTGGGACAAGATTGGATCAAACAATTTATTAAATGCAACAAATTAAACAGAGTTCATTATAAACACAGAATGCGATATATAATGTGCCAGTAATCTACAAATGATCATTAAATTTTCCATTCACTTGAGTTTGCTTTGATTTCTCTTGGGTTTGCTGGTTGGTGCATGGATCAAAGCTTGTGCTGTTGGCAGAGATGCACAGTATTTTACAAACTATTTCAAATTAAGTTCACCAAGATGTAGACAACCTCTTAATCCCCTTACCAGCCATATTACGAGCCTTGGCTTGTGCCAGGTGTCGTTTCACCTCCACAATCTCAGCAGTGAGGCTTCTCGCCTTGGTTGTGAAACGTTCACTCCTCTCCTGTAAATCCTTATTTAGGTTTCTACAAGATAACGAATGTACAGTGCAGGTCTGCAGATGCATGACTTCCTCCTCTATGCACACCTTATAGTACAATACCTGTCTGCAGAGGCTTGATCATTCCGTTGTTCAGAAAGGTGTTTTTCCTGTTGCAGCAGATGGCCAAGTTGTTGTAACACATCCACAACTTCACTTTTCTCCATCGTCAACTCCACCCTCTGTTTAGTTTCTTTGGTGCTGTAAAGTGAGACCTGAACTCATTAGATATACTTAGACATAGAAGTGTACAACAGTTAATAGACTTAAGTATCACACTCTGTGTATGTGTGTATATTTGATTTTGTGTAAATTGCCAGATATGGTGGAGCTGAAGTCGCTGTCTTTCTTACGTAATGTTACGCAATTGCGTCACATACGTCCTGTACATGACGTAGGTTCAAGATAGTTAAATAACATTTTGAACCTGACTAATTAACTAACTAACAATTTAACTATGTCCTCTTCAACACGCAGTCTTTGCTGTTGGACCTCCTCCAGCTTGCTAGTGTTTTCGTGGATAGCAAGCTGCAGCCCCCTGATCTGCTCCTGCAATTGTACGAGAGGAATGACAACGTGAAAACACTGTACCTTAACTTAGTTTGCTATGAGAGAGTTAATACAATAACCTTGGCGAGATATGAGAACAATCTCTTTAATTTCCTAGATAATTTAAACTTCACTTTAGTATTAATGCACTTCGTTGTGGCTACCGTTACCGACCTGGCTAATTTAGCTCGCTAGATAGTTACAGTTGGCTAATGTTACAAATTAGCTAAGTTCACCTTACCATAGAGTCTTCGTGTTGTGTCAGAAATGCATGTCCAGAAAATGCTGTCATGATATCGTTTTTTTTTTTTTTTTTAATTGTATTGCAAGAATTGTTTATGCTGCCTATTCGAAATTCAACATCATGAGAGCAATTTCAGTTTCGCGGCTTTATAAGAAGTGCTTCCGGCTTTGGTGTCAGAGCCCGGATAGCTCAGTCGGTAGAGCATCAGACTTTTAATCTGAGGGTCCAGGGTTCAAGTCCCTGTTCGGGCGTCAACTTTTTATTTTCTTTTTTTTCCTTTAACAATAGACTGAGCGTGTGTTATTCACGCTACTACTTAGTTATCATTTGACATTAGCAGCGCGACACTGAATGTCAACCGTTGGTAAGCTTAGTTTCGGTAGAAAGACAGTAACACCCTTGGTAAATGCTATTACACATGTGAAGCCCTAAATTGCCACAAATGTGTGCCAAACATTAAAACACTTCATTTAAAGCTAGTTATTGAAGTGGAGCTGTCATTACACACAGTGAGACCTCACATTAACCTGCTGTTGGAGTTGTTGTTTATGAAAGAATCTAACTAATTTGGGGGATTAAACTCACGCACAAGCAAATAACAGTAACCTGTTATTTACCTGAGATAATTATGGGTATTATCTCAGGATAGTAATCGGGAACACATATAAAGCTAGGTGTTAGTTCAGCTAAAATGGCAAGACTGAAGGCATATCTGACCAGCAAAGATGGAGCAGATTATCCTCTTGTGCGTGATTTCAGCCTGTCTCTCTTCTGTACATGCTCAGGTAAATATGTATGGGATGGAAGTTGGACTGCAATTTAAAGAGATTCAGCAGCAGATTTCAATACATTTCAAACAACTTTGTCTTTTTTTGCAGAAGTTTTTGTTAAGTCCAAAATGGGGCCCCATTGGCTATAAAGGTAAATACAGTTTGGATTTGATTTAAATGTTCATGAATGTGCTACTGCAGTAAAAGTGAACCCACACTGACTAAAAACTCTTCTTTTTAAGAGCGTGACGAGCAAGGCGATGGGACAGTTATGGATAATATCATTAATACTAATGAGCACCAAGGTAAGTTATTTTGCAGTTTACGCAACATACTCTAACAAATGCTGCCCAGTGCAGAATGATTTCCTTTCCCCTGATATGTGTCTCAGCCTTCCAAATCCTAGATGGCACTACCAGTCTCAGAGAGGGTGACATTGCTGTTTCTGCTGGAAGGCGCTCCAAAGTCTGCTTTGCCCGGAGCTGCCTCTGGTCTAAGTCAGTGGATGGACATGTCTACATAGCATACAAGCTTTCACCTGAATACTGTATGTTATTTTGATGCTGTGAATGCTGTGTAAATGCAAAAACATTATAGATTGATACATTGTGAGATTCACCAATTTTATATTCAACTTTGTATTTGTGCCCTGTCCACATTGTCAAAACAAATGAACAGCTGAAATGGAGAAGAGTCTGATAATGAAAGGGATGGAAAACATAGAGAAAGATACCTGTGTGCGGTTTGTTCCTTGGACTCACCAGCAGGACTACATCGACATTCAGCCAAAGTCTGGGTGAGAGCCTTTGCCTGGAAAGTTTGATTCAATGCTGTGGTTGTCTTTGTTTGAAAATGTTACTCCTTTAAAAGCAATGTTTTTCTCTGTGGATGAGATGTGAAATGTAGTTAGGCAGTAGTAGTTCATAGACATATGAGTAACTGCTTTCCTTTCAGATTTTCTAATCATATGTTCTGTGTCTGGATGTCTGTGTTGATGCAGGTGTTGGTCCTACCTTGGCGCACGTGGTGGAAGACAGACCTTATCTCTCCAGAGCCCCAACTGCCTCCAAGTTGGAGTGATTTCCCATGAATTCATGCACGCCTTGGGCTTTGTGCACGAGCAGTCACGTATCGACCGGGACAACTATGTCACCATCATGTGGCCAAACATTTGGAAGGGTAATTCCGAAGGGGGGCATGGGGAATGAAATTTCACAAACGCTAAATTAAAGAGTATTTGTAATAAACTTTATTCCTATACTGTGTTTCAAAACAAATATTTATTATATTTCTTAATATTATAAATATCTTATTATAATATATATATATAATAATCTTAAAAAATATAACATTCTAATCTTAATTTAATCTTATTAAAATATTAATACATATATTATTTATTCTATTTTCCCATTTTTCACAGATCGTGTGAGGAACTTTCAGAAGTTCAGGACTGACAGTCTCGGCTTACCATATGACTACAGCTCAATTATGCACTTTGGGATGTAAGCAGTGTAACTTTCATTTAGATCACTTAATAATCTAATGATGGTATTTATGTATTATAATGCAATACCTATGCATGTTTAGGTATGCCTACTCTGAGGATGGACAGCCAACCATCATTCCTAAGAGCAGCAAAGACATAAAACTGGGCCAAGCACTGACTCTCAGCCCCATCGACAGGATGAAAATCAATAAACTTTATCAATGTGGTTGGTACCAAATATGCAAAAAATGTCTTCCATTAATTATTAAAAATAAATAATAATAATAATATAATGTAGTAATTATTAAAACAATAAGAGCAGTCATATAATAGTAGATATGTTGTTCACTATCAAATGATTGATTTGTGTCTGTCTCTCGTTGCAGCTGACAATGATGACTACTAGCCAAACCAAAATGAAAGTGAAAGAGGAGTGCACTAGAACCTAATAAATAAACTGCTATTAAATAATGGAAATCATTTAAATAAAGGTTGATTCAAGCTTTCTATCAGCATTTCCTTTGTGTGCTTGAAATTGTGTATTGCATGCAGTACTACTTGTACTAGTTTTTTGTATGGATCATCTGATAATATTAAACAATGAATAAATGCATAGTTCTAAATCTCTTCAAATCAGTAAAAGACTGAAGTAAAGACTAACCTGGATTGATAAAGAGCCAGTTTATGGTATGACGAGATGTAAATGTATCCATACTTGAAACAAAGCACCCTTATTCTGTAAAGAAATGTTACATTATGAAAGTTTTTGCAGGAACCACAGAGGCAGGATTTCATAAACTGCTATCACATTAAATTCTTCCCTCAGTCATTACTCTTCAAATTGCCCCCTTGATAAGGATAGAAATAATATTTGGGGAAGAATATGTTTTAGTTTTTACATATATACGTGTGTGACAAAATGATTGTTGTCAAAACAGTTATGAACCGACAGGTTATCATAAAATAACTGGTTACTATCTCAGTCAGACACAAATTGCTGGTCTGTTGGACTGGGAGGATAGTTATTCTCCTCGTAGGAACTGCTGAGATGTAGCACATCCAGCAGCAAAACACCTTTAAGCGTCTCATTTCTGAAATGCTGAATCGTAACATGCGATAAGTACAGGGCACAAGTGAAGGTCAGCATCGGGACCACCTGTTATGGATCAGCAGTAGGCGCGAGTAAATTACACAGACTGAGTGATGAGGGGTCTTAATCATGCTTCATCATGTGCCCAATCAGTACAGAGCACAGGAGGTGACGCGGGTATATAGATTCAGTGAAGGTGAGTTCATTTAGCTTTTGCTGTGGAAGACTGCAACACAAAACAACAATGCATCCTAGCTTGATGCTTCTGGGTATCTGGTTTGGCTTGCTGACCCAGACGTACACTCTACCTGTTAAGGTCAGTACCAAGAAAAAATTTGATTTTAGATTAAACTTCCTTTTGTCCTTGTCATGCTTTGCAATTTATGTTATAATGGTACATTTATATTACAGAATTCTACAGGAGAACATGAGGGAAAACTGAGGTTGAAAAGGAAATACTCAGGTAGGCTCTTGGAAAAGTTACTTTTTCATGAATGTACTCTCAGCTTTTCATAACTCTACTCTACAGATTGACGATATTATAGGAAATACAGGACGGTTGTTAAATCTTCTTTTCTTGTTCAGATGAAATTATAGATCTTGATGAAATGAATGTCATGGATCAAATCCTGGAAGTCAATGCCAGTAAGTAAGAGGTAAATTATAAAAAAGTGGTACAAATTCAGGTTATTCGATATACTTTAAACCCAAGTTTGTCACCAGGGTTGCGAGCCCCCAGAGGAATGTCAATCAGAGATGGGGATATTGCCAGCTCTCACTTACAGAGTGCCATAACATGCCCTGGCAATGCTTGTCTGTGGCCTAAATCTGTTGATGGATTTGTTTATATACCCTACATCCTCTCTCCACTATATGGTATGGATAAAAACATTAAGAGGTATTTCAAAGAGAATTTTGTTTCAAATCTCTGTTTAACTCAAATTTTGATTGTTTTTCACGGTAGACGACATGGACAGAATCACGATAGAAACAGGGATGCAAGATATTTCTTCTGGAACATGCATTAAGTTTGTTCCACGCACTCATGAAGCCAATTTCCTTGATATTCAGCCAAGATATGGGTGAGTGTGACAGCTCCATATAGCCTTTACATGTAAAACATGTCTTACTGTCCATATATACATAAGTATATACAGTAATTCTGATGTGGTGGTTTTGCATTGTAATGATACATGTAATTTTTGTCCTGTTCTCCAAGCTGCTGGTCATTTTTGGGGCAGACTGGAGGAAGCCAGGTCATGTCACTACAGACTCCTGGGTGCATGTGGTCAGGAGTGGCCGCGCATGAGTTCATGCATGCTCTTGGCTTTGTACACGAGCAGTCCCGCTCAGACCGAGACCACTACGTCACAATTGTATGGAAAAACATCATACCAGGTTAGGATGAATGATCGCCTGCGTGTTATGCTTCAGTTTTAAGAAAATATTTTAATTAAACGGCTTGTGCGCTTTATGTGCTTTCACAGAACACATTCATAACTTCAAGAAGCAGGTGACAAACAATCTCAACAGCCCATATGACTACAGCTCTGTTATGCATTATGGAAGGTGAGCTACTCTTTGAGGCAGCACAATTAAACATTTTGCATGTTTAGTTTAGACCTTAAAACCATATACAGTATTATATGTTTATTTGTTTCAGGTATGCCTTCTCTGATGGTGATGGACCAACAATAATCCCCAAACCAGACCCTTATATTCCCATTGGACAGAGAGATGGACCCAGTGCACTAGATCTTCATAAAATAAATGTCCTGTATGACTGTGGTAGGTGAACAATCACATATACTGGAAATTGTTGAAATAATTACAAATTCATGACAAATGACCAATTTTTTTTTTGCACTTCTCACTATAGGTCCCACTGTGTAACTGGATCACATGTCATGTTCTGTTACGTTTAGAAAAAATCATTAATTATAAATGCTGATTTCAATCAGATAATGTAGTCACCATTACAACATTCTTATCACGTTCTATCAGTTTCATATTTCTGTTAGTCATATAAAGTTTAGTTACGAGTCAGTGCAATCTACTAATCTGCCATAACATTGTCATAATATGAATAAGGGAACCAGTAAGAACTGAAAGTTGCAATTCTCTAATATAACAAAAATCACCAATCTGTTAATGCCAGGCTGAAAACCGATCTGTCTACAGTCTCTTCATTGTTTTGTTAAATTTCCTGCATTCTTCTCACCTTCAGTTCAGCTTAAATAAAGACAATAAAAGGGTAATAGTCTTACTCACGTTTGTCACATCTTTATCTGGCAGAGATGACCTGTGTCTGAAAATGGCAGATCCCTTTATGACCATTTACCCACATCAAATGAGTTTATTCAGTTATATTTCCTCCTCTGCACTAAACCCTGTAAGGATCTGGAGTTTTAAACCAGACAAATCAATTCAAAAACAAAAATTGCTTGCACTATTAGTCTTTGTGGTGCTTTCTAGCAGCCCTGATGCCTACGGTTAGTTGCACTACAGTGTAGCTGAGTACTCTTACATTGTAGTAAGCCACGCAGGCACGATAGGTGTTATTTTTATCTTCACTGTCTAGATAACAGTGCAGTGGAAAAAGAATAAAAGGCAAAGAAGGAGTGAAAGGTAAAAGTAAAAGAACAGTAAAAAGCTAATTATGATTTTTTCTTTCATTACTTATTTAATCAAATATTTAGATGTATTTAAAATGAAGTTAGTACTTGTTTTAAAGGCTTAATAAGCCATTATGCACTTTTGAATGTTTTCATTTAGAGGGCAATTTTGAGTAAACCCCATCATAAATAACAGGCATTAAACTAAAGCAGTATGTTGAGGTATTATTAATTGTCCCACCATATAAAAGATTTAGTGAACCTGATGCACAGTACACTGCAATCTCAAAACTAGCTCCAACATTTTGTTTTACAGAATATATACAATCATGTTGGAAAGACACGGGATCTTAAAGCTCCATAATTAAACGTTTTAGCAAGTTTGTTCAGGCTGGCGTCCTTGTCGTCGCCTCTAGTGGCTATTTACTGACACTCACTTGAGTGGCCAGCTATATGTTTTGTTTGGTTCAAGCGAAGATCTGACAGAAGAACTTATGTAATAGTAGCTGCTGCACACACACACTCACACACTGTAGAGCGTAGTTAGCCGGTTAGCACCGAGCTCACATACTAGCTGTCATATATAATTCACTGATAAATTCAGTGTCATTAAAATGAGCGATAACGACAAAGGACGGGTACGTATGACCTTTGTTTAAATTCACGTTGTGACGTCTTTAAAGAGCTAAGGCTAATGTAAATGAATGGGCTTATGACAGTGGAATGGTAGCTAACAGCCTCCGTTGTATTGAGTTAGCTACGCTGGTTACCCAGCTAACGCTAGCTGGTTTGCTAAATGCTCCAGTCCAAATGTTTCCCTGCATTAACAGTCATTCATAAAGCACAGACCTGTTTCTAAATAGCTATTGCATTTCTAAAATGCGTCCCAAGCAATTTTAACGTTAGCTAACGTCTGCTAACAATCGTTAGCTAGCTGGGTTACACTAACGTTAGCTTATCAGTGTTAGCTAGGTAACAGGCCTTGTCTGAGAAATACCGAGCAAAGACTTGGACTGGCAGCCAAATAATTATTAAAAAAACAAAGTTGTGCCTAACTTTAATAATTTGAAAGATTAATTTAGGTTGTTCCGGCCTTTAATGTTTTTCAAACGTTAATGGCCCGAAACATTTCGATCACAGGTTAACGTTAGGTAATTGAACATACATTATCTCAAAAAACGGTTTTCAATGGCAACTGGACTTGTTTTAGTTCCTTGACTACGTTTCACCCTTCCATTCCAG
>JAUMHL010000014.1:13954252-14040040 GCA_032362345.1 Sandelia bainsii
GTCCAGTTGCCATTGAAAACCGTTTTTTGAGATAACCATGACCTGGATGACTGAGAATCTTCACAGATATTTAACATACATTATGGTCTGTGTGCAGAAACTGAAAGCAATATTTGACACAGTAGATGTGATCTGGTTAATGAGAATTTAAGTTACTCTGGCCAACATTAATCTTAGTAAAGACACGTTGTGTTAATCAAACCGTTTCAAACTGTTTAAAACGACACTAAACTGCTGCAAGATTTCTTGTTATTGATTTTCATTACTCGCAGGCATAGTGTTGTATGTTGGCAAAGTAGCGATACCATACTCAGGAAACAGCTAGTTTTATTCATTTTTCTGTCAGTAGACTGGCAAGTGTCTACATTTTATAAAAAAAAAAAAAACGTATTTGTGTCTCCAGTAATATACTCCTATATTTTACAGTGTAAGTTGCACTCAGCGTGGTAACTCATGTAAAGGCCAGAATATAATGACAAATGAGGTTTACTCCAAGAGTAATGAGAGGACATTAATTTATATTTGAACATATTTATTTCTACATGAGTCTGAGTATGACAGTACATGAAAATATTTCTTAAACCAACTGTTTCTCAACCCACATTGTATGTATTGTATTGAGTATGGTACTCATTTTGTGAAATGGCTTATTTAAGTCTGTGAGGCAAATAGTTTTTGTAGGTCTGCTGCCCACACAGATTGTGGACATGCGGTTTGCACTGCCTTGCCTGCTTAAAGACAGGCAGTTTTCTAAAAGTAGTAGAAGACTAAATGCTAGTAGCACCTTGGTGTCATTTGGGCTACTTTATGCTTAGATTTATTTAAAAACAGACTTTCATCTTCAGTGGTTTTAATTACACTATAATACCTTAAAGGCCATTTAGAAGAAACAGTAGGACCAGATTATATTTGAGCATGTATATTTATTTAAGAATAACATGTAATTATTACAAAAGAGAGAAAATGAAAAATAGTCATAGCTTATATTAATCTGTACTGTCTGTCTCTACTGAATTTTTTATATGTATAGAACAGTATTGTTCTGTTTTTTAATGTGCAGACACCATATCAAAGTGCCAAGACAACCAGAATGGAACAATTTGATGAACATGGGATTGCATGCTTACCTTACAGTTTTTTAGACATTCACAATTTCTTATATTATTGTTTACACATACTGTGCTTTTTACACTTCTGAAAGTGGCTATAATAGGATATAACAGTGAATGTACAACCACTGAAAGTGAAATATTTATAAAACTAACACTGAAGATTTGCATTATGTGGTCTGAAACATTCACATGCATGCCATAAAATCGTAACACATTCAAAGTTGAATGAGGGTGCAGTTTTAATTGTAGTCATATATTCTTCATCCTTCATCCAGGTTAAGGTTGGACGAAGAAAATGCGGAAGAAGTCTCATGTCCACTTTATTTTCAATAATATGAAGCTCAGATGTGTGAAGCTGAATTGTTGAATGCATGCTAAAACATGAGGAGGGAAGAAGTGTGGGCAGTGTGTGAAATGGGGGAAGTAAGAAGAAATAAGACAATTGAAGAAAGAAGAATAATGTGAAGTAATGAAGTTACAGAAATGAAGTTAAGGAAGTAATCTACATAAGGTCACTGCGCTAAGTAATTTTTTGGTCTGTTTGTCAAATGCGTGCATGTTCTTGTTACTCAATACAACACATATCAGTTTAAATCATTACAATTTTTACACAACTTACAACTTTCTGTTTTTTCATCATGTTGACAATTTCATTATATAGATTAATGTAATCATATTGATGTGACACTATTCATGGCTACATACAATAGTATTAACCTGCATTCATAAATTCTGTTCTTTTCTGTACTCTTCACAGGATAGACTTAATTCTTAACATAGAAATATTTTGGCTAATTCCTCAGTTTGTCATGCCATTGATAAGACGTGTGTTGGTGTGTGGTTTGTTCAGGAGTCTCACTCTGCATCCAGGAGTGTGAGTCCACGGGGCTCGGGGAAGTCGGCAAGCCGCTCCCCAGCTCGCTCATCTGCCCGTTCAAAAGAGGGCTCCCGGCACTCCCACTCCAAATCTCGGTCCAGATCCAGGTCAAAATCTGGGTGAGTAAATACACTTTTGGTTTTATAGTGGCATGAAACTCTTCCTTGCCAACTGACAGACAGGATATGAAGATGCTAGTCTGTTGCTTGTGGCATTTGTAAAATAATTGGATGTGAATGGCCATAGAACTAATGTGAATGTGTTGTTTCTGTCTATACAGGTCTCATTCTCACCGTGGCTCACGCAGGTACTACAGCCGATCTCGCTCCGGCTCAAGGTCCTATCATCGGCGCTCTCATAGTAGATCTTACAGTGGAGAGCGACGCCGCAGGAGCCACAGCCGGTCACCCATGTCCAATCGCCGCAGGCACATTGGCAACCGCGTAAGTGCTGAATGGTGTACGTTTTAAGAAATCTATCAGCACCGACCGCTTACTTCATCAGCATTTAATATCAACACAAAATGTTAAAATGGGAAACTCGTTAACTCTTTCAAACTTTGATGTATTTCAAATTACAGGCAAATCCAGATCCAAACTGTTGCCTTGGTGTGTTTGGCCTGAGCTTGTACACCACAGAGAGAGATCTGAGGGAGGTCTTCTCTAAATACGGCCCCCTGGCAGACGTCTCTATCGTGTATGACCAGCAATCGAGGCGCTCCAGGGGCTTCGCTTTTGTTTACTTTGAGAACACAGGTGACGCTAAAGAGGTACAAGAAAATGAGTTGAGAAAGGTGTTTGACAAACTTGTTCCTTAAGTGTTTTGTGATGTTTAAGAGGTGGTTTATGTTTGTTTATTGTCAGGCAAAGGAACGAGCCAATGGCATGGAGCTGGATGGTCGTAGGATTAGGGTGGATTTCTCCATCACAAAACGACCTCACACCCCGACCCCTGGAATCTACATGGGCCGGCCCACATAGTAAGTCATCTGAAACATACTGAGCGTTTTTCTGTCATGTTACCACATTTCATGTGATGTTTCATTTTACTTCCTCCACATAACAGATTTTTTATCCAGACCATCAAAAAGAAAGATTAACAACAATAAGCATTTTGTGGACATCAAAATCATTAATTCAGGAAAAGGTTAAGTGCCACACAAATGTACTTTGCTGGAGTTATTATCGCAAAAGTAGAAAAATTATTTGTTAGGTGGATGCTGTAGAGCCTAGCCATTAGTGGTGAATTGCTGAATTTCACTATAATCAAAGTGATGCTTTTAGCTCAAAAAGTTCTGTAGTTGTGTGCCATCTGATGTGTGTAATCACTTCCTCCATATCTGTATGTTGTGTATTACAAAGAGAAATGTCTATTTTAAATAATTAACGTAATCAGAGTGTACAGTAACCACAAAACAGACCCCCTGCAACTCACATGTAATGTTAGTTTGTTGAGTGTCTACTCATAAAAGATTATTACCAAGTTGAAAGTCCAGTTTGTCGTTGCTCTCTGTTAATAGTAGTTATGAGTCATCTAAAGATCTAAGTTCTGCTGAAAAAGGTAAAGTTTCCTAATTATGTGCATCATAAAGCCATTTCATTTACCTGCTCAGTTAAAGCAACAGTTTACTTTATGAACAGCAGAGGAAGATAAAACCAACTTATTTCTGTAATAATAAAATATATGTAACATGAAGAGGAAATACAGCTTTAACACTGTCATAAAGCATGCTCACAATTGTGTTATTCTTCCGTATAGTGGTGGAGGTGGTCCAAGCGGTCCTCGACGCTACTCACGTGACTACGACCGTGGGTATGATCGAGGCTATGACAGAGGAGGCTACGATCGCTATGACGACAGGGACTACTACAGATCATACAGGTGACATTTCCAGTTTATGCAGTAAACCTGTAGATTGTCAACTTGTTCAGTTTATTTTTTAAAAGCCCTCTGAAATTGACAAAAATGAAAAACTGTTTTTTCAGAAGGCGATCTCCATCACCATACTACAGGGGGGCTTATAGGTCTCGGTCCAGATCGCGGTCTTATTCTCCCCGTGAGTCCTTTTCCTAAGTTATTAACTGGTTTATAGATGGATTCAACAGGTTTCAGGGAGTTGGAGTTTGTCTAATGACTGTTTTGTTTCACAGGGCGCTACTGAAAATTGCTCTCAAGAAAAAATCCTCCTCTTCCCAAGCACAGACAAGAATTGTTTGAGTGGTATGAATTGATTTCAAAACAGATTTTCTTTCTTAAGGTGATCGTCAAACTTCTGTTTTTCTGATGTACATAACCAGTATCTGTAAGCTTACTCAATCTGTCCCCATATATTTTTAATTTTAAATGTATAGGCAATGCCTGCCTTACATGTTATATTACTTCTTTGGTTTTTGTATACAAACCGAGTGAAAATCCGTCTTTGGATTAATTAAAACTGAGATTCTTTTACTTTGAGTCATGTCCTTCCTTGCAGCACTACATTGTCTTAAAACATTTGCTGTTTCAAGGCTGTTACAGTACAAACAAGGATGTATTAAATCCTCCGTCTTATCACCTTAGCTGAACAGTAGAAACTGCTGTGTTTCTGTAGAGCCACTATTTTCAAATGCTTTCCTCAAAGGAAACGTTTGTACTGATGAGTATTTATATAATACATCTAAACTGACAATTTAATTATGTCAAATTATTGTATTTTGATTTAAAAAGCAAGTGTTGTAACATTGATCCACACACTGGGATAGAGCCAGAGCATAAGATTATCTTTAATGACATGTAAAGTATTTTTTATCAAACATTAACAAGCCCACAACTTTATATAGTACACTTTTAATGTTTAACTATATATAAATAGATTTTAACGTATCCAACTGATGTAAAGGAAGTATAAGGCTAAGTGATCTGCTAATGTTCCTACTTATCTGATGAACCCAAGGGAAAATACTCCATGTTCCCTGAGCTTGGTTGCAGACATCTGAATCACTAATCACGTCTCAGATTTTTTTTTCTGCAGTTCAAATATTATTAATGTGAATGTTCAGTCTGATCATCAGCCTAATCTTCCCTGACTAGAAGGATGTCATTTAAATACCACTGCTGATCATTTAGGTGGGTTCAAGTTTAAACCAAACAAATTAACCCCTGCACAAAAAAAAAGATTTGTTGGCGACTTAATAGTCTTTAAACAAACATATAGGAATTACTTATTCATGAGCAGATGCAGCTGAACAAATCAAGTTAATTTTCCAACATACAGTTTACAGCAGTGTGAGGAACTCAAGTCCAACATCTACCCCTAGTGGTCACACAGGAGCCCAGACTGGTTCCAGCATCCATGACTTACTGTAAAGTGCAGCAAAAAAAACTAGAACTTCTTCCAGTCTTAGTTTATTGGAGTTTTTCTTTTTCTTTTTTAGCCTGCGGGAAAAGAATGTTAACCTCTAAAAGCAAAAGAAGAACTGTAAAACTGAACTGTTTTTTTGTCCAAATGGTTGATTCACCCAAATTATTAAAAATAAGCATTTTTCATTCAGCTCTAGTGGGATCAAGTCATGCAGATCATTATTTTATTTGCCTGAGGTTTGCATGTGCATTTAGAGATTCCCCCAATTATTTGTGGATCTCACAGCTTTAGAAAAAATGTTTTTGTGTTTTGTGTGTGTGTGATTTAGCTGAACCAACCATTAAAATAAAGGCTTACAAGTAGTAGCAATGAAAAGTATTGGTTTCCATAATGCAGTGATTACTCATATGTATTTTATGGTTTTTATATTTATTGAATTTCATAAGCTTTCTCATGTAAAACCCATTTCTTAAGAGCAGTCACTACATCATCAAGTAAATGTGTGGTAAATAAATACAAGATTTCCTTCAGATTTCCTACAGGAAGTAGAAGAAAAGAAACTATCCGTTAAACTCATTTTTTTCAAAACTACTTGAGAATCCTTAATTATAGGGTTATCTTATTCATTGGTTTACTGCACACCATAGCAGGAGAGTGAACTGTGATATTCTACATGTTAGTAATAATGCAAGAAGTATTACACAACAGTGCAATGAGAATGAATGTAATTTTAATTTCCTTTTAATCCTAGATTGTTTTTATGCTGTTCTTTTCTTTGGTGATCCCTTTAACTGTTTTATTATGGATTTTTATGTTGTTTTTATGAGTGTTTATTTCTTATGTTTTGGTAGTGAACAGTAGGTGATTCAGATGAGAGCACTGTAATTTCCATGTTTTATGGATGAATAAAGTGAGCCTTGAATCTTCAATTAAAGTAGCTTGAAAGTAAAGGTTATTGGAAATCATTAATAAAACACGGTAAGTAGGGCTGCACTGATGTGTGAGCTATGTTAACTGAAACACAGGTACAAACAACAGCAGGTAAAAATTTGTTTTTCAAAGTGTTCAGATAGAGTGGAAAACGGCAAGACCGATGAAAAGACACAGCACCGGTCCCACAGCCGACCACACCTTGGAAACTGCATAAGTCTATTTATTTCCCTCTTTTACCACAAGTCTACATGAACGTATGCGTGTGTTGTTTGTTTTGGTCAGCAGTTCTCTCCGAGTCCCCAAATGTCACATCCCTTCCAGTCTCAGGTCGTTCTCCTTTCTTGGTGGAAATCATATTTGGTTGACTGCACACAGACCTGATTGGTTATAACGTGATAGTAAAGGATGCAAACAAATCCTGAGTGTGTGCAGTGAAATCTTTCTGCTTTGAGTAAAACCCACTTACAAAGGAAAACGCTGAACACGCAAAAAGCAAGTGATTAAAATCAGTAATTGGACATTTGTAAAAATGAACCCAGTGATGCGTCAGTGTGGTAAATGAATGGGGGACGTACATGTGATGTCAGATGTGAGTGAGTCTCAGCTGGCAGCAGAGGAAATGTCTGCAACAACTGTGTTACCGTGTCATCAGGAAAGTAAAGGGCTGTTTTTGTAAATATGCCACAGCTCGGACATTCCTCCGTTCACACACTGACGTAAACAAGGAGAGGAACGGCCACTCCTGGCGTTGGCACCCTGCACTACAGTGGGGTGGCAGTATGTTCCAAGGCGCAGGCCAGTCACATGTAGAAACACTCAAGGGCTGCAGGCGAAGGCTCCTCCCCTTGGTAACTAGTGTAGGTACAAGACTACACATCCATGCATGAGCACTGCAGATGCTATAGCATGTTTGTAGCCTGGGGCATGAGCCCAGGCTGGTTGAGTGGCGGTGCCCCGAACACCACCAGGAGTCCCGTCACTTCTCCACAGCCTCTAAAAATAAATGTTTGCTCAGTTTTACATTTTGCAGTTGGATCTGTTACTAGTAGTCTATCCACAGGTTGAAATGCAAACTGGTGGTGTTTAATAATGTTGTGTACAGTGAATGGGACACACACACACACACACACACACACACACACATTGAAGCTTTATGCTCCTGGTCAAGATGTGGGGGCCACAAGCAAAAATGGAGTTTATTTCACTGTTGTTTCTGCGCATGGACAGAATTTCCAAGCACGTCTGTTTTGAAGTTTCACTTTCTGTATTGTTTTAAAGCTATTTTCTGTTCCATAATTGTAGCTAAACGACACAAGATAATAAATATTATGCTCATCTCGTACGTTTTTATTACAGGATAATGTCTCAAACAGGCGACGATGGTGACGTTTGGACCCCCTGCTTACACCGCTCTATAAATCCATATTTCTGTGTCGCTCATAAATAAATAAAAGGCAAGCTGAGAGGATCAGTGACACTGTTTGGGTCGACAAGTACAGTGACACGACTTGATTTTCCACACAGTAGCCCTTTTTACTACCCCCCAGCCTGGAGGGACCCAAGGCACGGCCCTTATTATGATTTGATGAAATAACCCCTCTGCCTCCTTTAAGCCCATCCCTTTGCTCAATGTACCCAGTGATCATCATGCCACTTTCATACCCTAATACACTTCCTAGGCTGGGAAAGCAGGAGTGATCCCACATGCACCTTCAAACATTTTTTCTTGTGATTTTAAGAGAGATTTTATTTAGAGGCGGTGCTTGGCTCCAGAGTAGCGTCGTAACGACACTTTTTTCCCCAGTCCCTGTTAAAAGAGTTTGACCAGGGCCAGAGTTGGTGCTGGGGGGTCGCCTATAGTTTAGTAATTTCCTGGGGGTGATTTCTGCAAAATTTTTCTATTTTATTTTTTATTTTATTTTTTATTTTTTATATTTCTACTTCTCTGAATATCGCCACTCTCTCACTCTAAGACCTGATACCCCTTCGAGATTTTTCCTTTCAGATCATGAACAAACTATATGTTGGAAATTTAAGTCCTTCGGTCACTGTCGAGGACTTGAAGCAGCTCTTTGGGGAGAGGAAGCTGCCAGTGGCCGACCAGGTCTTACTGAAATCCGGCTATGCTTTTGTGGACTTCCCCGATCAGAACTCGGCCATAAAGGCTATAGAGACTCTTTCTGGTAAGTGTGGATTTGATAAGTGATGCTGCTAGTGACAGGAAAATTTCACAGCCAGTCAAACTGCGAGATCAGGTTAAAAGCTCGGGGTGACCGAAATGTGAAATATTAAACATTGCTTGTGTTATTTTCTTTTGCTCGGGACACTGTTTGCGACCACATCCGTGTGCCATCAGAGTTTAGATGAACGCTCAGTCATGCACGCTCCAACAAAAATTGGATAAATTATCGATCGCAGGACACACTCAGGGTTTTAGTGCCCGTTTGCCTAAAGAAAACACGAGCCGTCGTAACACAATTAACGCGCACAATAACCTATATTTTGGAGATTCCGATAGTGCGGGGCGCTACTTTGCAATCACCCTCTGGAATGTATGGGATGGTCTGATAGTTCGGGTAGGCATAATTATTTTTCACTTATTTTTTATCTTGATTTTATTAGAGAGAGCACAGCGAAGCGAGCGTGGAAAACGTGTCAGAACCCTGTTCCTCTGATGTCTGGGTATGTTTTTACGAGGTGTCTTGGAGGTGGGTCATGGGGGTCCGGAGGAAAGAGCTAATAAACAGGTAGCTTAAGGGGGACGAGGTGAGACGCTAATTCCGTGCTGCGCCAGGCCACTCATGATAGTAACGAAAACCCGTGTTCAGGCTTCGCCGGGGAGCGCTTCAAATCCACACGGGTCGACACGGAGAATTAAGAAACACCCGGCTAAGAGTAGAAAGAGTACAAGTCATTCTCCTTTCAAACCATCTCTTCTTTGATGTTGCATTCTTTATTGATAGTAGAAAAAAAATACCCTTCATTGCACTGTGAGGGTTGTGGGAGTGGAAAGCATGGCTGCCCATTTCCCTCATACTATATAAGCTTATCATGCTTCATTTTCGCGCCGACTCCCTCTATTGTGACCCACAACATGTCACATTGGGCCAGTTTTAATCTAAACATATGTACGGTTTGTCCGCCGCCGTGCGCACGACGCGCCCGCGTAGCTCCAGCAGGCTACTTTTTTCTTATGGGTTGGCTGTTTGAATGGGGACGCACCTACTTGATGAAGTGATTCAAAGTGTTGCTGTGTAGGCCTACCAGCTTTGCATTGTTACTCTCATATACACAGCTAATGTTACACTACCATCTCTCGTCCTTGCAGGTAAAGTTGAATTACACGGAAAGGTGATAGAAGTAGACTACTCTGTTCCCAAAAAACTAAGGTAGGCCTACAATCCGATCTGACACACACACACACACACGCATTGTGTCACACGCCTATACTGTGCCCCATGGCAGACTCTGTGACCTGTAGGCTTCCGATGTGAAGTATAGCAAGCAGGTTCCCCCTCTTTTCTGGGCTTCATGTGCGTTATTTGCACCAGTGGGTTGTTGGTTTATTTGCTGGCGATGAGAATGTAATTGCATGGTGATGAAACAAAAGAACAAAAAGAAGAAGAAGAAGAAGAAAAAAGGCGACAAAGAAACAGTTTAGTCCCAACATCCGCAGAAAACACACGGTGGCTGCTGCTGCCATATCGCGTGATCTGCAGCAAGGCCTATCCCGCTGTACAACATGGACACACACGCACACACGCACACACACTCACGTAGACGCAGTGCATATATGGAAGAATCACTGACTAAACTTTGCTATAGGTTGCTGCACGTATAAAGTGTTTCCCCTCAAGGTTTTGTCTTATATGTAGGCGTTATGTTAGGTTTCATTACAACTGACTGTAACACTGCAATGCACGATGAGTTGCATACCAATCAGCTTAGCCTCTCCTCTGGTTACTATATGAATATGTGTGTGTGTGCGTGTATGAAGGCCCCTACCTGTATGTAAGCTATATATCTATAAGAGAGACACAGACTGCGTGTGTGTGTGTGTGTGTGTGTGTGTGTGAGAGAGAGAGAAGAAAGCTAGAGTTGAGGATTATGTGCTAATGTATAGGCCAGCCATCAACTCCACAACTACGACACTACTGCTTTGTTTTGTGATTTTGTATCCGCTTGTTTACAAACACAAGAAATCCACTAGTTTTAATTGCTCGTAGATAAGAATTAAAACAAGCGTAACTTGTCTGTGCACATTGCGAAATAAAGTCACACGTTTGTGGGAGATTGTGCAGTTTGTACTCTCTCAGCACGTATAGATCCACCAGTTTTCACCACAGTGCCTTTGGCTGTAGTAAAAGACTACATTGCGTGACAAAAAGGTAAATATTCAAGCCCCTTGTGGAGGAACACGTGACCCATACTTTATGCGTTTCCAGCATAGTCCTCCCCCTCTAGTGCAGGCTACACTTTCCTGCATTACAGCTCTCGCTTGTTTTCTTTTTTTTTTTGCTGTGCAACACTGTAGAGAAAATGTGTATGTTTAAGATGTCCAGTGATCGAGCTGCTGTGTTATTTCCTTGCTTTATGGCTCGTTTTGAAAGCGTTTTGCAAGCTGGTAAACATGGTGTAAAAGCCTGCGCCACTCCCCACAGTTAATGTGCACGTAGGCCATGGCAATGTTGGGAGAGCCTCATAATGGCCGCCATGATGGCCCTGCACACTGCACGGCTATAGGCGGAATCACATGGAGCAAATGTCCATACATGTGCCTGCATGTGTCCAATCGGTTTGCGCAGAGCTGCTGGACCTGCGCGCATGTTCTGAACAGGCCTTGATGGCGAAATCTTCGCCATATCAGCGAGGTCCACATGAGTGCATCGTATGGCACGTACAGGTGTTCACTTTGAAACACATAGTCACTGGAAAGTGGCGAAATCTCATGTGGAAGTGTAAATTTGCTTTATTTGTTTAAATCGTATTAAACTGATAATGCTTTTTCCACGGTTATAGTTAAATTTAATGCTTCTACCCCACAAGAGTTCGCCACTTACAGTTTTGAGCTTTTGTCTTTTTTGGCAGAAATATTTAAATTGTTTTAAAAAATTTAAAGCCCTAAATGCTTATTTTTGTCCTGTAGTGTGTGTACAGTCTGAAAAAAACTATTCATTATTATGTGGCCCCACACACACGAGGAATACAATTTATATTTAATAATAACACTGACTCAGAATAATCAAATTATATTTCATTTAAAAGTTATTTCTAAACCTTGTATTTAAATAATACCACAGTTTATCTTAGATATTGTTATGGGTTTCATTTTAAATATAAATGATGAGATGCAGCAGTGAACCAATGATCAGTTTTTGTTGTTAAAGAAGTTGTGTCTGAGCTCAGTGTCATCTTCAGGCCTGCTGCAGAAGCTGCTGTATACTTTCAGCTTCTGTTTGCAGTGTGTGCTGCTTGTTTGTGTGCTGTAATTGTGTTTTGTTGTGTAATGTGTTCAGCGTGCTCATAGGCAGAGTAAGTTTAACAATTAAATTGTGTCTATTTTTAAGTACAAAAAAGTAAGACTGATCATGAATCATTGTAATAATATTTTGTTTGCTAATGAGCTTTCTTTGTAAAGAACTAGGCCTTTTTTACATGTAATTTTGCATAATCTAGAAAAGATAAAGCTATGAATTATGATTTAAATGTCCTATTTACCATTTAAATGTTATTTAATTTATATCAACTTTAGAATTTGATATTTAATTTTTGTTTAGAAATAAATAAATAAAGTAGCTTGTTGATTTTATTTGTAAAAGTTTCTGAAGCTTCTTGACGTGGGGAATGCAGAATAATTAGCTGCACATTACAAGTCACATTTCAAAGAGTGTTTTTATAATTTAATAGGTTTATTTTGATTCAAATGAATTGTTCTGCTCTAATAATGTAGGTGACTTAATATGGATATCAGTGCTTCTACAACTCTTGTTCAGAAATTAACTGAAAATGTTTAAGTTAGTGAGCAAAACCATATATTTCTTGTATGTGTATTTAGATTGTTATAATCACATACTCTTGATGTATAACTGTAGGTGTAAAATATAATGCTTAATTAATTAGTTCTGAAAGACCAGTATAACAGTCTTGAGATAGTAGAAAAATATAAATATAATTAAGATTATTATTTAGGTATTTCTATAACTTATACTGTATAACTGATATTGTCAACCTTTGATTGGAAGAATGGAAATACGTTTAAAAATAGAATTAAGTTTGTTTTCATAAACCTAAAAATCATTCTTGCATTTTTGCTAATGAAATTTTTAATGGTGGCTTATTTTCATACAAGCAATTTTTTTCTCATCTCTATTAAGTTTCCTTGTTAAGCAAAGCACGTGTCTGCGTCTCTGTTAATGCAACACACAAGGAAACAGTATGACGTGGTGTTAATTGACACTGGTGATACAGAAATAATATGCAGTACTGCTTGACTATCTAATAGATGGTGACGGTGTGGATAAAGTGACAAACGTGAGCTTCTGCTGTGAACCTGATCAATATTCAGTTATCAGTATTGAGCATGTGCAGACAGAGGTGCTGTGGCTAAACACAATTACAAAGCTGCCCTCCTGCATAGTTAACATATTTGTTTACTTGCTTGTTTAGCTGCTGAGAGTGAAAAAAACCAGACTTTTCTCCTCCTAATTATCTCTCCACACCTTTGACTTAACGTGGAGAGAAAACATGCTCAAAATAAAAAGTGATGAACTTGTGATTGAGCACAGTCCCTGGTGCTACACTCCATTACACTGTATCCCAATAAACACGAGTTCAACTGTTATTGTACACTTCATATAAATCTAAATTTTCAGCTTAATGTTGTTTGATGAAGCCAAATTGATTACAAGACCCTTTTCTTGATGATACAAACCAAGACTTGGGTATAAACATCTGCATTGCACCACAGTGGTGGACATGCAGATGTGTGTGTTGGGTTGTCAGTGCTCACTGAGTCAAAATGGCGAAATGCAATAGCCATCAGTTGATCCACTCAGAATCCATTAATACTCCCCAGTTGATCCTGGGTGAAGGGGGAAGCTCTCCAGTTCAGGCTCGGGTTTTGTGATAGCAGGAGGCACTGCACTGCTCCCCATGTCAAGCCACATCCGCTGCACCCTCCGCCTGATTACTCATGTCTCCCCTCACCTGTCTGTGAGGAGGAGACGCCCAAAAGGATCTGTTTTGGTAGATGAGGAGAGCAGATGCCTGAGCTATCTCTCAAGTTGGTCTTAAAGAGCATTATTCGTGTCTTTTTAAATTGCGTTCAGTCTGTCACGGACCTTTGATTCATGAAAGCTGAAGTACACAGAGTATACCTTTAGTTTTTGTTCAGTTTATCTTTGGCTGTGCTATTTTGGTGTTAATAATGCTTTTTAGGTGTGAAAATTAATGGCAAATCTGGTGCTGTATTTCTTCATTAGCACTCTCAGAAATAATGATTTGCCGTGTTTTAGCTTAAGGCTTTCATTTTGAGTGCGTTGAATCTGGTGCATTTAAATTCTCCAATGCTGCTAAATTTGTATTGCAATTATTAACTTTTTTCACGCAAGTGGAATGGTGTTTTTTTTTCCTCCAGTGATAACAGACTTGCGAGTGAGACAAAGTACATAGCTTAAGGGAGCAGCGAGATTAGATGTGAGAGAATTGTAGATTCACTCTGTGTCTATCAGACCTGTTGGATCACTGTTTAATCTTGCTGAGAGTTGGAATCTACACTTGTGTGTACATCACAGCAGCAACTGTAGCAGCAGAAACGTCTCGCTAAGCTGTCATTCACATTCCACCGCTACCTGTTGCATGAATAATATCTTATGACAGCGTTACACTCATGACAACCAACATTTAAGTAAGCAGACAGATGACTTATAGGAGCAGCAGTGAGGAGGTGAGGAAGGTGTGGCCCCAGTGAGGAGGGATTCTCTGAATGAAAGTCCCAAGTCTCACATTTTTGTGTTAATACTAAGCCAGTGAGTAATGTGAAATCAGTCAGTGACAGGTCATTTTAAGAAACACTATTCATCCAACAGCAGGATGCACTTCTTCTTAATCGTCTTTTTATTTGTGACCTAACGTTACACATGAACTCGTATTAATAAGAGTAATAGAGAGACAGCCTGTGGTAGAAGTAAAATAGATTCTCACCCATTTAAGATGAGTGCAATAAAACCTCCTTAAACAGAGAGATGAACTGAAGTGAGTATTTGTCAGCGCTGATATATTCTTATTAGCTAGCAGAGGTCAGTTTCTATTTGTAGGAAATGAAAGAAAAAGCTTTATTCCCACACCGTCAGCTCTGAATTTTATTAGAAATAAAATGTTCTGGTCATGCTAAATACTGTTAGCGCTGTATTTCTAATATATTCAGTGCTAACAGTATGTAAGAGTTCAACATCTTTTGCATTATTTTATACTCTTGGACACCTGTCACCAGGTGTGCATTAGAAAACACCAAGGGCCAAAAGTGTTTTGAGCAGATGTTTGAGGACAATATTTTGTTCAGCAGGGTTTGATGAATCGCTAGAATCATAAATGTGCTGTATGTGAATATTTCATCGATTACAAATCATGATTATGAGTTGTGCAGTTAGTACCCAAGTTCTTTTTTAGGGGAGGTAAGTTGAAGATTTAACAGCTGCTTTATCTCTCCTTCCCTCGCTCTCCTCTCCTACTTGTGTGGGCAGTACGTGGGTGAGGAGTTTACGCACATGTAAATATGTTCACACACAGCTTGAAGATGACACTGGAGAGACAGAAAAGCTGTGGTGAATCCCAGCTGAAAGCTACATGCCGGATGTAAAGTTGAGTGTTTCTGTGCCAGTGCTGTCAGTGGGCACCCAAGGGTGTGGTCCCCATGATAGGGTGGGCAGCTGAGGCGCACAGCAGGTGGCATTGCTCACACAGGCAGATCCCGTCCTTGTCCCATATCAACACCATATAACTCTGCTACCCATGTGCAACTTTAGAGGCCTGATGGGTCTTGAACAGGTGAAATGAATATGGCGAAAACGATACAATAAGCCAATCAGGGGGAGTATAAGGCTGTAATGCCTGCACACAGCCAATCCTGCTTGAGCGGGTCAAGTGCAAGGGCCTTGAAGAGACTCTGTGACACTGGTTTAGAGCTTCGAGCTGGGAATGCTGTTGGCCTGAAGCTTTACCCAGGTCAGATGTTCTTCTTTTCTGTTGGACCTGTTCCACTCAGACATTTCTCAGCTTCGTATCTTGCTTTTAAAAAGGTACCTCTGACACAGGGCCCCATCTGAAATCTACCATAGCCAGAGATATTTTGATAATTATTATCACGCTCTCTGTTACTGAACAGTCCTATTGGGTGCAGTAATTTATTTAATATTTATGAAACAAACTAACTAAACAAAATAATGTACAATAATTTAATGTAATGTAATGTAATAACGTACAGTTTTAAATTTGAGTGATTACAGATTTTTACTTATTTTACAAATGTGCACCCGAACAGTACACCAGTCTATTCCCTATTCCAACATTTCTAATTCTGCTGCTGGTTCCAGATATGGTGCACTAGAGGAATTATATTGATGATTAAGATCGATTAAGAATGATTATTTTTACACACCTTTATTCCCAGGAATGTTTTTCAATGTGTGTGTGATGTCAGCTCTTTGTGAAGCAGCAAATATCAAAAGATACAATGTTCTGTACAGCACTTTGATGTTGGAGCAAATGCACATGTCCATGTGTGTTTACAGGTTGTGTTGGATTCAGGTTAGGTTCTGCAGATTGCCATGGGAACCATTTTTGAGTGTTTTGATTAGTTGTAGGAGTAGAGCTTAAATGATGAAGGCTTTCAGGAAGCATACCGTCCAGCGTACAGAACACCATGCAAACTGCATGTTTTATTTTTTTTATTTTAGTTTGTTGCATGCAACACCCTGGGATTTGGCCACAAGTAATCATAATAATATCTTTTGATATCATTGTCAGAATCCTATGATTACAACTTTTTGTTATGAACTGTCATTTAAGGGGGCCCTGTAATTTCCACTCATTTCTGGGAAAGTGTCCACAGTTACAGTTGCAACCCCCACTGCAGCCCAACCGTGTGTTGGCGGCTCACGCTATGGGCCATGCAGTAGTCAAAGTGCTGATTTTATATGACAGTGAATACATACGTCTAGTAAGGTACCTCAATAAAAATGCCTTTGTAAAGCCGTCACTTCAATGAAACATTCAAGTGCTCATTTTCTTTCCACAAGTGCAGCGGGGAAAACTGCTGAGTGGGCTGTCCATCTATGTCACTGTTGCAGCCCTTTTGTGACCTTTCTTATTCAAAAACCCACTCAGAGCCGTCATTTCCCTCCTTTTCCATATGTATGCAACGGAAGTCAGGGCCCCCACTACACAACAGAACAAGTCATCTACAGTAAGGGCCACACACAGCTGAGCCTCCGACATAACCTGGAGCACAGTCTGACCATTGTGCTTCCTCTGTTTCACTGTGTCTCTGACGGAAGAGGAAGACAGGGAGAGCACTTCCCAGTCAAAGACATGTGCATGTCTCACATGAACGCTTATGGGATCCTCTGAGTGTGTACGTCTGCTCCTGTGTGTCTGTGCTCATGTGCGGGGCTCATGAGCACTTCTGACAGAGGGCAGCATTTCTTCTCCTTCTCTCTATGGCTCACTTGCAGGATGTGAGGCTGGTGTTTTTACCCCTCTATCAGCAGACTGTGAGGGTTTGGCTCATGAACAGGATGATTTCTGGCTGCAGGTGTGAAACAGATACAAATGAAAAAAATGTGTATTCTCACTTGAACCTTTTATCTTACCTTCTCTTATTATCTGATATTATTTCCTCACTGGGTTGATTTATAGTATATAACCTCCACAGTACATGTATCTAACCTCTTGATTGGTACTTTGGCGTTTTGACTTCTAAATAAAATAGCCCAGCCTGCAATTAACAAAATGTATTGCTATAGTAACAAATAATTGATTTAACTTGATGGACACACTTTAAACCATCTAAAGCTGAGGTTTTGAACTCAGATTACTTGTGGGCCACCTGCCAGGTTCCTTTCTCTTAGATGGGGACACTTAAGTACTACATACACATTAAAGCAGAGACATGGCTTATTGCCTTATACATTATCATACTACTGCTAGTGTTTAATATAATAATTCTCGTTGAGAGAACATTTCTGGGAACGTTCTCTGTTCAGATTAAACAGGAGACATTCACAGTGAAAATGCCTTTCCTTCTGGTCAACTGCTTCTTCTTTAAGTTATGGGAAAAATGTTGGTGTTAATGCAGTGCTGTTGATCAGTGCTTTGCTTTTATTTGTCTGTGTTTGGTACATTTTTAAGCCCTGATAATAATAATAGTAATAAAAATAAATAAATAAATAAATACTCAAAAAAAAAAAAACTGTTCAGATGTGAAGCATCTTATGAAATTACCATAAAGGCCTTATTTAGACTGTTGGGATCCTGTATTTAAAGCATGTGCCTGATAAGTTACTTAGATTAACTACTACAGTATGATAGGAAATATACTTGTTTGTTATCTTGCAATAAGTTAGATCAGAACATCAATGTATCTATCCATTTAATAAGCATCTGAAGATCATTAATTAACACATTATTAGCACCAGCTTTGCTAAACACACCGTTTTGTACGCATTAAACAAACAAGATATAAACAGGTGTACTGTTAGGTTGTTACCTTTGAACCAAGCCATACAGTTTTCCCCTTTTTCCTGGTTTTATGCTAAGCTAACTGGCTGCTAGCACTAGTTATTTACGACACCAGTATTGATCTTCTCATCTAACTTGACGTGGCAAAAAAAGAGCTTTTTTTTATATTTAGTGAAAGCGTAATGACTCTCCGAGATGGTGTTTTTTGAGATTGTCACAAAAAAATAGTTGATTAAATGTTCATCTATTAGTCCACAAGATCATACCATCACCTTCACCACTGGCACCTTTCTTGACTTTTACAGGAGTGAGCTGTTGCAGTGTTTGCTGGCTGTCCTTTAGGTTCAGCAGATGTAGTGTTTAGTGTTTGCCAAATGTGATATGCCATAAAGCCTGTTGTTTTACACAGCTGTGCTTGATCCTGAGTGTGATTTGCTGAGTCCAGGGATGAGCAGGGTAATGTGGGCCAGGCAGGTGCGCGAGAGTAGGACGGCTCCATCTGCCTGTCTCTGCCAAGTGACCCAGCACATGCCAATATTCAGTCAGTCACAGTGTGAGAGAAGGACAAAGCACATTATGTGAAAGAGAGAGACTGTGTGAGAGCAACAAAAAGAAAGAAAAATTGAGAGAAAGTGCCGGAGAAAGGGGGGGACCTTTGATATTATCATGCTAAATGTCAGGCTGCATTGAGAGGGACAGAGTATTTTTATACTGACACTGCAGAGCTGCTTACATTAATCCATGACCAGAATGTGAAGGAACTGTTTATAAACAGTTGTTGCCTTGCTGACCTGTGGGAAATATTTTCCCTGGGGGAGCAGAGTATTTTATTGTGACGTCTTCAATCAGTGTATACTCCTGTGGTAGCACAGCTCTGCTGTACGGGAGGAGTAGCCTACTACATATGTCAGTCCTAAGGCCGTTTTTAAGATGTATTCTACTCATGAGTAAAACACCACATATAAAACAGATAAAAATGTACATGAAAGTTGCGAGGATACCAGTCAGTTGATTGATTGGGCGCATACATTGGGATGTAGCACCTCTGTCTTTTGCATGCAAACAACATTATGACACTGATTGACGAACTGCCCGTCCCTGTCAGGTGAAATGAAGCACATGCTGACACAAATCCAATTAAAACTGAAGCGTGTTCCCATAGCAGATAGCATGATCTTGCACTAAAACAGAGCAAAAAAGGCAAAACACAGGCATCTTCAGCTTAACGGGTTAGTAAATATTTGATGGTGAAGCAGCCATGCATGTATTCTTGTCAGATGGTTGCAAAAGTTAATGGGGTCCTTGCCTATTAAGCATAGTGCAACCAAACCTGGTCTTTTTTTTTTCAACATTTACTGAACATCAGCACGCTCATTCTGTGCATGTACAGGTGATTTTCATTTTCTTGAATTGTGAATTTGACAAGATGCAACTGCAGTTCACCTCCTCGCTCCAGGGACAGTCACACTCTGCTCTGCAGTGTTTGGTACCTCTCTTCCCTCCCGATAATTATTATCACGGTCTCTGTTACTGAACAGTCCTATTGGGTGCAGTAATTTATTTAATATTTATGAAACAAACTAACTAAACAAAATAATGTACAATAATTTAATGTAATGTAATGTAATAACGTACAGTTTTAAATTTGAGTGATTACAGATTTTTACTTGTTTTACAAATGTAAAATGTCCTCCTCCCATGAGCATGTCATGCGTACCACCTAGATTGCGTGCACTGTCTCTCACTGCCTCCCTCCAGCTCACGATGTCACTGCTCTCCGGCCACAGCGTGGCAGTGCAGAATGTAGCTTGCTATCTGTTAGCATGAGTGGGTGTACATGGCTTACAGCTGCATGGTATGTACTGTAAGCTGAATGTGAGCTACCCTATCAGATAGTGTAACAGAGACAGGCAGTTTTTTCTTAGTAGAGTTGTGGTTACTGCTATTGGAATTCTTAGACAACAGTAGATGTCTGTGTGTGCATGTGTCCGTGTCACTGCATCTGTGTGTGTGTGTGTGTGTGTGTACAGTGTCTCTGTGTTTCTGCCATTCCCCAAGCCGGAGGCAACAGTTCATTTCAGAGATGGTTGCTAAGATGGTTTTGTTTCAAGTGGTGTGAGGAGTGACTCCAGGCAGCCCAGTTTCCGGTCGCTTGACATTGCGGGAGAATAAATTACAGAGATATAGAATGACAAGCTTCAAAGGCTAGTTTGATGTCAAAGAGACAGAGTTGTGGATGTGGAGCCACCGAAGATGATACATCATCATGTTGCACTTTAAAAAGTCAGATTTAACGATGTTTGTTCTTCTTTTTGTCAAGTGTAATTGTTGCACTCTTTGACGGACACATGGCCACCCCGGGCTTTCGTAGGGCATCATTGCATCCTCCCCATCACCACATATCATTGGGGCTGGCACGCGATTCACAGCACGGGTCCCAACACACTCACACACGCGCGCAGAGAAATAGGTTCTGACTTGATCAAATGTCAGTGCATATAACAGAAATGTCACCATGTAAAACTCAACTCAAATTTTCTTTTCGTAACAGTGTCACCATGAGGTCTCATTACGATGAAAGATATTATTACCGTTTTGTGTTTGTGACATGCTCAGATCTGCCAGACTTTCACACTGACTCAGTGCTTTTCAGAGCAGTTGTTGTGGCTGTCTTAAAGAATGAGTGGGCCAGGTTTATAGATCAGCCCTCATTCCTAATAACCCCTTCAACTTAGACAGGTTGTTTGTTAAAGGGGGGAACCAGCCTTGTATGTTTTCTGCCAGGAATGATGAAAGCAGCCGGCCTAAATGCTTGCAGATTTGTTTTGGTGTTTCTGTGTGGAGGAGAGTCGTAAGCCTGAGAAGGGCTGGAAATAGTTGTTAAATTAGTGAACTGCACCCTTGAAAATCCTGTCTTGCAAATCAGAGACCTTCTCTTCTTGTTATTAATCTTTTTTTATTGAGCCTCAGGTGGTACTGAGCAAAGCGTGCATTCAGAGGTTATTTTTTAACTTCTGTTTGTCCCTCAGCAAAATTACAAAATAGTTTAAATTTTGGTGGATTTGAGATTTTCACCCTGGCGGGGTTTTTTTTAGGTGCTTTCACATACTGTAGCATTTTGTCAGAAAATCAAGTCTGGATGACAAACAACAAACAAACATAAACTGTTACAGAGGCGGCAGCGAGTTGAAGAATTGCTGCAGCTTGGCAGAAATTTGGGCTCTACTGAGTGCCTTCTAGTCACATATATAAGAGGCACCAACAACAAACCTTTCCCTCAGGCTTTTTTTACAATCACCAATAATTCTCTTCGCCTTCTCTGTCTCACTTTAAATGCTGCCCACACAACAGGCATTTCCACTCGCTCCCCTCTGCTGTGGAGTTCAGCCTCCTAACTTATCGGCTTGAGATATCGGCGTGAACTCAGGATATTTACTCACATATTGATCAGGGCTGACACCCCTCTGAGTGTCAATAATCAAATTAGTCTGCATATTACAGTACCACACAGCAAACCACAATTCAGCTGGCACTCTGTTTATGCAAATCACTCCAACTGAAACACACACAGTTCTGGACCCTAACCATCTCCTGGCCACTTTCTCTCAAGCCCCTTGCCTCATTTCACAGAGTAGGTCAGCATTTGAAGCCATTTTAGCCCCAGGATTAAAGTCTGGCAGGGATAATGCCACTTCAGCCACTTGCGAGTCACATGACACAAGATGATCTAAGGTTTTGGGAGGAGCACTATAATGTAATTAATGTATTGGAAGTACTTATCCATTTGACTCCACCCACTGTAGAGCTAGACGACCCATAACCATTAAAAACAGCTCTTTTACAGATGACAGTGAGGAAAAAACACTAATGGCAATTTGTTGTTTTCCACCTTCACTTATTGGAATCTGTGTTCATGCTCTGCAGACAGTGAATATGATCTAGTCTCTCTTCTGTTCAGAGCTGCGTATTTATGTAATTTTAACCTTAAGCCCTTTTGTACTGTCCCCCAACCCGCACAAGTGCGTCCTATATAGATAATCCCACTGCCTTGTTAATCTCATGATGGCTTATCGACTTCACCACACTTTATTTACTTTACTACACTTCACTTCACTAGTCTACAATTCATTGAATCATTTATATCTGTTCTTACCTTTCACTTGTTCTTTTTATCTTCACTTTTATGCTTGTATGCAAAGATTGTATTCTTTGTGATGTTTAAATTGACTGTTTTAAAATATCTAAGTGCTATCAAAATGATATAATTATAAATAAATAAGTAAGCAAATAAATAATTTATGAGTTGTGGTTTACTTCTTTTATTTTTTAACATTTGCATATTGTATAAAAACATATATTGAAAGTGCTGAGGAATTTTAATATTTCAGGGCTGTAATTCACAAATATGTTTTATAATCTGTTCATTTTCAATTTATACAGACATGATACAAAAATAGCACATTTTTTGATTTGAAACCAAGCAAATACTTTTCTTGAAAAACAACTTAAACATTTAATCGATTATCAACATTGTTAGCAATACATTTTCAGCTAATTGGTTTCATCTCTGAAATATTGAATTATTATACAAAAATTGTTGTGTTGTTTTATCACTTAAATGTATTTTCATAAATGTTGAATGAAACTTCAGACACTGATACCTCAGTTTTTATTAATTTCATTTTTCTATGTATTAACCATGTAAAAGTATTTTTTTTAAGAAAGACATGACCACATGGGGAGCATTAAAACATGATTTCTACAAGCAAGAAAAACAGACACCACCCATTTAAGATGCACAAACAGGCAGGATTTAAAAAAAACTACATAACATAAACTAAAAACGAAAAATTTAAAATTAAACACACTGGCCAAGAGTGCTATTTTTCCAGAACCTTTCAAACTGACTTGTGACTAACCAGTCTCTCTCTCTTTTTTTTTTTGAAGTACTATGATTTACAGCAAACACACAGCTTTAATTAAACTTATTCTAAACCACATGCATGCGTCAGACACTGTCCCCCAGCTTGGCACCAGTTCTCGACCCTGTGTTTGAGAAACGTAGTGTGTGTTTCACCGCCTCCAAAAGCTTTGTTCTGCCGCTGTTTGGAGAGCGAGGACTCCTCACTGACAGCAGCTGTGACTGGCAGGGGTGTTTTGAAATATGCTGCTTATTGACCAGGCTTGCTCTGTGTTTCTCTTTCTCAGAGGGTGAATCTTCACTCACCTCCTGCTAGTTTCTGAGCGTGTTTTCACTCTCTGGTAGGAACTTCCCTGCAGACAGGGGGAGGGGAAAGGGAAGAGGTAGTGCGTTCATATGTGTGTGAACAAGTAAAGCTCGCTCTCTAGAGGGAGCTGGAGAGAGAAGTGAGACGGGTAGAGAGAGAGAAGAGGACGAGAGACAGACAGAGAGGAAAGCAGGCAGGCAAACAGTTTGAGGACTTGCGTAATGTTGAGTGATGTGCGTGCGGTATTGATCCAGGTTAACCCTGCCGGGACCTACACCAATGGCTGGCAGGCTCAGCCTTATAGCTACAGTGTAATACCTTATGGTTAGCAGATTAAAGGATGAGACCTAACGAACATAAGGAGACCTAAGCTGCACAATTCAACATAATGCAACATGAGGAGCAGCTAACATCGGACCCACACTGCACCACCGCAGTATGAGCTGGTATCCACCTGTCTGTAGCTCTTAGTGCTTAGGTGTGTGAGAGAGAAAGACACAGAAAATACATCAGTGTGTGCATGTAAAGAAGAGTAGACACACCAGTTATAGCCATACATTAGTGTCTGTAGATGTGTGTGTGTGTGTGTGTGTGTATGAGTGCGGGTCAGTTGTGTCCCTGTAGGCTCGCTGTGTGCCTGTCAGTGACAGTGCTGACTACGTGCTTTGTGACGGGGACTCCTCAGTTAGTGAAGTAGCAGCATGGAGGAGCAGGCAGGCGTTTGATGTGCGCAGGACAGGACAGGGCAGTGTAGCACATGACTCTGCAAGTCCTCTTGAATCATCTGTCTGTTTATTATTAATGTTTTTTTCTTCTTAGTCGTACGCTTGTGACTCAGTGTTAAAGGAAGTGGTTTTGCACCAATAAATGAAAATGAAAATGCAGTAATTGCAGCTGAGTGAATGTTTGCTGCATTTTGCTTGATTAGCAGAAATTACTTTTGTCCAGGATTGTACATAATGTTTCATGTCCATCATCTTAATTGTTCTGTTTATGGTTTTAGCAGTTGGGTAAACACTATTTCTGCTTGAGGGCTGTTGGCACGTTATATGAGTCTGTGAATTTGTGTGTGTGTGTAGTAACAATAAGTCCCCCCGTCCACTCAAAAATATGTTTGCTTTTCCTGTTGTTGTTGTTTGTTGTTGCATGATTTTGCATCACATTCGACAGGTAGCTTGGAAGTGTGGACACAATGTGCATGTGTGATGTACTGAAAAATGCAGTGTACACAGTTAAAGAATAGAGTTCTCTGTAATCTAGTGTCTAACAGTAGGTGTTATTCTAAGAATTTAGATTTTTTCAAGTAAGTAGTGTTGTTATATCATAAAAATGTCAGATGGGGATATTTAAAAATTAATTTATCTGACCTGGAATGAAGTGTTTATTTGAATAAACATGTGTGTTTGGTGTCAGTGTGCAGGGGTTACACTTCTCATCAGTATGTGTTTATAGGCTCTCCATTCACATGTTTGATTGAGTTTCAGCAGCATTTAATCAGAGGTGGTAGACGTACACAAAGTCAATACTCAAATAAAATTGCAAGTACTTGCCTAAAAAAGTACTCTACTACAAGTAGAAATACCACTTCAAATTTGTTATTCAAGTTTAAGTACACACTTTAAAATATACTTAAAAATTAGTAGTACGCAAGTAAGTATTAGAATACTTGGCTTAGAAAACGATGTCATTTAAACCTTCTCGAATTTGATGTTGTTGATAATAAGTTTAAGGACAAGTTTAGTCAAATGAGAAAAAAGGAGAAAAATGTGGCAAAACAAATGTCTAGTTATTAATAAAATATAAAGAGAAAGATCTTTGTTACTGTAGAGACTTGATGTGGAACTGATTTTATTCACTTCATGTACTGCCAGGTTACAGGTTATCTATTCATAGGTCTACATCATTTATTTGTTCAATATATTGTATGTTAAAAATCAGAGTCTGCTAACTTAAAACTGTCAAATACAGGTAGTGGACTGAAAAGTATATGTAACATAAAATTGAATTACTTCAGAAAAGAACAAGCACCTCAAAACTATATTTAAGTACAGTACTTGGATAAATAATCTATATATATACTTATATATAGGCTATATATATATACTTATTTACCACCTCTGAATTTAATCTTGCTAGATTTTCTTGTTTCTTTCATTGTTAATTGTTGTAGTCATATCAAACGTATCATGTCAGATTTAATACTTTTTTCTTTCTGCCAAATAATTGACAGTTTCCTGCTGCTGTAGTAACCTGCTGTACTGGCCAGAAGTGTTGATGTGTGTTGTGATGTGTTTTTTCACAAAATGTAAATGTCCAGATTGAATTTAAAATATTAGAATTTATGTTCAGCAGCACACTGAGTGGCTCAGATGCTGTGTTATCACTGTGTTAGAAACGCATTGTACCACAGCAATAGGCAAATGGCACATTTTAAAATAGTCATTTTATTGGTTTAGCGGGCATGACGGGAGAAAATTTGTTTCGTTTCAGCTGGGCACCCTGTGGCATTTTAGCACCGACTGAAAATTAATTTGTAAAGATTACACCTGAGAACTGAAAATGATTTTATATATGCATGCAAATATATATATGAAAATAGCTGTGGACATTCTAGGGACGCTGTATGTGTCTTACTTTATTGTTAATATTTATGATTTTTTGTTTAATTGGGATTTCATGGTGGTGTCATTCTCTGCATATTTTTGAGCTGACATGTTGTGAAAGCCGTAACACTCTTTGTAAATGCTTTTGTGGATGTATCTGATAATGACAGAGGACTGTCTGAATCAGAATAAACATACGCTGCTATAAGCCCTCTCTCACGCTGTGTAAACCTCAAACATGAATGACTGGCTTGGTCTGACTCATTGAAATCTATTGAATCATTTGTAGTTATGTTTATGACGCTGAGTCACTCACAACGCCAGATATTAAACTACTTGAGATTTCCATTCACACAAATAAACCTCATCAGTGAAGTCTATATGAGATGGATGAAGAAACAACATGCAGAGTTTCCTTATTGACATCTAAGCAGATGAGTGAGCGAGGAGCAGACAAACGTCAACAGGAAGGTTGTGGCTTCCATTAGAGCTGCATGTATCTACCTGCCTGGCTCTCAGCCTGTGCCTCCCTGCTTCCGTGCCACAGTGAAAACTAGCGCATGAAGAGAAACAGGCATGATGAGTTCTCATTCATGAGGGCAGGGAGGGAAAGCTGAAGCAGCACCTGAGCCCTACACGTTGAGATGAGATGGTTACCAGCAACGTGTGGCAGCTTTGTTCACTCTGTAGTACCAGTGTGAAAAATATATGGTTAGGGAACAATGAAATACAGCAGATACAAAATCTGTCGTCTTACTGTGAGTGGTAGGGAATAGATTTTTGATTAAAGCAAATTATTGTCTGAAAGAAGAAAAGGATTTAACTGAATGTGAAGGAAACTGTCACCCGTAACAATTATTAATGCCTTGTAAATATTAGTACAACATTTAAAAACGTTTTTCTCAGAGGTATCTACTTTGAATACTTTTTCTTTTTTCACAGCTGAAGGAGCTGAAGCAATTTTTCACCAAACTGTCTCTGAAGATTCTCCCTTACAATAAAAACAGCCAGCATGACATTTTAGTTTAGTTTTAGATTGTGACACATATCACTGTACAGAAATTAAAGCTGCTATAATTAATATTTCCATATTAACAATTGTACAAATAACTGCTTGTAATGTAAAAGGGGATTTCTCACAGCGACAGCAAATTGTCACCCAACCATGCAGTGGCCCTCAGCTGCCTGGAGCATTTTAGCGTCGTTCAGCTCACTGTTTTGGTTTTATAGCCCACAACTTTATTGTTTTGGTTCACCACTTTAGTCAGTGTCATTTCCAGCTGTTCAGCCACAAAGCACTGATACACTCACTCTACAATACAAAACAGGAGTTAGACACATATAGAGGAGAACATTGGACGAATGATGGTGTTTCTCTGTAACTACTAGAACAGTTAGGTAACATCCATCCATCCATTTTCTTAACCGCTTGTCCTCGTAAGGGTCAGGGGGGGTGCTGGAGCCTATCCCAGCTGTCAGTTTAATTAAATAATATGAATTGATAGGACAGAATAAATAATTTCTGTGTCACTAAGAAGTCCGTATTCAGAACAAAAAAGCATCAGCAATGTTTACCTTGTTATTCTGAATTTTTTAAATTCATGTTATTTCTTCATTTATTTCCTCAAATTATATGTTGCCCCCAAAAGGTTCTCTAAGCTACACTACCTTAGAGTTGTGCCATGTGCGGAACCTTAGAGTCAGATCTGGACTAATGTTGAATAAAATAAGCAACCAAATTGTTTTTGTAAGGTCAAGGATAAATTTTCAATCGCAGTTTCTCAGTTGCATACAATGAGCATACAGTCACTGAAATGTAAATTAATAAACCAAATAAGAAAACCTCCCCTTTGAATTCAAGTACACATTAATTTATTATTAATTATTTTTTGGGGATATTTAGCATGCGGACCAGCTGAACTGAACTAAAAACAACTAGAAATTAATTTAAATTAGTTAAGTGTATAAGTTGAATTTATTCTCTGCTGTAGTTAGTACAAGGTTATGTACTTGTTTGAGGGAAACTTCTTGGAAATGATTAATAAACACGTTTAAATTACAGACCTGTAAAATAAACCTTTACCATAATCCATAATACAATGAAAATATCTATTTGTATTATTTTGGCCCTGTAAAGTTATTGCAAATGCTCATTGCATTTTTTTCTGTGCTCTTGATGTGTTTTGACAATGCTCATAGCCCACTAGATAATAATTTACTGAAACATGTAAAGGAAAAAAAAATGTATGTCTAATGTGATGTTGTGGATTGCAGCATATACTAGACTGTGTATGTAATGTGCCTTCACATCCTGCCTGTGGTCACACATGAGCTGAGGAAGTGCTTCAGACTTTGTTGGTCCTTCTTGAGGAAAAACAACAACGCATCTTTGTGGCTGAAGGACAATTGCAATGCATAGGCACTTCTCTCAAACAAAATCCTGTTATCTCTGCGCCACAACAGCTGTATGGGCCGTAGAGAAGTGCTCAGGAGCACTATACAGAAATGGCCTGAGCTGTGTCGTAATCCAGCAGCAGGAGCGCTGCAAGGGTTTGAAAAGAGGAGCAGGGGGACATCATCCACACAGTGGGTCTCCTGAATATTGTTGACTTGTTGCGCATTTAGATGCTTAAGAGCTTAAGTGTCAAAGCTAGAAATGGGGTTAATTCAGATTAGACGAGTCTGTGATTGGCATATAAAGACCACCAGACTACCTAACTAACCAACCTACCCAAACTGACCCATATAATATAGTGTTTCACTTTTAGACTAGGTGTAAATTAGAGGGTTGTCTTTGTTAGTTGCAGCTGTTTTAAAGAAACAGTGTTCACACTGTGGAAATACTGTTAGCACATAGCATTGCAGTCCCATGACATAAGGCCCTCACATATGTATGTGCACATGTAGCTGATAGTAGCTTGATGATTGTGTTATATTGCACTCAGCACTCAACCATCAGACTATTACACATACAAGAGGCTTTAGAGTTACTTAAACGGTATACATCACAGGATTTGTAACATGATCATGTTATAGAACATAATCGCATGCCTTCGGTGTGATTTATGACCACAGAGGTTTTCATTTCCTATTTTATCTGCATGGCCTGTCTGGGATGAATGCTGTATCGTGTTTCATATTGAAAGTCATCAATCTTAATCAAAATTCTGTGCATTATGAAGTCCTTCCTCTAACTGTTCCTGGACTGATGTGGACTTCCCTTCCTGTGTCTTTTTTGTCATTAAGTGTTGCCTTCAATGGGAACAAATCTCTTTGTCAGACAGTTACAAAGAGAGAGGAGGGAGGAGTGAAAAATAAGGAAAGTTTTCATGACAATGATTTTGTGATATTGTTCACAACTTATCTTACGGGGAACAATCTGTTTAAGCTTTATATGTGCCTACTTATTCATGTGACACCAAGGCGAGGTGTTTATAACGAAAGTCTTTTGCACTTATTCTGCATAAGTGTCGACAGCTAAATCGACACAGCAGAGAGGGAAATGACTAATAAATGGAGAACTTTATCAGTCAAGTGAATTTTGCAAACAATTAAGTGTGAGGTTTCTAGTAGAGAGGTGACTGTGTGCAGAAGTATTTGTGGGAGTTTTGTGAGGCAACAAGTCTCGGACAAGCCCAATGGACTGAAAGGCTATTTGGGATGTCTTTTTAGTCATTTAGAGTGAGCCCCCCCGCTGGGAACAGCTCACAGCCTTGTGAGCCGCCTCTGACAGCACAGGCATCTGCACAGAGCAGAGACAGAAAGGTAAACAAGGCTTTTAAAGGCCTCATTACACAGAATCCTTGAGCGGAGAAGGAAATGTTTAATCATTCACTCCTGTGAGTTTCTGTTAAGGACAAAAACTTGACCTCAGTCAAGGAAATCGAAAAGATGTCTGAAAATACATTGTGTAGTGTAGTTTTAATGACACAAGCAATTTTGATTTTTTTTCTTTCGATCTTTTTTCAATATACAGAGTTTATGACAAATTGAATAAACCATTATGTCCTGTTCATACTGACTGTATAAGAGATTTTCAATCTGACAGAAACAGAGATAGAAAAGTACTTTTCTCTTTTCTACACTTATTTTAAAGGTCGTACAGCCTTTTATTGCACAATTTAATATAATAGCAATTTACTTCTATCTGTCTAATTAACGATAGGAACTAAAAAGCTTTAAAAACCTGGAAGCCGATTGTTGATGTTGAGAACTAGTATGTATAAGCCAATGATCAGAATTCAGAAAATAATCTTATTTAGATCAAAGTAGTTACTTGTTAATTTTACATGTGAAACATAATTTCTCACTTTTACCATAAGTTTTTGAATGTTTTTATAAACTGGTCATACTGCTTTTATTCAAGTGAAAGATCACAATACTTAAGTGTGGAATTAAAGTCATGAGAACAACAGGTTCTATGTCTGTTGTCATATTTCTAAATTTAACATAACAGATAATATCTCCCAAAAACTTGCAGTATTTTGTACATGCAGCCTGTATTTTAAGTCCTGTTTTATGTTGATGTTGCTCATTTGTGGTGCAGTTTTTCTGTTCTAGCTGTTGACATCTTGTCCAAATCTTTTCTTTGTCTCCACCAAAGAGTGAATAATTTAATTTTAGTCTTTGCCTGCTTGTTTTGATAGACATGTGTTCTTTTTTCATTCAGCTCTGCCTAAAGCAGCTTCTGACTCATGTATAATGGCTTTCAGTTTGAGCTGCTGCAGAAATTATTTAAACTCTTTTCTGTAGGATATAAGAATGTATTCAAAGAAATGTGTTGCTGTAGAAGTTGCTGACTCTGTCAGGACATGTGCACATGGAGAGGACATTGTTCATCACTAGTATTTACATTATTGATCAGTATGCTTTTTTACATAAACCTTTTGGGCTACAAAACAATAGAAAACAGTAAAAGAAAACTATTACAATATCTCTTCTTCTTATCTTGATGCACCATAAATTTTCAATAGGAGACAGATCTGGACTTCAGTCAAGCACATGCAGTCTGTTTCTTTAAAGCTATGCTGTTGTACCATGTTTAGAATGAGACCCGACATTGTCCTGCTGAAATGTCCATCCTTAGGAGCACTGCAAGCTTCTGGCAATCAGTGAATACCCTCTTTCTCACCCCCTGCCCTCTAACAGGATAAAATTCTGTCGACTGCTCCACATGCATGTGCGCTTTGGTAAGCATGCGTGTGTGCAGACACGATTTCTTACTTCATGCAGGTGGGTGCAGTAAATATTAGCTTTTCAAATGAACGTGGCCACCCTCAGATATTTAAAGACCGAAATTGAGAGGCTTTCTTTTTTCTCTTGGCATGCCACTCCAAACCAACAGCAGACAGCTTGGTTACATTCAACAAACATTAAGTAACCATTGACTTCAGTATGTATCTTCAAGAATGTACTGAAGTTAATTTAGTATTTTGGGAAAGGAGGAGCCGAGGAGAGGCACTGGGTTCACCTTGAATGCAAACAAACAGGAAATGTTGCTTGCTGTTGACTGCTTCATATTTTACCACTGGGTTATTCCCTGATTGTAAAGCAACACCTAAGGATTTACAGCTGCTGTCTGGAACTAGACCTGGACACAGGGACAACAAATAATATTTTTTGAAGTCTTGCATGTGTTGTGGACCTCTCTCTGCCCTGGCGGAAAACAGACAGACAAAGAGACAGAGAGCAGTGATCTTATGGTCAGCCATGCCACAGGCATGCTGAAAATAAGACCTTGAAAACTGTCGGGAGGCAGTGTCACTTTTTCCGAGATGTCCATTCAGGAAGCTTTGTGTGCATATTTCAGAATGACTGACAAGCAAGTGGCCTTGAATGTGTGTGAAAGCTTCAGAGTTGAGCTCGAAGAGAGAGCCATGCATATGTTGAAGTGATTTATTATTACTGAGACGTTATTGATAAAGGAAGCGTACAGTTGACACTCTGCACTAGCCTCCAGGGGTTTGCCTCACCTGCTAATGTGCTTTTAAACACTGAAGAGTAAAGAGGATGGCAGTACTGTGCTCGCATTTCAGCGTCATGTTCTGTAGTCTAATGTTACATCAAGGCTGGCAAAGTTGGCAAATCAATTAACAAAAACACAAAAGAAAACTGGGCCCTCACAATTCACGGGCCATTTAAGCGTACAACTCTGAATGAAAGGAGCTTTTGGTTTCCATATTCGTCTGCTCAGGACTGCCAATGTTTGGAGCTGCTTTGAGTTGGCCTTAAACTCTTTTCAGCTATTGGCTGCTTGTGGGTTGCAGGAGGGTTGTTTACTACGTTGAAAAAAATGATGTGTTCATGGCACAGACTGATTTTTTTATCAGTTTGTCCTTGTTTGGATACTGGTTGCCACAAGATTTCTTTCATCGAGCCACTTGCTTTAAACCACCATCACTGACAGAAAGCTTGCAGGCCACCGTGTAGTAGTACACACTGGGACTTGAGAGTTTTAATTTTTTGCTGGAGGACACACATGACAGAGGATAGACTTCAACCATTTTTCCAGTTTATTTATTTATGAAAATAAATAAACTGAATTAAAACTGATGTAAGTCACTGATATAGATTTACCAACACAAAATGAACAAATGTAAACTCATGTACTCCTCAATATTTCTGTAAAGAAAATACTGTTTAAAATTCAAATGGATGGATGAGGAGAGGAGAGGAGAAGAGAAAGTTGCTAGTCCTAAATTGCTGTTTCACCTCTTTGAGTTTTAGTTTTTTCTTGAGCGGCACAATCAGAAAGAGTCATTCGTTCATGTCCGGCTTGCCATCCCTGTCCTCACGTTCTCTACTCAATGCTGACGGAGATTCTGATCTGTCTTTTTCACCCACACGTGTTCGTAGAGATAAAGAGTCAAAACCTAGATGGAGAAATACGTGTTAGTGTGTGAGCACATACAGGAAAATCGCGTGTGTCTGTGTTTTCTTGTGGGGAATCCTCCTAAACTTAAATCCACCTGTTATTATTACTTATTATCTTTCCTTCTTTCCTTCTTTACTATATCTCTATAACTCCATCCCTCAGTCCTGCTCTTTCAGTGCCTCCTAATTGTACGCTGAAATGCTTCTGAAATTGGTTTTTGGCATACGGTAGCTCGGCAGTGTGGCTTTTTCTCCACCAGCCTCTCTGCTTTTTAAATCAGTAGCTCTCATTGCGGAGCTGGACTCTCTCACGTTAATGTGATTGTTAACAGCTTGTGGTCACTGGGCGGTTTGTGTGGCTTTGCTGTTTGAGCTGACATGTTCACTGGAAGCACAGAGTGGCTGTGTGGAAACTCTGCATCCCAAAACAACCAGGAACAGGACACGGTTCCATTTGTATTGTCTGTCTGACTGACATATTTTAATAAAAAATATAAAGACACATTAGGAGCTCCCTGGTAGCTGAATGTTTACAGTGCATGCTATGTAAATGCAGTGTCCCTGGTTTGAGTCCAGCTGAGGACCTGTTCTGCATGTCATCTTCTCCCATGTTTCCCGTCTGCCTTTCACAAGTACTATCAAATAAAGGTAAATATGCCCTAATAATATCTTTAAAAAAGATGCAGTTGAAGCTTATTCAAATCTTTATGATCTTGATAATTCTGTCTTTGAATGTTGATCCCAAATAATTTTTCACTGACAAGCAATGAAAAAAAATCCTTCATTCTTATTTTTGCATATAAACCACAACTGTGCAATCTTTGTGGTCAAAGAGATATCTTTAGTTTTCAAATGATGTTACATCACTCTACTACTATCAGTTTTATTCAATAATGTGCTTTCACGTCATTTGTGTTATTTCACATATGATAGTGAGACTAAGAATACCACTCGTAGGAGGGTGTTACTAACAGCTGTCTAATAAACATCCTCACCTACACTCCATAGATCTGCTTCTGAAAATCCTTTGATTGTTGATGCTGTGTAGTGTAATGAACTGTGGATGTTGTAGAAAGTGGGATTACACAGTTAAACTACACGCAGTATAATACGGTTATGACTCTCATAATACAAATGTCTGTTGATAGCTGCTGAGACAGCAAAACTGTAACTGTGTGTGTGATTGTGTGTGTGTGTGAGTGTGTGAGTTTGTGGTTCAGGTCTGTTAAAATCGCTCCGTCTGTGTCTCTCATCTCTACAGGAGTCGGAAGATCCAGATCCGGAACATTCCCCCTCATCTACAGTGGGAGGTCAGTTGTTTGTCTGTGCAAATGTGTGTTTGTGTGTGTGACAGTGATGCTCAGTTGAACAGCTCCAGGTAGGACATAAACCAGTTTCCCGACAATGAGTCACCAGCCTTTGTACTTTGTTTCTTTGTAGACTGAAGTGTGCGTGTGCGTGTTTTTATGTGTTCTTACATTTATGTCAGTGTTTGTTAGTGTGTGGATGACACTGTGTCTGTACATCAACATCTGTAACCTTGCTGCGTCCAAGCAGTTCTTCTGTCTGTCCTCATGTCTCCCAACTTTCTCATTTGTTTCTGGGTCTCCACTGTTTCTAGTTGCAAGAAAAAATAATGGCAGTGTTTACAATTTCCTGGTTTTCTGCATAGATTGGTCATGAAGTGTGACCTTATCTTCACCAACATCACATATACAAGCACAATATTTTTAACTGATATATGAAACACAGATATGAACTTTCATGTCTTTATTGAGCACACCCATCAACATCCTAAGAAAATGTCTGAGCTGAAGCAGTTTTGCAGAAGAATGGTCCAAAATTCCACAACTACATGAAGCGCTGGCTTGAGGTTATTGCTGCCAAAGGTGGTTCAACCAGTTATTAAAAAGCTGTTGCTATTACTTTTTCCATTATCACTTTGTATGTTTAGTGGGTGTGTTCAATAAAGACATGAAGGATCATGAATCTTTGTATATTTTCAGCTTAGAAATATTGTGTTTGTTGATATTTGTGACTTTGGTGAAGATCAGACCACATTTCATGACCAATTTATGCAGAAATCCAGGAAATTGCAAAACAGTGCAATTAGTTTTTCTTGCAACTCTAACTCCTAGGTTGGTTTCAAATGAGTGATTTAGTAAGTCAGGTTGCACCACTGAAACTTCAGGAATATTTCACTTGATAAAAAATGTATTAATGTGTCAATTGGTTGCTAGGAAACATATGCAGCAGTTATTTAGCAGCATCACAAGCTGTAACATAACTTCAAAAATTAACAGTTTTAGGAGGCCTGACAGACTTTTGAAGACATAGGTATTAATTTTATTTATTTGGAAAAATGTATGTTTCACAAGTTGTTTATATTGAGAGGGAAATATTGATAGTTAGCAGTTTCTCCCAGCATCTAAACTAAGCTAAGCTGACTTAAGCTAAACTAAATTAAGCTAAGCCAGCTAAGATAAACTAAACTAAGCTCTAGAGACAGCATAAACTGCAGATATTCTAGTTTACTTTTTAATTTAGTTTGCATTATTTTAACTAGTCATCTTCTTAGCACCTCAAGCCATATAAATGTTGGCATGCTTGCCTAGAATTTTTTTCTAATAATGTCAGATGACAGGGACAGAAAATTACCGAATGTAAGATGCCTTTCATTAAAAAATATATCAAAACGTCAAGTGGTTAAATCAACTTGAAAAAAAAAAAGATATTTGAAAAGAGATATTTTGGCAAATGAAGAAACAGTTTTACTAGAGCTTCAGTTTGTGATTCCAAAGATGCTGCAGCTTTTAAATAAGTTGGATTAACTAAGATGGTAACTTCCTTCATGGCCGTCTTTCATATTATTGTCTGTATTTGTTAACCAAAAATTTTAAAAGTTAAATCACAGTTTACTTTTTTTTTTTTTTTTTTTTTACAAAGTCTTGTTTTTGTTGTGAAAATAAGTAGACAACACATATTTTATCATACTTAACAGCTAATGTCAGACTATATTTGTAAATTTACCCAAACACTAAACTAGTCCTTTAAACTACAAACATGCCAGACACACTGTACTGTTACCATACCAATGATATACTTCTACACTGACTCCAGCAAGGGCTGAAACATGATTCATGCAACTACATGGACGCAAATGACAGCACCTTACCCAACCAGGACCAGCTTGCGTCCTGGGTGAACATGCTCATCATTGTGTGCTCTTATGTACCTGTGGAGGTGATCAAACTCAGTCCACAAAGAGGTGATATAGGCTACTGATTTCTGAATGCTGAGTGTTTCCTTTGGGTCATGTACAGTACACAGTCACTCATTCTAACTGTGTGACTGATTAGCTATGCTAACTTGATACTACACTGTTACTGGACCTGTGTGTTAGTTAGTATGTCAGTGTGATTGTTTAGCCGTGTCTCTAATTTAATTTCTCTCATTTCTCCCTTAGGTTTTGGACAACCTTCTAGCTCAGTATGGTACTGTAGAAAATGTGGAACAAGGTACAGAATTCTTCTCCTCCTTGTTTGCTGCTCATCGCATCATCATCATCTGGCTCCAACTGTTCAATGCACACGTGTCTATTTAGCAACACACACACAGAGACCTCCCAGTGAGTCAAGTCTCCCTGTGTGACTTGACTTCCTTGTTACCATCATCCCGCACACCCATTATCTAAACATAACCCATCTCTGCATACAAATCAGCCTTTATCATCTGGTCTGTCTGCGTGCATGCATGTGTGTCTCACAAGTTTGACCGAGGGAGAGCAGAGTTTGAATTACATGCAGCCTCTGTAATAAGCACTGTGTATTGCCACAGGTCCCCTTGACCTCAGCATATGGATTGATGTGGGCAGACATGGCAGACATCCTCTAGTAATGTGTCTGTCTGTGTGTGCATGTTTGTGCCGGTACACGTATGCGTGTGCATCTGTTTTGGGGAGGTGCATCGTGGTAATGGGGGAGGACACTGTAGGCGCCTGTGGTAAAGCTTTTGCACTGTCTGAAGGGGTGTGTGTGTTCAGATTAGTCAGCGCTATAACTAGCCCTAAGAACTTTTCACTGTGTTTGAGTAGTAGTAGCGGTACATTGGGGAAACACATCCACCAGTACATCCACAAGTACTCACACAGTGTTTCTCTGTGTGTTAAACCAGTCAAGACCAGCTACTAGTCATGACAGGTGCTAAAGGAAAATCCAGCAGAGAAATTACTCGACTCTGAGTTTTCTACATTCGTAAAATAGTGTACTGTACCAGACACCAGCACAGCATTTGCTCTTCTTTCTTCTTTATTCCTCAGCCCAGCTCTTTAAATGTCATAGCTGCACAGTTACAAAGCTTCCATAGAGCCAACTTGCTTGTGCTGATCTGTTCTTGTCTTAGCTCACCCTCTCTTTCTCTGTCCAGCTTCCTGTCTGTCCGCCTCCTGTTCTGTCACTTTGCTCTGTCTGCGTCGATGCGCTCTGGTTACGAGGGTGAGGTTTTGGAGGAGTCCTGTGTTCTTGTGTGGCGTGGGGAGGCTGCCGGTGGTGAGGTGGGACAAGTCGGGGCGGGGCAAAGCTGGCTGTGAGTGCTAAGGGCCGGGCACCATGCCAGACTCTGCCACCTCACCGTCTCTAAGCCAGCTGGGCACTCTTGCTGGTTTTAACCCTTCTAAACCAGCTGTTATATGTTGCGCCAGCAGGTTTTGGAGTCTTCATTTTCACTGACAAAAAGACTTACTCTAATGCCTGTTTTTTTATTTATCACACATTTCTTTTAAAGCTCACAGAAAAAGTCCTCTTCAAAACACAATTTCTCCTCTCTATGTTTTTGGCAATGTACCTCGCATCTTTTGGTGCATTTATTTTGGTGATTCTTGTTTTTTCATTCTTGTAGTTAGCTAGCCAAACAGTGCAATGAAGTTTAGCAGCACATTTTTAAAGCTGCCTGCAGTAGATGTGTATTTTTTGGCATCAGTCCTAACAATCAAGGAGCAGTGGCTTCTTTGTAGACTCGTCTTTTTGACATGTAACGGTTATACAAACAGGTTTATCACCGACAAAGCAAGATGCCATTGTCTCTTCTGACACTGACTTTATCATCAATAAGATTTGCTGTACGTCTTCAACACTAACCCTGTTGTTCACTCACATTACAGATACTGAAAGTTACATTCTGTCAAAAGGATATTATGTGAAATGAAAAGATGAAATAAAAACAGTTTAAGGAAAAGACACAAATAAATAGGTATAAAATAAATAAATAATAAATAAATAAACAAGACGACAGGAGAAAAGAAAATGTTTAGGCTGCAACTAATCCATCAGGTAATGTCAACAAATGCAAATGTATTGATGTTATTATGAGACAGAGAAAAATATAAAAACAATTTAAATATATCTAAAATGATCAACTCATTATCTAAATAGCTGCCATTTCATTTGATGACAATTCAGAAATCGAGTCATCAACTAATTGAGAGCTTGTCTCATCATTGCATGTGCTGTACGCTGGACACTTCAATCAAAGTTATCTCCCAGTTCAGTTTAAAGTTTGTAAGTCCCAGCGGGAATCAAACTCCAAGTGTGGCAGAGTCAGTTGTTCCTCCCTCACTCAGCAGTAGTAACCACAAATGTTCCCAAGGTGTGTCCTCTGTTGTGCGTTTAATTTCACTTTAACACAGATTAGTTGCTTCGCTCAGGTTGTCAAATGAAACTTAAATCCGTTATTGTGCAAGTGGCAGAGAGTCTATTGTGTTAAGTCAGTGTCAGTTTCTGTCTGTAGAGGCAGCAGCAGGGTCTGGAGGGAAGCCAGTGTGAGGATGGCTGTGATAGATTCACACAGACAAGTGGCTCCCTCAGTTGCCAGGGAACCTGAACGCGTGTCTCGCTCACCTACAGCAGCAACAGAGACCTGCTACGTATGTGTGTAAATGTGGCTCTATCTCATGTTTTTGCTTCTTTTTTTCTCTCTTTGTTGTTTCACAGTGAACACTGATACAGAAACAGCAGTGGTGAATGTTACGTATGCAACCAAGGAGGAAGCTAAAGTGTAAGCAGCACAAATAATGACTCTGATGCAGCCAAGTTGCAAGAGTAAGGCTCATGATATACTTGCTTTTTATGAGCGTTTTCGCACAGACAAGCAGCTTTTGTGTACCTGGAGGATTAAACCGTGTATCCACTAAGTTCAGACAAGGGTCAAATCAACCCTGGGCAAAACCGGAATATCTTCTTGAGAGCTCGCAATTTTGCGTGCGTAATTAAACATATCAACACCCGACAAGGTTACTAGATAATTAATGTTATGATGATGCAGAAAAAGCAACAGTGGCTACATCATATAGTCAAATTTAAAAATGCATGTTTTTCTCTCCATGTCAGCTCTCTGTCCACACTGCTGCTGCTTTTTATCACCCAGACACAGAGTCTTTTAGAAAATTATCTCAAATAGATTTAAAACGTATGTTTTGGTGTCTAAAGGAAAAACAGAGCTTTTAGAATACAATAATAAATGATAAACTAGTCCAGTGCCTGTCAGTGGGTGTGATGCAGTAGAATTACAGTCTCTTAACTTTCTCTGTGATCTCTTGTGTAAATGTCAATATTTCCAATCACAGAACAGTGGTTCACATAAAAATAGGTAGATGGGAAAATGCTTGTTTTTAGATGTTTGTTTCCACTCTACCAGATGTAGTGTGATGTGCAGCTTTGATGTTTGCTGACTAAAATGAGGATCTTGCTTTTTTTCCTATTGTTGATGCATTCCAGTGTGGATGGAGATTTGAAAATGACTGTTTTTTTTTTATCAGCAGGCTTAGTGTGGACATAGTCTTGATTTCTATTTAATATTTTGCTGTTTATGCAGAGGTTTAGTGTGTTATAAATGTACAAGGAATGCAAAGGAAACATGCACACAAACAGCTAAAAGCAAGTATATCAGAGTCTTAATTAGTTTTCTGAAAAAGGCTTAAATCATAGGAATGAAAAGTGTCACTCAGAACATCTATCCTGATGTCATTGCTTCTTTGTATTCAAAGATTTATACTATTGCTTTGCACCCCATACTACTTACTCATCTTTCTCTCTACTCTTCCTCATCCTTATATCTCTCTTCTATTCTTTTTCCTTTCTCTCTCCCCCTGTCACCTCCTACCTTTCTATCCTCCAGAGCCATTGAGAAGTTGACAGGACACCAGTTCGACGACTACTCCTTTAAGGTGTCATATATTATGGACATGGATGCTGCTCCGCCCGTCCAGGCTCCCCGTGCACGGCGCGGGGGCCGATCGTCCCGGGAACAGGGCGCCTCTCAACCTGGGCCCTCGGGAGGCTTTGGTACTCCACGTCCCAGACAACATGACTTCCCCCTGCGCATGCTCGTGCCTACACAGTTTGTGGGAGCCATCATTGGCAAGGAGGGGCTCACCATAAAGAATGTCACCAAACAAACACAGTCCAAGTAAGCTACTGTGATGAAGATGATGACTTGAATTAATTACTGTATCTAGCACTATATCCATGCTTGCATTTGAAGGCCACCTGTTTGAGGTATGATGTAACCCAGCACACCATTTTATCCTGTCAGATGCATGTTTATTGTTTTTCTTGTTTTTCTTGTGAAAAATACCGTATAATTCTTAAATGATTTCTTATCTGCTGTAACTTTTTTTGTGTTTCCGCCCTTTCAGTTTGTAAGATACAAAATGACACACTTTATTTCAGATCATTTAGATTATGTTGCGCTGTCTTTCCCTTCCTCAGGGTGGACATTCATCGGAAGGAAAATGCAGGTGCAGCAGAAAAGCCCATCACCATCCACTCAACTCCTGAGGGCTGCTCCTCTGCTTGTCGCATGCTCTTGGACATCATGCAGAAGGAGGCCAATGAGACCAAGACGTGAGTCGATGCTTCCGCACACACAGATTTTCACAAATGTACACATAAACACACTCAGATGTGTTTAAGCGGAGCACATCTTATCCTTTAACCTGCCTGCCCACCTTTTAATCTCAGAGTAGATTTTCTTGCTTGGATCACTAACACAGTAAACACAGTTCAGGCGACACCTTGCACAGGTGAATGTGCAATTTAAGAAATAAGACAACATGTTTAATTGGGTTTGACAGCTAAACTGCTCCCTTTAAACTCAAAACTTCTGCTCACTTCCTTGTTTATGGCAAGGGATAAAGACAACTCCATATCAATATAAACTTGTTTGCACAGCTTGTCAATTTGCATAGGATTTTACCTCCTAGTGAACATTATTTAATTTTGTGTGGGGATTTGATCATACCTGGTGTTTCATTAGCATTGTGAGGCCTCTCATTGGACCAGGAAATGTTTCGAGCTTTTAGGGTGGTAATGGTACACGTGTACAACTGACAGTTACAGGTTATATAAGTAATTTAACATGACGTCATACTTTTCTTCCTGTCAACCTCCTGACATCAGAGGAAGATACAACTTCTTGTTTTTCGGGATTATGTTCAAGCCAAGTACCACATTGTTAAAAGAAGGGTTTGACATTTTGTGTGATATGCTTAATACTAGAAAATTACTGTTACTACTGTTTTCCTATAAATTAAAAAACACACTTGGAAGGCTGCTGAAAACCACCAACGCTTTGATGATATATGGCTCTTGTTCCTGTTGACTTTGAAAGCATGTGTCTGTGCGATGGAATCTAACAGCAAGAAATCGGATGGTCTGTCAGATCAGTAAATCTGCTTTCAGAAGTCACAAAAATGTCCACACCCCATGTCAACTAAACAGCACTGTCCTGCCCTGCCTGGGTGCCACACCTGTAGAAATGATCCTGTCGCCTCAACCGCCTCATACCCTGTAATTTCTTTCTGAGTCTATAGAGGCTCAACACCCAGTGAAACCCAAACCATTTAACTTTGTCATCTCCCCTTACTTGCCCCTAAGTTCACAACCAAACTAATTTCACCCTATAGCACAGATCTACACTTACAGATTATAGCACATCCTGACCTGCTACCCCCTCCTCTAAACACACACACACACACACACACACACACACACACACACACACACACACACACACACCACCACCACCCTCAATCTGTGACCCAGCCCAAAAGAAACCCCCAGCATCTGGTTACCCTAGACCACACCCCACCACAAACACTCACACCCCACAATTGTCATACATACAGAAATATATGCATATAAATTCTTCATATATAGATTATGCAGAATAATAGTAATAGCCAATTACCATCTCATCTACACACACAAAACCAAAAAACATATACTGTGCTCATGAGCAGAAATAAGACAATGCACTCGTTACACACACAAACATTTGCACAAAGGAAAGAATGAGTGAATAAGTGAATGTAAAATAAGTCAACCGAACAATTTTACAGAGAGGAATAACAGTTGCTTTTGGTTTAGAGAAATGAGATGTAACATATGATTCATGGCCAAGTTTGATGTGTGTATGAGAGGAGTCCCAAAAGTGCTTTCATTTTAATAGAAATAAAAGAGATAACCTGAACCTTTATTTATTCTCTAGTTTTTTGGCCATCATGGAGGCAAGAGATGAAGGTGTAAGTGAATGTGGTGGGCACCTATGAGAGAATTTTGTCTGATGAAAGCAACAGCAAATGCTCATTCTTTATTGTATGTCTTCTCAAAATCTCAAGAGAGTGGAGTGACTAGTTCCTTCACCACAACAATGCACATGCACAGCCACCCAGACATCCTCTTTATTGGTGCGTCTAAGTGCCTTAATCTTAGATGCCCTACCTTACTTGCCCCTGGACCACCGGGCCCCTTGTAAATTTTGACTCTTCCCAAAAATCAAGGCCAACCTTCTTCAAAGAAGACCTGCCAAACTGAAAGGAAAGATGAAGTTTATTTTCAGTTTAGCTAAACCAGCCAAATACCAACTAAAAATTGTCTCTACTTCAAGTAAAATTACTGTCAAATCACATTGTTTTACAGGAAATAAATAAAGGAATGCTGGATTTTTAACATTTATATTTGAGAGATAAAAAAGAGGTATAAATTATAATCCAAAAAGACTGGAGTAAATATGTACTGTTAAATTTTTGTTGTTTTGTTTTTTTCAGCTTCTTTTAACAGAAACTGTGCTTGTCACAACAGCACTGTGTATCGTATTGTAAAGTGCTGTCATCAGCGTCTTCTTGCAGCACAAAACGCAACAAGTTTTGGGTGCATAGTCGGCTGATCTAATAATTAACTGATCTGCCTATTGTAAAAGTGTATTTTTAGATATTTTTTTATAACAAATTTGAAAAAATGTGTAAATCTGTAAAAAAAAGGATGAACCTTAGATCGTTATTAGACTCATGTCTTAACATTGTGCCCTGTGGTTGCAGTAGCACTTTCAGCTGGACAGCTATCCACATTCCTGTTCATAGCAATCACACCATAGCATTCATCACACCACATCAGTGACACTCAGTGCAACTTCTCCTCTATCATCTCACTTAATCTGTGTGTTTGTTCATGTATTTGTGTGTGTGTGTAGGACAGAGGACATCCCTCTAAAAATCCTCGCACACAACAGCCTGGTGGGTCGGCTGATTGGGAAGGAGGGCCGCAACCTGAAGAAGATTGAAGAGGAGACAGGGACCAAGATAACCATCTCCTCGTAAGACACTTCTCCTGCTGCACACAAATACACGCAAACTGGAATTTTTGATGACCATCAGTTTCATTAATAAACAAATAAAAGGCAGTTTGTTTCAACTTCGCGGTGCAACACCATTCTCCCTTCACTCTCGTGAGCTTTTTTCAGCATGTAGTTTCACTGAAGTGAGTAGTAAGAGAGCAACTGTAATGAGTTGATTACGGCTTCTTCACTTCAGAACATGATATTATACGCTGAGATGGGGATTACACCCCATTTAATGCACTATGCTCATTGAACTTCAGGGCTTATGAATTATCTTGTCTCCATAAACGATGAGAAAGTAATGAACTTTGAGAAGGAGACAGAGGGGAGTAGAAAAGGAGAGGAGTAGACAGTCCTTTTGAGAAGAAGCAAACAGTACATTTAATATTGAAGGTTCTGTGAAATCCTTTCAGTGTGTCCTCCACATCCACCAACATTAAGGAGACAATACAATAGAATAGACACTTCAGAGATCTAAGGGTATTATTGTTTGTACAGTACGACATCCGGGCTAATTGCTTTATGGGATCGTGTTTGATTCATATTTTTTATTGTGCTATTTTACCAGTAGTGCTCTGGTCAGCTCACATGCTATACAAGGGTGAGAAAAACATTGTGAACATCAAAGTTGCAAAATTTGTGTTTTGCAAAAAATGTAAGCACAGCATCCAAGGCAAAGGATTTGGAGTTTCTCACTCAAATTTAATTGCGGTTGTTAAATTCCGACTCAGTGAGTCTTGATTTGGCAGTTGCACAAAATTGAAAAGACCAAATCAAATGTCTCGCTACAGTGTCTTTACACTCTTCTTCATTTCTTCTTGTCCTATAGTTTTTCCTCTTTAAATACAGTAATAATAATGCTAGGATGCATTTCATTACATTTTAATTACATAAACGTGTGTTGTGGGGTATGGACAGGAATGCCATACTCATTTTAAATAAGAGTTGCTTATTATTAACTTGATGCTTATTAATACAGAAGTATTTGAAACACCAGCTTAACATGGATTTATATGTCAGCCACAGTGTTTTAATCCAGGTACTGTTATATTGTACACACCAGTCATCTTGAATTGTACGATGATAAAGCTCACAATATGTTAACTCAGGAATCATTGTCATCTCTACCATCCATTCCATATGATGTGAATGCAGCACATTCAAAGATTATATTGAGTTGCACCATGGGAAATGTAGTCTCCAACGTCTTGAAGTACACTGTGTAGTATGTCAGTGCCTGAGGTTGACCCAAACTCACAAACCTAAAATCATAGTAGGCTATCTTTGCCTTTGTTTTTTTAATCTACAACAATTCTTCTTGTTTGCTAAGCAATATATTTTGATGTTGATGATACAGTCTTCAGCAACACACTTTAAAGACAAATACATGAAATAGAATTAAAACCAGCTTAGTCACCTCCACCTTCTCAGAAATTATGTGAGCAGAATATGATTGTGCCTGTTCTCTTTATTTATATTTGCATATGCAAGAACTCATTTGTGTGTGTTTTTGTGCGTAATGTTTCTTGCAGGTTACAAGACTTAACCATTTACAACCCAGAGAGGACCATCACGGTGAAGGGCAGCTTGGAGGCATGTTGTAAAGCTGAGACTGAGATCATGAAGAAACTGAGGGAAGCCTACGAGAATGACATTGCTGCTATAAATGTAAGCTTAAAGACCACCATCTACAGGCTACTCGACTGTTCATCTGTTCATCGCGTGTGTGTGCACGTATGCTTGTGTTTCCATGATCTCAGGCTGACTCACACAGACTGACAGGTGAACAACAGAGAGGAGTGATGATATACAGCAGGATAATATCACCTTGCCATTCAGCACCACCAGCAATAGTATTACCTGTTGTGCGCTTGGTAAATGGATAACAGTAAACAATCGCTGAATAGCTCATCAGTGACTCTAGTCTTTGAGCACAGCATGTCTGCAGTCGTGTGTGTGTGCGTCTGCACCACATATTACTCATGTTGTTGGGACTGAAACCTATAAACACACTAATACTGTGGGGACTCAAATGCTCGTGTGCACCATATAAATCATTGAACAGGGTTTTTCTAATGTAGGATTTAGGGGATCTACGGTGATGGCTTAGTTTAAGGTTAGGTTAAGGTTTAGCAAGTCTCCGGCAAATGTGTGTAAGCCAATCTAAGGTCCCCACAAATTATGAAAACAAGCATGTGTGTTTGTTTGTGCCTGTTCTACGGAGCCTCTGACTCACACTCACTTCCCCGCTGTGGGTGTCTGTGTTCCTGCTGTAACACACTGCGTTTCCCAGCATCCATCTGATATCTGAAGGCTGCTCTCTCACCCAGCTCCTCTTTCACACTGCCCTGATGACATCACCAGTGCTGCAGCCAGAGAGGTCAACCACAGAGGAAGGGAGATAGTGATGATATCACACACTGCATGCACCCTATTGCATTTCAGTGATACAGAGATTAATGCTGATGAATTGATTATATTAACAGTGATGATGCTCTTCGTGATGAGCAGCAGAAATACTCCTACTCCCTACTGTGGAAGCTGCCAGTTTTCAGTTTTTAGGTTGAGTGTCTACAGTGAGCGGTGAGGGCCATCTAGCGTGACGCTGTGGATATTACACAAAGAACTCTTAAAACAAGGAAGTGAAAGGAGACCACATGTCTTGTCATGGCTATGAAACCAGAATAGCTGACTTGACTTTGAGGAAAGAATATTTTTATCGTGCCATTACAACAGCAAACTTTCCTGTGAAAACTTCACACTGTACCTCCAAAACATCAACATTTCATGAACTAAGAAAAACAGCCTAGTCTCCAGTGCATTTATTAACCCATAAATCCTTTTTATCTTAAAATATAAAAAAATCATCAAATTTGTAGATACATGGTTTTGACAGAACTAATAGGGCTGCAGCTAACAATTATTTTTCTTATGATTTGCTTATCGTTTTCTTGATAATTGGGAATATGAAATAGTGACATGATTACTACTATTTTCATGAGTGCAAGTTAATGTATATTTCTAACTGCGATAGTGATCCCCATGGAAAAATCCAGGACACACAGGTGAAGGTGTAGCTGCTTTTTTTTCATGTACTGTTGGGACCAGGTTCATTGTCTTGGCCAAATGATTTTCAACTTGAACAAGAGGAGCTAGGGATCAAACTGAGTCCTTTTTTGTCTGAGTAATGGCCTAAACACCAAATCTATTCAGTTTTGGATAACAGAAATATAATATAAGATAAGACAATACATACATCGCAACAGAGGGTGTTGGGGGTATATGGAATGATGTGAAAGAAATGGATATATTACTGTTCAGAGGGTGCACAGATCTTGTACAGTCTCATGGCAGTGGGCCCAAAAGCATTTGAAGCAACTGAATTAGCTTCCTATCTGCCACAGTATCATAGAGCAGGTGAGATGGATTGTCACTGATGGCACCACGCACCATATAAGAAAAGCAATCAATATGTATTTTCGAGAAACTGTTTTACTGTTTTGTTTTTAGTAAAAAAAAAACTGATGTTACTTAAACATCAAATTTAAGAGGAGAAAAGAGGTACTTAGAAGAAGTCAGTTATGATTTCTCCTCTGTGGATGTTGTGCTCAATACAGTAATAATTCTCTCACTGTAAAGCAATGGTCAGTGTCCTTTTGCAGCAAAAAACATCTTGGATGTTAAATCCTAATGTATCCTATTCTAACTTGTAGTTTGAACTCATGACTAATATCCACCTCTGCTTCTTCTCCTGCACAGCAACAGGCCAACTTGATCCCAGGCTTGAACCTGAGCGCTCTGGGCATCTTCTCCTCTGGTCTGCCGGTGCTGCCCCCTGCTGCTGGACCACGTGGTACAGTTCCCCCTGTGGCCCCAGCAGGATACAACCCGTTCTTAGTGAGTATGTGCCCCCCCCCACAAACTACCTCTGCACACAACCATAAAAGGTGGAGAAAAGAGATTTAAAAATGGCTTTGTCACTGTTTCGATTATTTTTCCCAACCAGCGATGCAGTGCTCCTGTAGGCGTTTGTTTTGACTTGATAAAGCAATTAGTTTCCGACGCATGGTAAACAAGGTTTACCCTTTGAAATGCTTTTTCACCTGAGTCAACAATACTGTGTTGACTCAGGTCTTCCTCCATGATGTTGTATACAATTTGAAACAACAAGAATTCCCCATCTTCTCCAGAGATGAGTCAGTTGTCTGTACAACAAAGTCTCCACTCATTGCTTGAAGAGGTCGAGCCAAAGTGGTGTGAGACAGTGTGTGAGAATGTATTTGCGTGCCTCAGAGTCAAGAAAGTTAGTGTGTGATTCACTGTGAGTCTGTGCCCTGAAATTCCCCTTAATGAGAGCTCGAGTTGTGTACATGCATGTGTCTTTTAGTGTCTTTGTTTATGGGCCATCTGATCGGTCTGCTGTCACTTCACTTTCAGAGTCACTCTTCACATCTCAGTGGCCTGTATGGGGTTCCTCCAGCAAGTGCCATCCCCCACCAGCACTCAGTATGTTCCTTAAAATCTGCACTACAGTCACTGTTGCCCTGGAGATCAGAGACTTTCCAACACATTTCTTGATTATTTTAATTAAATTAATAGTTCAGAGCAATTAAAACTATGTTTTTGCACATAATATCTCAAACATAGGATGTAATAGTGCTCTCCCCATGGTGCTGAGGAAAAGTTAAACTATGCAATTTACTACTTCCATTGATTCTACAGAACAGATTAATAAAGGAAAATATAAGATTAATCAAGAGGGAGTCATAAATAATAGGCTGCTAAAACCTCTTAGTCAGCATCTCTATTGGATAGTGAGTCTGGCATTCCTGTGTACCATCGCCCAGTCACCAGAACACCACAAATATTCCTGGAAGGGGACTTTTAGCCCAGAGTTGTCTTGTGGTTTGTAAAAATCCACTTTATAAGCCTTGAGTACATGAGTGTTTCCATGCTAAGAAAAACTAAAACACAGGGCAACTATTGGCCCTAATAGGAAGTATTCTATTCAGATTCTGCCAAAGGGGGTTTACCCAGTGGATGAAACTGTCAAACAGAACTCAGTTTAGCGTTCCTTGCATGTGGTGTCATTGTTTCTGACTGCCCCTCAAATATCTGCTGAGTTAAATAAAATTTTTTGTAGTTATTCAAAACTGTAAAGATTTTAGTACAAGAGCAGTAAATATATATTTTTTGTGTGATTGTTCTTTTTTCAGCAACAGGCTCCAGAACAGGAGGTTGTCTACCTCTTTATTCCAACTCAGGCAGTCGGGGCCCTGATCGGCAAGAAGGGCCAGCACATCAAACAACTCGCCCACTTTGCTGGAGCTTCCATTAAGGTGGGTTTGTAGAGCGTCAGCACAGGAGGAGGAAAGGGGATGTCAAACCTTCTACAAAAAGCGTGTAGGGTTGACTCCACAAACACAAGTTAATTTAATAAACACATGTAATTTTTCAAAGCTTCGCATGGAGACTTAATATGAAGTTATTAAGTTGGAAGTGAGTACTGGATGAGTCAGCAGCACTTCTTGAACCACAGCTGACAGTGTTAGTCCTGGTCGTAAACACAAGAAAGGGGATGAGTAGTAAGATGAGCATTTCAGAAAGCCCCTTAGTCCTTCTCTGGACAGGTGAGACTGCCGGTCAATGAACTCTTATAACATAAACAAAGAAATTGAATTTATTGCATTTACAGCCTTCTCAGATGATTCACTGGTTTGCTTTGAATGACCACAGAACATCACCAGCTTATGGCCACATTTCTGCATATTTGTCTCTATAACCTGTCTCTGTGTGTCTGTCAGATTGCCCCAGCCGAGAGCCCAGATGTTACTGAGAGGATGGTAATCATTACTGGAACTCCAGAGGCTCAGTTTAAGGTAAAAACAATACAGATGTGCAGGAATATTCATGAAAGATGTTAGCATTTAACTGTGAAATTTAGGATGAAATTGCTACTTAATGTTGATAATATTTTTCAGAAATAATTTATGTGTCCTGTATTATAGTAAACAGCAGTGGATCACTGTGTGTCCCCATTTTTCCCAGTCTCTCCTTGCCTCATACCCTCCTCTTTATTCCAGGCCCAAGGTCGGATATTTGGGAAGCTGAAGGAGGAGAACTTCTTCTCTGCAAAGGAGGAGGTCAAGCTGGAGACGCACATCAAGGTTCCCTCAACTGCAGCTGGCCGGGTCATCGGTAAAGGTGGCAAGACGGTGAGCTGACACTTGAAATGATAAAGGTTGATCTGCATTTACTGATGTTACTAACTGTAACTGTGTAAATGATCAGCTGCACTTAGTTCTTTTTTGCATAAATCCATTGTTTTTCATGTACTGGATGAGTTTTTACATTTGATGTCTCCATAGTGTCAAAACAAGAGTCACTGAGCAAAAAGGAGAAAGCTGTGCCTTGTGCAGTGTTTTATTTTTTATGACTGTGCAAAACTAAGTACAAAGAAAGTTTAAACCCTGCATCTAAATAAAGTAAAGCAGCAGTTCCGGTAGAGCATATGTACAGTGTACAAAATGTGAAGTTAAAGTGCATTGTGCAACAGAGTAATATAACAGTAATGTAGACAGTAATGTGAACAAAGTAATGTAAACAGTAATGTAGCAGCGTGTAATGACATGACAGTGAATATGATGAGGTGCTGTAACAGTCCTTTATGGTAATGCTATGGGGGGGAGGGGGCATGTTCTGATTTAGGACTCGAATGGCCTGAGGATAGAAGCTCCTCTTGAGTCTCTCTGTTTTGGCCATGATGGTACGGAACCTTCTGCCTGATTGCAGAAGCTGAAACAGTCCATTACTGGGGTGGGACTAGTCCTTAAATATCCAAGCTGCTCTGGACCTACATCTCCTGGTGTAAATGTCCTGTAGGGAAGGGAGAGCAGACCTGCAGCAGCGTTCTGCCGCGCGGATCACTCTCTGAAGGGCTTTTCGGTCCTGAACACAGGATGTGTACATGTACTCTGGATGTATACATGTGACAATGTACTCTGTACATTACAGTACACAAAGTAACACGTTTCTATCCTGGATTCATTGAAGAGTGTTGCAGTTTAGGATCCTTTACAATCTCTGTTTATTTTGTGGGTGAGGCTGGAGGTGATATTCAGATTAAAATGATGACCTTTGGAGTCTGTGTCTGTGTTTCAGGTAAACGAGCTACAAAACCTTACGAACGCAGAGGTCATCGTACCACGGGACCAAACTCCTGATGAGAATGATGAGGTCTTTGTGAAAATCAGTGGGCATTTCTTTGCGAGCCAGGTATTCAAAACCAAACTAATACTGGGATTATCAGTGGTATGGCTGATTAGTTTGCTGAGGTCAAGTACTTTACTTGTACTAACACAACATTTATTTGTTCAGGTGACACTAACTTGTTTCACTTGTTGAATGATTGAATGATTTGTTAAACATATCCCTCGTTTTTCTTTAATTTTCACCTCTTACATCAAAGTGCAGACAAGTTTGCCTCTCAGTACATTAACTATCTAAGCAAACAGACTTATGCATTTTGTACTGTAAGCCTCAAACTAACAGGAGCAGCATCAGACAGGGGCCTGTCTGGAAGGGCGCCACGTTTGGAAAATCTGTTGAAAAGTGTTTTAAAAGTGATTTATTTCATCAAACTGGCCCCTAGACTTCAATGTAAAATTGACTCAGTTAAAGTGGAGCAGATCACCATGGCAACCTTAAACTGCAGGTGAACACACGCAGGTGAATCAGATCTGCTGATTATGACGTTTCTCTGACGTCCGTGCGGTTTTAAAAACACTTTGACTGACATTTCAAACAAAACACGTTTGCCTTTGACTAATGTGCGGGAGTTTGAGTCCTGCCTCTCATCTCTATGATGTGACTAGTCTGAGCCAGAAATCATTCTGCTGTTATTATTAGTGGAAATGATCAACAAAAAGCCTTGAATCTTTGAGCAAGAACCTAATTGTCAGAATTCTCATAGATATATTACAATGTTAATAACAATTGTTTTCCCCTTTTGTGTCCATGTAAATTATACACAGCACAGACACGCACATATGCACCTGTACACACCTTTACAGAGACACACAGATTTTAAAACCTTTAAAACCTCCCAGATAGTAACAGACATTTTATAGCTGAGTCTTGGGTAGGTTGGACTTTAACTATAAAAAGAAAATAATAGGAACTCACAGCAAGCTTCATGACTTTTAGACATTTAGAATAAAAAATCTGTGCACCCAGTTTAGTTTTTCCAGTAATTCAGCTCAGCTTCAGCTTTTTAGCAGCTGTTTTAGCACAAGCTTTCCAGAATCCCACCCAATGTTTCTAGAAATTGCATTGTCTAGTTATTTATACAAACAAATATGCATTTCTCAAAGTTATCTGTTATACAGAGAGCAGAGACTTCCAGACTTTTCCAAGCTAGCTTGTGTTCCACTGACCTTGACCAATCTCACAGTGTTTCTGTCATTGTGGTTTTCTATTTTCACTGCATATTTACAACTACACTGACTGGCATGAACAACAACGAACAATTACTTTTTGACAAAGCGGTCCCATCTTATGAAGATCTACAATACTTGGTTTTCATCAGCAGATGGAGTTTGCTCAGTTGCCATGGAGATGGCTCTATGGGTGAAATCATAGCAGATACTCAACTTGAAGATCTGTCTCCATGACAACTGAGAAAACTATTATTTTGTTAGCAATTACATGTGCTATTGATCGTTCAGTTAAAGAAGCTGCATTGTCAAAGCTTAGAAGTTCCATGAAATACAGTAAAATGAACCCTCAAGAGAAATGCAAAATCAAACCGCGACAGTTGGTACAAGCTTTTGTTTTGGGTTGATGACTCGGGATGACTTACATGATACAGTATTGAAATAATAATACTGCACTTTGTCTTTCCGTTTGAGTAAGTTTATAAGTTTGTACGTTTATTTTACTGTCACATTTTATGTTATTTCTTATTTTTCATGCAAAGTGTATCTTTTTATAATCAATCACATATTAATGAGCATAAACATACTCTTGAAATTTAAAAATACGGATAGATATATATACTGTCCCAGGTTGGTGAAGCTGTTGGGGGCAACGTGGTTTGCACACACAAATAACTATTTGTCCTCATTGTCAGGAACTTTTCCATCAAAAATAAAGTTAAACTAATGACTTCTTGATTCACCCAACTTTGGCAGCACATGTGGCGATTCGTGTTCTTCAGTGCAGCCGACTGCACTGTAGCTTTAGCCATTGTGCGAGTGCTGCAAGAGAGCACGGTGCTTTTTTTTTTTATCATTGTGGTGGTCCTTCCCTTTCTACTGTCCATTATTTTCAGGTTGACACATCATGTATCAATTAACACCTCCTCCTACATGTGATGTCTTTCCAACAGACTGCACAGAGGAAGATCCGGGAGATCATTCAACAGGTCAAGCAGCAGGAACAGAAACACCAGCAGGGTGCCGCTGTGTTACCGCACCACTCCAAGTGACCAGTGGGGTGGCTTCAGTGGGCATCAGCCAATGAATGTAGCCCTCCCAAACAGACAGAGACCTACCCAGACAAAGGCCAAGGGCAAGGGGGACATGCAGGGCAGACCAGCAGCACCGGGATCAAAACCAAAGAACTTCACTAGGGGGGAAACGAGTGAGAGCCAAAGGCTGAGGGCATTGTGTGCACTGCCAGCCCCGAAAGAACAGAGAGACTGGGAGAAACCGTACCGATATCATATAATAAAAAAAGACCAAAAAAATCTATGAGAAAGGTGGAAATGGCAGAGAATTTGAGAACTGTTGTCCTCGCAGTTAGAAAAGGTAAACAGGAAATAGTATGTCGCCCAGCATAACGTTATCTCTTTAGTTGGACTAACATAGGCCTAACAAACGAATTAAGCAACTTTATTAACATGAACATATTTTGTTAATATTTCAGGTTAGATCAAGACCAAGTGACAATGGACACCTTCAGTTTGAGATATTCAGATTGCAAAATTAAATATCTTTAGCAGTATTAATTCAGAGTAGAAAAGTATATTAATACACACAGTTTGCACTGTTATTTCTTTTTATTTTGCTTGTTCCAGAGATCGACTGGGCTGACAGCCACACAAAGTGGTTTCCCTTTTTTGTTCACACTCTAGGCCACTGAAATCAAAAAGAAAACCCCTATAAGTAAATATGATGAATGGTTCTGAGTCTTTGTAACAAGTCTGTGTGTGTGCCAACGCAAAAGATAACGTCCTGTTGAAATGTCTCGTGTCTCACGATTCATATCGAATGCTACACTTTTTTCTTTTAATATCTTTCCTTTCTCTTTATGTCTGCTTCACTTTCTCATCACTCTCTCTCATCTGACCTGTTTTTTTTTTCAGGATTTAGGATAAAACTATTTGTTGTCAAAACACTTTTTTGTAGCCTTTGATAACATTGAACTGACTGCCACTTTCGCTCAACAAAGGTTAAATGCAATGGAGGGAATGTTTTAACCAGTAAACTGGTATCACTCTCCCATGCTGCACAGTAGTAGACAGAGTATATCTACTGTATATTCATGCTTGTTGTCCTGATATGTAAAAAAAAAAAATCAAAAGGATGTCATCAAAGATATTATCTTTGATGATCAGAGCAAAAAAATACGTCTTAAAAAAAAATTGGTGCACCTTTTCTTGTTAACAGGCGACCAGTCGTTTTGAATGTGCACCACCACACACTCGGCCTTATGAGGATGTCACCAGGGCCAACACAAAATGCGAGCTGAGGGCCCAGAAAGGAGGAGGTGGGGCAAGGGAGGGTGGGTGCAGACTCGTGGTGTGTGGAGTGGCAGTGAGGAAATGTGTTGGGGTTAGAGGGTTGGGGGTTTACAGGGAGGCACTGTATGACCTGTGGTACACACACAACCGCAAAGGTGACCACAGCCGCGTTTGGCTTTAACCCTCTCTTGTCAGGGAGCTTTCTAAAACGGCGTGACAGCTGTGAATGTACAATATGCAGCCTTTTTAGAAATATCACCCCTGCCATGTCCAGCAGGCCAGGCCAGAGGCACAGACATACAGATTGTCATTCTCACTCTCGCTCTTTTCTTTGAACTTCACTTTTCATTGTTTTATTTTGGCGAGCTGGCCGACTGCTTTGCAAGCACGCTGGACATGCAGGACCTGGTGTCCCTTTGTGCTTTACTTTGGAGACCGTGGAAGCTTGTTGCCTTATTTTGACACCTTTCAGACAGCACCCATCATCTTCCAGACGCAAGGTTATTGCCAATACGCACAGCTTCCTCCGTGTGTTTATGTGTGTGTGTGTGTGTGCGTGTGTGCGCGCGTGTGTGTTAAGTGTGTGTGTGTGCATGTATGTGTGTGTGTGTATATATATATAAAAAGAGAGAGTAATATTTATGAATCTATTTTTTTCCTATTTTGTGATGAGAGCTATTGATAAGAAACAAAAAGAAAACAAAGTCCTTTTCTTTTTTTCCTCAGTGGGACACTGCCATATTATTTTGAAGGGAAGTGTTTATTTTCTTGAAAACTAGACTATGAATCATAATATAAATGAAAACCTGAAACATAGGAGAACAGTAAAGTAAACGACCGTGCTAACTTTGGTCAGGATGTGAACAGTGCGCATGTCAGTATTGTGATCTACCTCAGGCTTCAGGGTACCTCAGTCCAATCTTTCATTTCCCCTTTTTCCACATTTTGTATGCCTTGTTAACTGATCATTTTGAGTGTTTGTAATTTTCTTTTTTAATGAAAAAAAAGATAAAGAGAAAAGATCTACAGTAATCTCTAATTTCTTCAGGTCCAGCCGACTAGTGAAACTTTGTAAACTGTAGTCAACTCTGTTGGGCTGTCTTTGCCTGGACGCCAAACAAGCTCTTAATGATACATGTTAAAGGATTTCCAAGCTGAATTTTGCTAGAAAGGAATGAAGAGCAGGATCTAAGGGGTACACACTGTACCTGCCCGAAGTGGTTCCGAATGTGGATGTGTGCTGATTTCACCTTCAAAGAAGAGAAAAGCTACAAATCGGTTAATAGAAACAGAAACTAACCAACTGTACCTCCTGTTTTTTTCCCAACTGTACCTCCAGGTTTTTTGAGAAAAAAAAAAGTTTATTCACTTGTGAAAATGAATTTTTATAACAACCCAACCCAATCTTACCAGCTCTATTTGATAACAACATACTCTGGGGTTGAGTTGAAGAAAACACGAAGCTGCAAAAATACACTGACAGGACTCTTGAACATGGTGTAAAACCCTAGTGTTCTGTGTAGAATGTAGAACAACTCTAGTCATTGAAATGTCACTGTGTACGACAAGATAACTGTATATCTGTAAACATGTACAATAGAGTCACACATAAATGCATCGTTTTCTGTCTCTCTATAACACTTACCAGTCTGCACCTGCGTTGTGAGAGATGGTGGGAGAAGTTTAGAGTGTCACAGCTTCCCTCAAAACTGACCTCTAAATGGTTTTCCCATCAGTCTACCAATATTATTTTGATTTTGTGTTGTGCTGTACATTTCAGAATTACCTCTCAGAATCCAAGGCTGACTTTAGTTACTAAAACCAATTTAGGGCAAAAGAGTAAATTAAAAGAACGATATAGTGAAAGTTAGTGTTTGTCTTGGAGTTCTTTTAACTGTTGAGAGCAGGGTTTTACGTTTGGAGGGGTGGACTTGGTCATCAGATGAGGTGGATCATTTTTGTCCCAGTGAACACATTTTAGCAGTGCTAAAGTAAAACATAAAGGTCTAACAAACTCACACAATGCCTGAGGCTGTTTCAGCAAGCCTCCCCCACAGCCAGTACAGTACCTCATACTGATGACGACAGCTCACCAGAACTGATTAAAATACCCTGACCTTACCCACACGAATGCAGTACGGTGCTTCTACTCGAACGTACGACTCCTGTGGCGGTCTGCCTCATTGTAGTAGTGCGTGTCGAGGAGAAAATGGCTTTTCACAGTAGCACTGGAAGTTTTAGGTTGTCTGTCATGGTTTGTTTGACTTTCAAGAGTAGTTTTTTTTTTTTTTTTTTTAGAGCAGTTTCGAAGTTGAGGCTCTTTTCTTGCATAGCAGAGGACTCTTCAGACCTCTCTCTCTTGTGTTTTTGGCTCTTTATGAGTGCAGGTTTCCCCCTGGCTGGTTCAGTTTCACTGTGGTGCTGTGAGCAGAGCATCCTCACTTCCAAGGATTGTTGTGTCTAGGCTTTGTGGGGTGATACCTAGCATTAATATTCAGTACCAGAAAACCACAGTTACACACCTCACTAAAGGTGTACAGAGATGTTAGTCATATCACACAGTGGTTGGATAGTTTAGGATTTATTTTGTTTTCTGTTGATCTGGTTTTCTTGTCATTTACACTGATTTAATAATGCAGTATGAGTAGGTGGGATTATTTTGCTTTAATATCCATTCCTGTTAGATCACTACCAATGATACTAGCTTTTAAAATGTGGTTGAAAATATTCTAGCTAGGATTCTGAACATATTTGGGGAAACAGAATTGCAAAAAAAAAAAAATGCAAGTATATACATATGGCTGTTTGACAAGCGGGAGGGTAAAAGCTTATCCACATATGAAAAGAAAAAGTGAATTTGCACTACCTTTGGGACTAAAAGACAAAAGGGGCACTAAAAAAATGCAAAAATTATTAATTAGCTGTGGAACGATTTAGTAGAGTCTGGTCAGATGTAAGCAGAAAAACAATAGTGTTTTTTTGTCCCGTTTTGTTAAAACATTGCATGAGGCTGTTGTAGGCGATTCAGTATGTACTGCACTTCATATAGCACTAGACTTTCAGTAGTGGTTTCACGTGGATCCATTTCTTAACTGCATTTTACCATTTGGGAGATTCCTTTTGTTTCCTCAGTAGGTCACAACCCAGGTCCAAACACCTCGAGTTAATCAGTGACTGTGCGCTGGACAGACATATGATCCGTGTTTAATACATCTTGTGGATCCATGCCTCTCTGGTGACAGCCACGCTGTTGTTTTGAGTTGTGAGTGAATTGTATTGCTGAGCAACCTGGATCTGAGCAATAAAGAATATTTGAAAGAGAAGTTATACTGTTGGTTTTACTTCAAAGGTGCCGTATCATTTGTGACTGGAAATACTATAAATGTCCCAAACTGTGAAATACATTTAAAATAAGTTTTCTGTTGAAAGTGCACACCAAACATTTTACATCTTAACATGAAGGACTTTTAAACACTTTATGCAAACACTGTAGTTCCAGGGAACATTGATCACAAATTTATATTTAGGCTTGATTTACACTGCACATTCACTTCCATGATTTATATCATGGCATTACAAAACAAGGCTGTATATTTTAATCATTCCATAATATATATTCAACTGATTCTCTGGTCTTCCTGAGGCCGTTCTGGACTCACTGTACCACTGAAGTGGTACAAATAGAAAAACTTTCAGCTTAGAGTTGAAAAATAGTACAAAATACTCAGAATATGTTTTACTACAATTCACATTGAAATAGCAAAATGTGATTATCAAACAAGTATAATAAAATCCAAGTTTACGCTGTACAGTATATGGTGCAATCATAATCAGTATTTCAATTACAAATAAAATAATTTACACAAACCCAACAAAACAATAATCTGAACCATCCAGTCCATGCTGGAGGCAGAAGTTTGAGTCTATGACTACAGGCACTTTGAACACTAGCAGTACACACACTGTATAATGAGTACAGGAGCAAGGTATCCTTAAAATCCTTCCCTCTCTCCATACGATTACTGTACATTCATATATTTATATACAGTACATATGCTGTGTAAGCTGTGCTCACAGAAACACCAACATTTAGTAAACAATATTCTCAGGTAGATCCCACTACCACAGTTGTATCATTTTTCTAAAAGCTGCAGCTTTCCAGGGGGCTGCAGAGCAGCAAAGCTCTCCAGGTAAAGAGGCTGTTACTTGTGTGTGCACAAAGGTTTTCTGAAGTGTCCCCACTTTAAATATATAGACTGTTTGAGGGCATCATGGCTCTAGGTAAACTCATTTTCAGAACAAATCACTGGATTTTCTTATCACTGATGAGTCCATTTTGCGACTGGTCATTCAATTTGAGATGCCTCCGACTGAAGCGGCGGATGACAGCACCGGGCAGCAGAGCCATGCACGCGATGGCCAGCAGCTGCAAGAGGCGGCCCCACGAGAACAAGTCATCCAGCGACGACACCTCAGACAGCATGACGCCCGTCTGGACACAGATGAAGTTGTACGGCAGGAGACCTACGAAAGCAGACAGGAGATGTCATATATACACTATGGATTTATATGCAGTGTTTAGAGAAATGCTTTGGTACTGTTGTCTGTGTTGATGTAGTCCTAAGATTTTGTGACAATGAACAAAAAACAAACAAAGAATTTAAAAAAAGGACTGACCTGAAGAAATTTAATCTCAAACACTGCTGCAAAATTGAGTTGAATTAAGCTGAATGCTAAGTGGCTTGATATGGTTGATATGTGAGTGTCATGTACAATGTGATGAGTGTGGACTAAGTGTTGTCATTCAGGCAATCACTGTGAGCTTACCTATGAAGACTGAGCAGAAGAAATAAGTGATAGGGATATTGACAATAGGAGCAGACATGTTCAGAAACCAGTTGGGAGTCATAGGGAAGAATCTCAGGAAGAGCAGAAAGAAGAACAGACAGTCCTGGTTCTCCGCAACCTATGAAGGGACAGAGGGTGCATGTTTCTGTTTGTAATTTCTCCTTTGGGTGTCTGTGTTATATTGTTTCTGATACAGTAGTTACAAAAATGATAGTACTCACTCAAACATGCTTGATAGATTATCAACAGGAACATGACTAGATATTTAAGCTTGTTACAGTTGGAAAAATTATAATCAATTTTGGTGAATAACACTGCAAAAATAAGTATTTTGTAATCTTGAATATTAAAAAAAGCCTTACTTGCAGCCTCACACTCTAAATTTCAGGTGTAGAGGTCAGAGATCTTGGAGGAAAATGTACAGTTACTAGCTCAATTAAGGTATTTTAGTTTAGAATCAGATTCACTATCAGTAAATTCATAATCAAGCCACATACAATACTTTTCAATGTGACTGACAGTTGCTGCTGTTGAGACAGAGAATTTTGTTTAGTAGCGCACTATGTATGCAAATTCTAATGCAGTGCTGTGCATAAGGTGTAATTTGTGATTTCAGAATGGTGACATGTACGGGCAACTGAGGCGAAGCTGCGATCAATATTGTCAGCGTTTGACTTTAAGAAGCATCTTTGCCTGGACTTTGGAAAAATCACTGATGATAGATGACACGTGGTTTTTATTATGTACTTTAAATGTTTCTGCAGTTTGTGCATCATGTATACATCAAGAGAAGACATGTAAATGTCAGTGTTTTTATGTGCAGATCCACACAGCTGGAAGAACTGTCAATTAATTTATAAGGTCATATGTTGTCAAATATAAATCTAAAAGAACTGTTTTAATATTTGTTGCCATGAATGAGTTATCTTGACATGGTGTCATAGTATTACCTTTCTCTGTAGCATGGAGACTTTATCTGGGAAGAGGTTCACAATATAGTGTTTTCCGAAAACCTGGGACAGTAGGTAGCACACGGTGGATCCCACAGTGGTAAGCACACAGGCAAGCAGTAGTCCTTGATAAGGTCCAAATATGGCTCCCGCAAGAATGTTCTGCAATGAAAGTGCAGGCATCATCAATAGATGTGTAAAGTTGGTACACATATCCACTGTATATCTGCCTGTGGAGAGACAGAAATATTTTGTGATGTAGCAATGGTGTGTGCTCCCACCCAGGGCCACATAAACCTGCATGTGGTGTGTGGTTTTGACCTTTCTCTGTGCTGCACAATCAGCTGTGCAAAAGGTGTTAGTATTAGTTTTGTGAGTGAGGAAGGAAAATCATGAGCAATCACCAGTCCAGCATGGTTGACATCCCTTTGTTGTTTGCACTAGCTAAGTATTTTTATCCACTGCAATGGATTTTTATTTTCCTTTTCCTTTTTATTTTCTCTTTAAGTACATTTCATGCCAGTCTAAAGCTATTTGACCCCTATTAGGCATGACAGTTTTCAGCCAAAGTGTATTTTCCTGTCAAACATGTTTGAACATGTAAAACTACTGACTAATTCTTATTCATAAAAATTAAATATACTTGTTATAACACATTCAAAATAAGACATGTCTACATCCAGTGTTTTTACCTTGCTAAAAATGTCTGCCATGTCAGCCAGCAGCAGTACAAAGAACATTACAAAGACTATTTTTAACTTACCAGGAATGATGATCCAGGAATGGCAAAGGACTGCTTGTAGAGATACGCACTGCAGAAGAGCAGCAGCACATATCCAGTGTGCTCCATCTTGTAAAACTGCAGAAGCTCAGCCAGTTCCCTCAGCTCCTCCAAGTCTGAAGGGAACTTCAGTCTGTGGGGATAACAACACTCAAATCAGTCACATCATCTATTCATCTGTCACATGCAAAAATATATCAATACACAGTATATCAGCCAAGATTTACTACTGTAAATAGTCTCTATTTTGAATAGCACTGTAACTTAAAAGATGATATCTTGATTTGAATTTCTGCCATATGTGTTTAGATATTTTACTGGGAATGAAATGATCAGTGGATAATCAATTCCTTATCTGAAAATCAATCATTAAAGTAATTTTTTAATTTAAAAGATGCATTAATTAAGAGCAAAATACAAATCATTCCCTAACTTTGCACTACTGTAAACTTTAGTTTCTGGACAAGATTAAACAAATTGTGGCTTTATGAAGATGCAATGACATTTTCCCTATTTTATTGACTCAAATTAATAATAATTTAACTGAGATAATAATGGCAGATTAAACCATAATGTAATTAGTTTAGCTGCAGTCCTCTCTTTTTCTGTTTAGCACTTGCTGCCCCCATTCTAGCTGTATTTAACTATAAATAATCCAGACCAGTAAAACAACTAGCAAATTTACAATAAAAAAATAAATAAAACAGTCTTTTGTGAGGAGACATTTGCTTCATTTATGAAGAGCAAACATTTCATGATAACAAAACCATAAATGCTAATGTTTACACATTTACATCAATTTAAAATAATTTGTGGAGGGATAATTGGGGTTTGGGGCTGCCGATGAGGAAGAAAACTGAATTTATCACTCTGGCTTTTTCAGTCATATTTAACAATACATTACATGTTGAACTATTGCCTAGTTAACATTAGCTACGCCACACTGGTGTTTCTGGTTGAGGTTTGTGTCTGTGTATGAATGAGAAAGGAACGGATGGGAGCTTAACTACTAATTGAATATGAGCTAGCTGGAGACAGTATCTAACAAAAATATAATACATGTAGCTCGGAGAAACACTAAGTTATCTAAGTAAAGCGAGCAGAAGCCACCTGCCGGGTTCTTCGGGGCTGTCAGAGGGCTGCTGGGACTCTGCTGCCGTTTCCACATGTTCAGCCTCGGCGGGGGGGTGAGGACGTCGTCGCGGAACCGCAGGCAGGTACAGCGACAGCGAATACAGATACAGACTGGCTGTGGCAACTACAGCGATTAACCCGACAACTGAGCGCATGTTCCTGACTTTGTCGACCAGCAACCAGCCGACAGCTTCGGCTCTCTGTTGTCAGAGAGCTGCGGAAACGGCAGCAACGGCCAGCCGCTGCAGTGACGTCACATCCGCTGTTCCAACAGCCGCCCACGGGATTGTTGTAGTATAAAATATAAAATAAAAAATATCACATTATTTTTTACTAGTAACTACACATCACCTTACAATTTGTGTTTGACTTGATATTTACAGGTAAAATAAATAGACAGAATAGAGTTTTCCAGTCAGCTCCAGACCAGGTGGGGGCGGTATTATTTTTTTCTATCAACCGTCGTTTGAAGTAAACGAAGACGACCAAGACTGTTTGGGCTACAAAGTGTGTCAGAGGTGATGTAGTCCTGCCAGCAGCAGCGAAGTTACAAAGTTCAGTCTGCAAACCCAAAAAGAAGTGCGACAACTCGCAGTGTATGATCGACTACCATGGCTCAATACAGTCGTATTTCGGGGTCTGTTGGTTTGATTACTCTGAGAAGTCCGCCTGTCAACGCACTCAGGTGAGCTGAAGTCATAACACAAGTCTGCAGAGCTTCTTTAAACCAGATCCACGGCGTTTTACTGCAACTGCACATGTTGTAGACGCGCTATCGCTGCAGTAGCTTTACCTGCACAAGAAAAGGTGCACACATAGTGGAAAGAAAAACGTGTTCTTATGGGTACAAAAATATATTTTTGAATGAGCATAGTAATTTTCTATGATAAATAAGTATTGGAATGTAAGTAATTCTAATTAATGTTACTCAAACACTGCACTCAATTATAATTTGTATTGTGCTTGAGTATTTTCCATGTTATGCTACTCTATAATTCCTGTAATATTGAATCCTTTTTACTCCACTGCATTTTTCCGACAGCTGCTTTGCAGATAAAGGTTTTACAATATCTATGATGACGTTATAAAATAGGATCCATGGTTAAAGATTAACAGTGTGATTAATAGTGCCACATTTTAATGCTGCTTGCATGGAAATGTGCCAGTAATAATAATGATTATATAAACGTATGTGATATTGGGCAGAGACCAGTGCTTTTATTTTATTTTAATTTATTTTTTTGTGTTTTGTACAGTGCAGCGGTGAGACAGGGCATCGTTGACACGGTGGAGAAAGCACTTGGTGACCCAAAGGTGAAATCAGTGGTCATCTGTGGCCAGAATGGAGTATTCTGTGGCGGTATGGATGGGTTTTATTTCTTCTTTATTTCCACTGACTTCAAAATGGCGACACAAATCCACATGTATAATTTAATTTATTTAGTTACAAATATAAACTGTTATCTTGTTAGCATACCCTTGGAGATGTGACAGAAAGAAAATGCATAACTTCATAAAATCCTCTTTGCAAATGATGGTCGCATTTGGGTGCATATCCCACAGTGTTCCCTTGATGTCTTCCCTTTAGTGATGATATTTGTAAATAATTTCTTTAATAAAGTACAATAATGCAAAATAGATCAGTTAGAACTTTATAATTTGTTTTATGTTCTGAAATAGAAAGAGGTTCTATTTGTTGCACAGGAATTTGGAACTGGATTTAATTAAAATGTGCATAGGCTTCATAAGAATAATTTCACTGATGCTGAATCATTTGACAAAATCAAAAGTAAATAGTTGCACCATAGTTTCAGCTCTAATCAGCAATGTATACTTTTTAAAACCATAGTGTGTCGTGTAATCTTCCTTCAAAAATGACATCCAGAAGGATGTGGAACCAGATGCATTTCATATTAGAGTAGGTCCATATTTGTCTTTGAAACTTCTGATAATTTCATCAGTTTCATTTGCATAACAGGGGCGGACATCAAGGAGTTTGCGAACGACATGTCTGGGCCTCCACTGGTACCAATTATCCATGCCATTGACGCTGCAAACAAGCCGATGGTGGCAGCCATAGAGGGGATCGCTTTAGGTGGAGGCCTTGAGTTGGCGCTTGGCTGTCACTATCGAATCGCACACTCCAAAGTTAGTCCACACTTCACATCTCTCTCTCTGTTTCTCTCTGTCAGTATCTCACTACTGTTGTTCAATGCAAGATTCAAATCCCATATTCAATCCCAGAGGGACGTTTCTTTGCCTTGTTACAGCTGCTCTCTGTTAGAAAAGAAAGGAAATACAAAATAACACAAATAAAACTCAATAAGAACAAAGGAAATCTAAATATGGTAAAAAAAAAAAAAGTCTATAATAGTCAGGGGTGGAATGCAGTGCAACAGTGATGACAGAATGACATTAGTAATAATTATGAAGGTGGTCGAAAGGTGGGATAATGCAAAAAGTTCTAGTCAGTGTTGAACTGCATCGGTGTCTGACTGACAGTGTTGGAGTGTTGCTGAGTGACTCTTGATTGAAATATTGAAATTTGATATTTCCAGAATCAATAACATCATTTTTGTTTGGTCAGCTAGGGAAATCCTAGCTTAATAGTCCTTAATACTTTTCAGTAGAACTAAGACAGAGTCTTGAGATTGATAAATTAATTCATATAATATGTTTGTTTGCCAGACACATCTGTGTCTGTGAATGTCATGTAGCCTGCTGTTCAGTCCCCTCCATTCATCAGATTTTGTGCCTCTGTGTCCTTTCAGGCCAGACTGGGCCTTCCAGAGGTAACTCTGGGTCTGCTGCCAGCTGCAGGGGGAACCCAGCGCCTGCCAAGGCTCATCGGGGTCCCAGCTGCTTTAGACCTCATAACCACAGGTGGCAAAAGCAGATTTTACCTTTCCTGGCTATGACAGAATTAAAAAAGTTTAATAAGTTTAAACCATTTAAATCACCATACACAGTCCACAGTTTTTGTATTTTACTTGTGGTTTAACATTAATGCAACATACAAATGTTTATACATTTGATACTTTACTTGTGATAGTCAGTTATTAACGTTGCCTTGGCAGAGTTGTTGATAAGCACTGTAAACAAGAGTACAGTTGGTTTTCCCAAGAGATGGATAGTTTACTTTGATGACCAGCAGATGTCAGCATGTGTTTAATTTTTCCATGCCAGTGTAGCCTCGTCTGAATTTTTCTAACAGGTCACTTAATGCAAACTGTGATTCTTCACCTTTTCTTATTTTAAGAAAACAACAAATATTGACCCTTGATGTCTTTCATGCTTCCCACAGGCCGCCATGTGACTGCTGCTGAAGCACTGCAGCTTGGAATAGTGGATCAGGTTACTGATCACAAAACTGTGGATGCAGCTGTGAGGTTTGCCCTTAGTGTGGCAGGTGAGACACAAAAAAAACCTTAGAGCACAAGGTACCTACTTGTATAAATTCCAGTCACTGCTTTAAAATGTAACTCCGTGGAAGCAACGGTAATTCGTCCTAGAGCGGTAAATGTCAGGGTGTAGGTTGTGGAAGTCAAAGGAAGCAGAAAACACGGCAGGCAGATCCTCCACCACAGAAGCCATCAATGTTTCATGGCTCTGTCAAATGTGCTCTGATGTCTTCACATCTTCCACTGTATTATTCAGAAGGGAGAAAAGGGACAAACTTCTTTATAATATTAATAAAGGGTCCTCGCCCATCATTTAGGAGGATGAGGATTGCCCTGTGCTTGTGAATCAGACCCATTTACACACTGAATGGATTGCTGAACTGTGCCATGTCCCTGCAGTTTACAAGGAATAATTTCTCAGTCTGTGTAAAGCATCTCCCATTCAGATTTGTTACATAGTGATAGTACTGACAGGCAACACTAGTCATAACATAAATGAAAAATAAAACGACATGTAAGATTGACTTTTTTATTGTTTTTTTAATGAGCTTTAATTCTTCCACTGCTCCTCATGTGCAGCGGGTGACCTTCTTGAAAACGATTTAACAACTGTCATATTTATATATATATTGTATTTCAATATTAGAGTAGTAGTTTGACATTTAGATGAATGATGGTTGTCAGATGATGCTACTTTTTTGTCTGCCATTTCACTATGAAACCACAGCGTGCAGCCATTTAGCTTAGCCTAGAGACTGGAAGTATAGTAAAACAACTAGCCAGGCTCCTGCAGCTGTTTCCTTGTGCTTTCAATCTTTATGCTAGGCTAAGCTAACCCTGGTCAACTTGCTTCATACTTGAACTTGATATACAAAAATAAGCGTGGTTTTGATCATTCTAACTAAAGTCTCAGCAAGAAAAAATAAGCGTATTTCTCAAAATGGCAAATCATTATGCATTAGGAATTAACATCTCCTTTGGTACTGAGAACCACTATGTACACCACCTAATCTGGTGTGTGGTCTTGTGTGTTAACATTGTCAAAATTCAAGACGTTTGTACAAGAAATGAACATGAGATGATGTTTTCATTACTATAGGATGGTACTTACTTGGTTTAGAGATATCACCTTCACTGTTTGTTGACAGCTTACTTGAAAACAACAGCTCACTTAAGCTCATTTAAGATATTTAAGGTAGTAATTAAGCTTTTAGTTTGTTCTTTTGCCAAATATTCTCTGTATATCTGTGCAAAATATCATCAGCTAGTCTCTAGGATTGCATGTAAAACAACATTTGCAATCAAAAGACGATTGCAATTTTATGCTTTTTAGAAACTTTCCCCCCCCCCACACAACACTGCCAAGATGACTTTGAGTGGGTGAGAAAGTGAGTGTTGTTAGTAAAGCTGAGGCTTAAAGAGTGAGTCAGACAGAGAAGCCAACAGAATACAAGATGGGAGATTTGAAGAGAGAGGACCAAAATCTGTGGAGATTTTAATTGATACTTGAGTCTCGAGTTGATAAGCAAGGGTGTTAAACGTGGACAGCAAATGTGTGTCTAACGAGTGTGCATATTTGTATTACTATTACACATCCGTAGATGCAAACATAAGATACTACACCGCTGTTAAGCTGGCACATGGGTGTACAGTACATTTATGCAAACAGCAGTTTGTGCTCTTAAACCGATGCATGCACGTGTGGGCTCAAGCACACACTCTCGCTGGTGACACGATTAACTTTTTTACCGCAGTAGTTGCAACATCTGCCCGCCACATCTGTCAGGACGGCCAGGCTTCCCACTTGCTGCACAACAAATCCACAGCTCAACCACTTACAGATTAACTGCTGCAATAATGCCTCCTAAAGTACATTGGAATCACACTGCACCACCACACAGTATCTCATTGACATTTCACTGTGAACTGAGTCTACATTTACTGGCCTGAAATTACCTTCACCTTTCATTCTTCATCCCTGATACACTGGTACTGACTTCACTGTATTAAACGAAAGTGTTTGTTAGCAGCCTAAGTGGGTACCATAAATTAGATGGAGCTGCTGTTCCTTTAAGCTTTGCCATGGTGACCCAGTTTCTGGCCCAGACTCATGGCTGAGTGTAATTCAGTGGAGCTGTGAAGGATTCTGACTACTGTCTCATGTAATCATGTCAGAGGAGTCAGGAAAGGGAATTAAGATGCTTTTAACAAGGTTTTTGGGAGAGTGGCCATCTCCTTCACCGTTCTGCCGTTGTTCCCAGGCTTAAATCGACACTGACAGGAAGTCTTATGTTGTAAAGTTCTCAGGCTCTAGTATTAAATCTTCTCATGTAGTTTCACCTGGAAAATTGCTCTGATATTGTACTCACTATTGTACTCACTATTGTACTGCAGCTCAAAAGCCTGAGAATCACAAAAAAACAATTTCTCCCTCTGCTTCCATAGTTGGATATTTACCTACTATTTTTCCCGGAACCAAATAGTTGAGTTTCACCGTGCACTGCCAGAGTACGTCTGATTATCTTGGAAATTGTCAAATCACTCTGCTCTTAGAAGCGAATGGTTTATATACTGAGTGGATGAGCATGCCTGGAAAAGCAATTCTAGCCAGACTGACTGCTGGCTGACAAATTGGTGAAAGTGGGGAAAATAGGCAGTACCAGTGGTAACTTTATAAAAAAAAAAAAAAAATGTAGACATACATGTACTGAAGTATAATTCTAGAATAAATTTTACATTTACTTTAAACTCTTAAGTGGCAGCAAAAGTTACTGAACCCCATGTCACTTTTCACTGAACTTGCTTTTATTATGTTTCTATTTTAGGAAAACCACTGGAAGCCCGTCGTATAAGCACCTATCCGTGTCCGCTCATGTCTGATTTGGATGCTCTGTTTGAGGAGGTGATGCGGAAAGTGAGACAAAGAGCCCGTGGAGCCATAGCACCAGTTACGTGTGTTCAGGCAGTACGGGCAGCTGCCACCCTGCCCTACACTCAGGGCATGGAGCGGGAGAAAGAGCTGATGGCCACTCTCTTCACCTCAGGCCAAGCTCGTGCCCTGCAGTACAGTTTCTTTGCTCAGAGAGCTGTGAGCAAGTGGAGCACACCGAGTGGAGCCCGCTGGGACACAAGCACACCCAGGCCTGTTCATAAAGTAGCTGTCATCGGTAAGACTCTGGGGCTTTTAATTCCTGTTTGCCTGAGGTTTCAATAAGCAGAAACACATTGACTCATTAGGCTATGTATGTGGCCTCTCCAAATGTATGTTGCCTATGGAAACTAAATGCTCATTTACAATTCACTACAGTTTCAATGGATGAACTCCCTTTTCCCTGCTGGGAGGATGGGATGTATGACAGTCTGGAAATGTGAAGCTCAGCAGCTTGTGCATTAAAATTGCAAGCTTTGGAAAATCCTGGACTAAAATTATTTACAGTCTAGTGTGGTTTATTGTGCACAAAGAATCAGCTTTGACTGACATTTATACATACTGTAAATTTTCTTCGTCAGAATATTATTGATTCTGTGATGACGTATGATTTTCTCCTTTAAGGTCTTGGCACCATGGGGAGAGGCATAGCAGTGGCACTGGCTCAGGCAGGGTTGTCTGTGGTCACTGTGGAGACCCAGGAGAAACAGTTGATGGAGGCAAAGCGGGCAGTGTCAGGCATGTTGGAGCGAGGGGCTAAGAAACGTGGTGTGGTTCCCCCGCTTGATAAGATCAGCTTCAACAGTAACATCCAAGCCGTAGCAGACGTTGACCTGGTCATCGAGGCTGTGTTTGAAGACATGGCTCTGAAGAAGAAAGTCTTCCAGCACCTTTCTGCGGTGTGTAAGCCAGACACTTTCCTGTGTACTAACACCTCTGCACTAGATGTGGACGACCTGGCATCTCAAACCCACAACCCAGAGCTGGTGGTAGGGATGCACTTCTTTGCCCCAGCCCATGTGATGAAGCTGTTGGAGGTGGTGTATGGACAGCGATCCTCTCCTCAGGCCTTGGCCACTGCCATGCAATTAGGAAAGAAAATCGGGAAAATTAGTGTGGCAGTTGGAAACTGCCGCGGCTTTGTGGGGAACCGCATGTTAAAGTCATATGTTGAACAAGCCTTCTTCCTGTTAGAAGAGGGTGCCACGCCTGAGTTAGTAGATAGAGCGCTGGAGGAGTTTGGGTTTTCTATGGGTGTGTTCAAAGTGTCTGACCTCTCTGGGCTTGACGTGGGCTGGAGGGTCAGGCAGGGGGATGGGCTGGCAGAGCCTGGCGCAACATCAGGGCAGTCAGCTCGAATCCGAGAAGGCCGCAGGTACAGCCCCCTGGGAGACCTGCTCTGTGAGCGGGGACGGTTTGGTCAGAAAACGGGCCGGGGGTGGTACCAGTACAACAAACCTGGTGGACGAGTACCCAGCTCTGATCCTTGGCTTCACAGCTTTCTGGAGGAATACAGAGCCCAGCACGGCCTTGTGTCACGCCGCATAGATCACCAGGAGGTGCTGGAACGCTGCCTTTATGCCTTGATCAATGAGGGCTTCCGCATCCTGGAGGATGGAATAGCTGCAGGACCCGAGGATATAGATGTCATCTATCTATTTGGCTACGGCTGGCCCAGCTATCGTGGAGGCCCTATGTTCTACGCGGGCATGGTGGGGCTGGCGAAGGTCCTGGAGAGGCTGGAGTACTACTACCAGGCTCATCCTGATGTGCCCCACCTGCAGCCCTGCAGCCTGCTTAAGAGGCTGGTGGCCAGTGGCAGCCCACCTGTGCACAAGTGGAGGGAATTCATCAAGAAACCTCACAGCCAGCTTTAAACGTCCCCTATTTCAGCTTTAATATCTTCATACACTTGAATAATGATTTCATACTGTGATAAACATAATGCACTGCACTTTTCAAGCTAAAAATCCTGATTGGTTTCTTATATATTTTGGTTATGGATGGTCAATAATATCTCTGGTCAAAAGCTTTGAGAACCTAAATTGATTTATCAGGTTTTATAGGTACATCTGTACAGTCTAATGTACAGTTACATTAAAATTGACTTTGTTGATTCTAATGTTGATATTGCGTCTAACTCTAATCTGTTGTAACAATTTTCTGTGGAGATGTGAGAACAGAATACAGTTAAATACTTTTAAAGGCTCCAAACTTAAAACCGAATCCAAACATTGTAAGTGATTTTTTTTTTTTTACTTTTCCTATATCAGGCTTTTTTGGCTATTAATTATTAATTATGTATATCATGTATCTTCATCATATATCTTTAACTTAATATCTTAACGCCTCAATAAAGAGATATCCTATACTCATTTATTAGTGTTTTGTGATTTATATTTTTGAAGCTAGTACATTATGTCCAATCTTAACTTCAAGTATTGTTTGGCTTTTTCAGATCCTAAAATTCTGGTAACTGCTAGATTTCAGTTCATAAGTTTCATAAATTCTGGAGGAGAAAAGTAAAGTGCTCTTCTTCTGGTGTGTTTCTGGGGTTTCTGCTTTCTGCTGACTCAGCTGCTGCAGTGACGGAGTAGAGGCACAGGACTCAAGTGCTTTTATATAAATCAATGGCTATTTCTCATAAGAATGCAATGATTGAGCAGATGTTGGGGCTGCCACCTAGTGGCTGAAAGCTCCAGGATGAGCAGCTGGGTTTGTCTGTACCATAATAGATAGATAGATTATTCCGTTTAGCCTTCAACTACGTTTTTCTAAAACTATTTGTTTCTCTGGAATATTTTTACATGACCAAAGCTATGATTTAAGATTATGTACAACTAACAATGATTACCAATATCACATTATTTGCATATATTCCAAAAATATAGCACAATGTGTGAATATTTTTAAGTGAATCATAAAATATAATCATTTTAGACACAGACCCTTGTGTTTTGAAGTTTTTAAAGGGGCTGATGAAAGCTTGTGTGAGTGTTTGAAGTGCGCAGAGCAGCTGGTTCTGTGTTTGTGGACTCCTCCCGTTGTGTGATGAAGTTCAGATGCGCGCCGTTGTTCCGTACGCGCGTCACCAGCGCACAGAGGAGCTTCCCGACGCGAGGGGAGGATGTAGAGATGTGTGGATCACGACCATGGGAGGCTTTAAATGACATTACACGTCGATAATTTACGATCTTCTACTTTTACAGGATATGTTGTCACCCTTTGTGTGAACACTAACTCAGCTGCTGTGGATTCAGAGAGCCAACACCGCCTTTCGCGTCGGTCTCCCAGTCTTTGGGCTACGTGGATCGTGAACCTCGGCTCTGTCCGATCGGTTATGCTGTAGTATACACGGGCGAGGCTGAGTGGGGTTTTTTTCGATCCAGGAAATGTTGGCATGGCCGCCTCGGGAGCACATAAGTGTCCGAAGAGTGACAAGTTGGACGAGGCGCAGGCTTTGGCCAAGAGCTGCGCGGGGAGACCAGACTTCCTGCCTTGTGATGGACTCTCCATCTGCGCTACGCACAGCCACGGGAAGTGCTTCAAGCTGCACTGGTGCTGCCACTTAGGCTGGTGTCACTGTAAGTTTGTTTTACACGCTTTACATAACTCTGTGCATGACCACAAGTCAATCTCACTGTCACTATGACAAAATGTGCTGAATATTTGGTAGTCATGACAGTGCTGTGAATGGAGAAGCATCTCTTCACATTAAGACCCCTCATTCTGTATATCGACTCAGCAGCAAAATGTATTAGATAACCCATTCCCTCGGTATTTAGAAGTATTACAAAAATGGTATAATGTGACATATATTATTAGAGGTTATGTAAATGTTGGCTGTCTCTTCAGCTGACTCTTCACAGCGCTCAGTGGGATCATTTGCTGCCCCCGTGGTGTTATTTCATTTTTCGTAAATCTACTAAATACATTTTAGAGCCTTGTGTGTATTCACAGCAATACAAACAGGGCCAAACTTGGTGTCATATTGTTAATCTGAGTCTAACCTTCAGATTGACCCCCCTTGTATGAATAGTTGATGTGGTCTAAACAATGGAGGCTGCTTGGAAGGGAAATGAATGTGTTAGGCCATTGTTTTAGAGTGTACCACTATTTGTCTGGTTTTGTTTTTGCATTCAGCCCAGACCCAGATAAAATATTTAGTGGCTAAATCAGACTCCATCATTATAGTCCTCCACTATTCATATTGTGTAAATATTTAGCACAAATTGCTTAATTTGTAATGATTTCAGATTATTTTTTACATCCCTGGAGTTAAATGATAACTAAAGTTGAAGTTTAAAGGTATTCAAGCTATGAAAGCACAATAATAACCACAATTTTTTATGGTTTTCTTTGTTTTCCCATTAGCTTTATGTGAACTCGTTGAACTCCATTAGGAACATAGCTTATAACCTGGATGATTGATTATGATCTCTGTTAATATTATATCTTTCAAATCTGCACACATCCAGACCATCTTGAATGTGAGAGCACAGGTTTATGTTTTCCAAAACATCAAAAGACCTGCACGCGCACACACACACACACACACACGCAAAACACTGACAGATTCACCATCAAGCTCTGTTACTGTTAGTGTTACTTCACTTTTAGCAGAAATACTTGATGACGTGCGTGTAGCCATCACAAACTTGAATCATTACTTTCATTTCTGCTTTTAAGGGTACATCTTGTGATATTCTATATTTGTCAACAACACCAATGGAAAGGAAAAAAAACGCAATGAATTTGTACTGATATCAAATAAAATACTGTCTGTGTGTCAAGCTTCAGCTTCGTTGTTATTCAAAAACTATTAAAACACAATTTGTTTTTATTACGCTGAATATTTGCACTTTAGCTTATTTTGAGGTGATACCACTCCTGGGTGATGTAAACACTCACTAGGGCACCAAATGTGTATTAATCCACAGCTGAAAATAGTAATAATCAGCTGTGCTTAGTGTCAACAAATGCAGCATGTGCTCATGTTTGAGTAACCTTTAACAAAAACTAGAAAATTAATAAGCATTTAAAAAAAAAACTGAAATCATCTATTTGTGGCCCAAATTTAAAGATTTGATTCCGTAGGAGGGAATGAGCTTTGAGTGCCACAGACAGCACAGGGATGTCAGAAAGTACTGACAGATTACTGTATTTTTGGTTTTGGTCTTTACCCAGGTTTTGTTGACATGAAGAAGTATTGTTTACATTTTTTTTTTGCCTTTGGCCACAATATCGTAACATGTTCAGGGAATGTGAAGCAGTCACAGCTTACATTTTTGATTGTGTTAACTGAACTCAATAGTATTCTAGCAATATCATTTATGTTGACTATTAAATTGACTGTAGCGGTAGCTCACAGTAGCTCTGTAGCTCTGTTTACTTCTCACCTTCCGAAGTGTCAGTGGCATTTTTAACACCGTGTACCAGACAACTTTCTCTCCATTTGAACCTTTCTCCACCTGACACTTTGACACAACCTCAAAATCCCAATAGCTTTGTCTGAACCTGACAGGATGTCCGTCTATTTGTGCTGCCCTAATTTATCCCCGTCGCTGGCTGCCCTGAAAATCCTCAGATCAGTGTAAAACACAATCACCGTCCACTCTGCACCAGTCGGTCGGGGCTCATAGTCTGTAGCTACAGAAGTCACATTGTAATCTTTGCCATGTAATCATTGGATTTAGATGCCTGCTGCAGAATGAACCAAGCAATTTGAAATATCTGATGTGGCAGAGAATTGATGAATTCTTTCCAGCATTTATTATGAGCCCCATTTGGGATTTATGAATCTCGCAAAGCCTGCTCAGTGTTACATCATTTGTAAACATTTACAGTAGCTTGTCATTTCTGCTGTAAAATATTCATCACCCTGACTCAAAAGGTGCTGCCCATCAGAGATGGAGCCCTTTGCACCCATCATTTAATACAGGCTTGTTATGCTATAGAAGTAAGAGCCTGCAGCATCATAATGGAGCTTCTCACCTTTACATCTCTTTCTGCTGTAATTCACAGGTTCCCCTTGCATGCACCACAGTGAGAATAAACCAGTTTAGACTGCTGATTCAGGCAGAACCAGGGCACCCAGTGACAAGAGGATAGCAGCGTGCTTCTGCTTGCAGTGCTCGCCTGCTCTGCTCGGCTCATAACCTTTCTTTCTAGAGATGCATAATAATACTGGATGCAAAAGAGTGAAATGTTATGTCCTTATCGCATCGTGGTTTCATTCTGAACGTGGCTTTGACAATTGCCGGGAGTATAAACTTGTTCAGAAGATGATAATTGTGAATTCACCACAGGGAGCCTTTCCAGGCTGCCTTTTTAATTACATTTTTAATAGGTTTCCAGGCAAACAAACATAAAAGGTCACTTGGCTCAGCATTTAAATTCTAAAACATAAGTTATTTCCATTTTCCTACCTGTGGAGAAGTATGGGCTGATTATTATAACTTAAGTCATGACTTCTATCATTTCCTACGTGCTGTTGCAAACTGAACATCCTCAGACACAAATCACCTTTTCAGGCTACAGCAAGAAAATTATGTTCTTCTTCGATGGTCTTCCAGTATTTTCCACGTAGTTGTAGCTTTGTTGAAACCTTTGGCAAAGAAAATGGGGGAAACTGGAACTGAACGTAGGTGGAGGCAGTGTTCCCAGCTGGTGACAACATCAGTCCAATCCCCTCATTAGAGGTAATTAGCTGTGTTTAGTGTCACCGCCAATATGTCGTGTCTGATGAGAGCTTTTGCTCACAGCAGCACTGGAACCACCTGGTCTAAATGTTTTTCTCTCTCTTTATCCTCTACTAACTGATTACAATTACCAGGCAGAGCAATGTGAAGCCCAGTGAAAGTCCAAGCAAGTCTAATGACTCCTGAACAGTCTCGTCAGTCTGCTCATACTCTGTCAGCTCTGATGTTGTACGTTAACTCGAACTGCTGTTGACTGTTCTGTGAGACTTTTGCCTCATTCTCATCTGTCACAGCACACAGCTGTTAACTTGCAACTCCTTATAAAGAGAAATATAGAGGCTTATTGGATAAAGCTCTGACCTTTATTGATTGATTTATTGACCAACTCAAAATGTACCACAATGCTGACTCATAAAAAGCTTCACACATTATTAAAGGATCAATATATTGCTGGCACAGCCCTGAGGGGAGGTTTTTTGATTGATTGTCCATGTTTGGGAACCACAGCACTTCGAGCAAATAAACTGTCTCTCAGTGATGGAAGTAGAACAGCATCAAAAGTTCAACAAGTTTGCTCTTATATTTAAAAGTACAGACTTTCTCAGGTGTCTCTTAATGGAAGACCACATTGCCTGTTAGTGCACAGCTCAGCAAACACAAGGCGAAACACAAAGCGATTGAGGAATTTGGTACTGTCTGTGAACCGCGTGTTCACCATATTTGCACTGAACAAGGTCGTTTTTCAGAAGAATTGAGTTTGAATTAACGACAACCATCATATAATAAGTTTAGATTGATTTAAATGAAATCCACAGAGCCTAATTGTGTCTTTCATTGTTCACTTGTTCATGACAAGCTTACAACAGGTTAAAGATTTGTTGTTTTAGTAATGCATTTTGCTAAGCTAGTGCTACAGGTACTTCTCAGATGGTACCTGGTGTAGTGAAATACACCGGAGTACCTTGCTAGAGATATTAGAGAAAGAGAAGATTTTTAAATGTCACAGCAGGAAACACACACATACATAAATAATGATGATTTAGACTCCATTTTCAGGATCCAGGAGTTGCTCCTGCTCATTCACTATCATAACTTACTGTGGCATCCAAATAGAACAGAGCCATAGTAGGGACTGTGCCATATGATATTATGGTATATGGATACAGCAATAATTTCCTCCCTTGATAAAAATTTGTCACATCACAGTATTGACAATATAGTTGCATGATAACGTGAGCATCTCACATGTAGCTACAATCATAGTGGAAGGCTGGCCTCATATGTTGGGGGATTCTGATGAAGTGCTGATTCCAAAAATAAAACGTCATCTGTCTGTTCATAATTTGCAAACAACAGTCATTTGCAAGTTCTGTCAGAAACCTGTATGAACACAGGGTGGAAGCACGAACGCCACCAAGATGAGCAGGTGATCATGGCAGATGTGAGAACAACAACAGTAACAAACTCCTCTAATTCAGAAGCAGCTTGTTCGCCAGTGGTTACATGACAAAAGAAGTAAATGTCACTGTTAACTTCTTTACTGTTACTGGAACTTCGTTAAAGACATGAAACCAATCCAAATTGTTGGGAAGGAGGGATCAATCTATTTTCTAGCCTATTTATTTGGGTTAGTTTAGATTAATTGTGGCCAAAAGATGTTGTTAAATAATAAAAGTTTTATATAATAATTGATATTGTTATATTAATATTGTAAAATATTTTACAGCTTTAAGTCTATATTGCCCACTCATAGTTATTAGTATTAGGAACACCTGTACGTATCCTGCTATTGTAGTTAGGTCCTTTTCTGATCTGTCAATAGTGCATCGATAGATCACTGTGATGGCCTGTTTTGCTTATACAGTGAATTTTTAATTTGATAATATCAATACACATGGAAAATAATTTTCCACAAATAAAAAGTGATGCCCCTAGATAACTGGATTTTTTCCCTCTCTTTCAGAATTATTGTGTTCAGATTAATTCATTGCCAGTGCTGACAACAGCTCCTTTAATGTACATAAAGGCATGAGATTATTGTATAACGGCAGATTTGTAGTGCAGACCTCTTGTTGACAAGTCTTCATGTGTTGGGGAGTACCACTGCATGTATATGGAAAAGTTTAATACTCTGGGCCAGTGACTCAAGGCAACATTAACACCTAATAGCGTGGAATAAAAACATGATATTTGTGTTTCTGATTTTATTCTTTTTTCACATTGTCCAACAGTGTTTTAAGATTGCTATGCTATAATCATTTGAGTAATCTTTTAAGGTCTAACTATACTATACTTTACTATGCACATCAGTTCAGAGTGCAGCATTTTTTTCACTATGGTGATAGACTAAACATTGGGTTTCAAACTGGCTGTAAGTCAGGAAAGGCCACGGCCTCTGGGGGCATGAAACAGGAAAAGAGATTTCACATGATGCTAGTTCAGACACTCCCTTTCACTGAAACCTGAAACTTATGTTGTTGCCCCAGCTGCAGCTCCTTTGTTGGACAGATTTAAACGCAAAGCACAGCGGATGTGTGTGTGGACTGTATCCACCAGCCAAATGTGTGCAGCAGCTGTTATGAAGAATGATAACAATGTGCAACAACAAAATCTTTTTTTTGTGTGTTCACTTCAGTTTTGCCAACATGCTGCTTTGAACTGGTATGTTCCAGTATCAATCTGCTTATATTTACAGCTGGCTCCAGCTCAAACATACAAAAAAATCAAACTGAGAGTGTTGTTAATGGCTCAGTCTCTATTGAGCTTTTAATATAAACTGATATTAAAATGATATAATCTGTGTGAGAGAGTCGTGCTCATTCATTTTGACTACATGTTGAGCTTGTCAACAAGGAAACTCACTCTTCACGTGGCCTATTTTCCTTACAGCTGCCGTCTGTAGTGTGACAGTAGAGCTAAAAGTTGAACAGAGTGTTGTTGAAGTTCTAGGAAAGAGTGAGAGACTGATGGGCTGCATGCTGCATTATTCAGAGAGACTACCTCCTGTATTAAACCAGACTGCACAGCCGTCAGTTAGCTAAAGGCCCATGAGAGAGCAGAGGAGGCAAGATAGAGAAAGGTGGTAGTGGAGGAGCTGGAGCTCCTCACTCCTCTTCTACTGTACATCCTCCTCTAGAGTCCAGTCTGTAAATTCTTAAGAATGAGCTTCCTGTTTGTTCTCCTGCCCTCATTAACCTATTGAACTCTTGATTTTCACCATAGATATATTTTGACATCTTATTCCATGACTATAACCCTAAGTTTTAGATTAGTACTCCATTATCATGAACACACACAGTGTTGTTCATTGTTTTGATTTAGTCCCACACATACACACCTTCCTGTTCCTGTTAATGTAATCCTCAAATCATAACAAATATGTAATAATCTGCAGGTGAAAATAGCTTCCATAATAGGTATACAACTGAATGGTACAAACAGGGTGCAGAAGACAAATACCGACACATAGACTAAAGTATTGTTCGTTTTCGGCATTAGACTAAATGTCTTCAGTATGGTGAATTTAGCTAATTTTTCTTTCTCACCAGAGAACATCTGGTACTTGTTAGTATGGAAATACAAACACAGGGCAGAAGGGGAGCGAGCAGAGGCCGCACAACAACTGTCATTGTCATGCGAGGGCTTCTGCACAAAAGGGTACAACTGAATATCAATAAAGCTGCACAGTGTTGACTGCCTGTCTTTCACTTCTCAGCGTAGCGAGACTTTCTGTCACACGTTTCATCTACAATGATATGAAAAAATATTTGCCCCTTCCTGATTCTTTTTATTTTTTTGCATATTTATCACACTTAAATTATTCAGAACAGTAAACACATTTTATTATTATACAAAGATAACAGATTAAATACAAAATGCAGTTTTTAAATGATTTTATTTATTTAGGGAAAAAACTGTCCAAACCTGCCTGACCCTATGTGAAAAAGTAACTGCCCCCCATTGCTAAATCCTAAATAAACTGTGATTAACCAAATTTTTTAAGAAACTGAGTTCAATTTCACTTGCCACACCCAGGGGCTGATTACTGTCAGAGCTGTTGAATCAAGAAATCACTTAAATAGAAGCTGTCAGACAAAGTGAAGCTAAAAGATCTCAAAAAGCAACACATGATGCTGTGACCTAAACAACAAGAACAGATGAGAAACAAAGTAATTTACATGTATCAGTCTGGAAAGTGTTACAAAGACATTTCTAAGGCTTTGGAACTCCTGCGAACCATGGTGAGAGCCATTATCCACAAATAGAGAAAATCTGAAACAGTGGCGAACCTTCCCAGGAGTGGCCGGCCTACCAAAATTAGTCCAAGAGCGTAACAACGACTCATCCAGGAGGTCATAAAAGAACCTAGAACAACATCTAAAGAACTGCAGGCCTCACTTGCCTCAGTTAAGGTCAGTGTCCATGATTCAACAATTAGAAAGAGAGTGGGCAAAAATGGCATCCATGAGAGAGTTCTGAGCTGAAAGCCACTGCTGACCAAAAAGAACACAAGACTTTTGGGCAAATATTCAGTGGACTGATGAGACAAATGTTGAAGTTTTTGGAAGGTGTGCATTTCGTTTTTTTACCTGACCTGGTGTAAAACTAACACAGTATTTCATTAACAGAACATCATACCAACAGTCAAACATGGTGGTGGTGGTGTGATGGTCTGGATGGTCGGGACCTGAATGACTTTCTATAATTGATGAAACCATGAATTCTGCTCTCTAACAGAAAATGAAGGAGAATGTCTGGCCATCAGTTTGTGACATTAAGCTGAAGCACACTTGGGTTATTCAACAGGACAATGATCCAAAACACACCAGGAAGTCCACTTCTGAAAGGCTAAAAAAAAAGAGTGGCCTAGTCAAAGTGTGGACTTAAATTTGTTTGAGATGCTGTGTTATGATCTTAAACAGGCCGTTCATGTTTGAAACCCCTCCAATGCGACTGAATTAAAACAATTCTGCAGTGAAGAGTGGGACAAAATTAATCCGCAGCCATGTCAAAGACTCAATGCCAGCTTTCTCATCATCATTATCACTGGTTATCTTTGTGTACTATTAAAATGTGATGATCTAAATCATTTAAGTGTGTCAAATATAAAAAAATAAATAAAAAAAAATCAGGAAGGGGGAAAATACATTGTTGCTCCTGGTTAATATATGTGTAGGATAAGACATTTGTAGCAACTGGCATTTTGACACAGGAAACTAAAGGGCATTGCATTATTTACATTCATGTGTGTTAGCTTGCGGTCTTCTTGGTCTCTGCATGTTTGGCACGTTGCTATTTGTGTGTTTTCACCACTGACTGTGGATCAGGGGAATAGTGTGAAACCAGGGGAAAGAATGTAAATTGTGTTGCCTGCTTACTTGTTTGTCCCCATGATAAAAATGAAGCAAGGCCCAGTTGTAAAAACATTGCACCGCTGGTGGTCAGAAACTTCACAGGGTCATAGTTATAGTCAGTTTGTAAAAGTAATATAAATATATGTTAAAGGGAGTTTTTCCTCTCCAGTGTCGTCTAGTGCTTGCTCAAGGTTTTTTTTAAATTGAATATACAGTATGTAATATTAGTGATGTTGCAGCATCTGTAAAAATCAAAATATCTTTGAGCATCCAGCTCCAGAAAGTTGTATTTTGTTTTACATGAAGATTCCCCTCTCTTCTTTTTTGCCAGACTAAGTGAGATTAAGCTCACACATAATGTACTGTCCTCTGGGGCTCACAGAAACAGAGATATTCCTAGTTAAGTGCAAACTAATTTTGCATTCTAATCTAATCAAATCTACAGACAGACAGTGTTCCTTCTGCAGGGCTGCTGAGGACAACTTGTGTTAGTGTAGTGTTTGCTCCATATGCCTGTCTGTTTTGTTGTCTGCCTATGCATCTGTCTGTGCTCCACTATTGCTCTGGGTATGTGAAACTCCAGATGGATGAATACAATTAGATGTAATATGCTAAAAACTAAATGTTAACACATTGCCCTCTACAGCTTTAGCTCTCATTTGTTGCTGCTACTGTACCTTTTTTGTCTCACTGAGCTTGGCTCAGCCTGAACACGGACCACTGAGTTTCTCTCATTAAGAGGAGGACGGCTGCTATTCCCCTTTTTGTCAGTATCAACATTAGCTCCAGTTTTGGGTTAATAATGTTTAGAAAATACAAATATATCAATCTTCAGTAGCAGCTTCTTTTAACCTTTTGACATGGGTGAAAGAATGTAAGTTTTATGGCTTAATAATGATGTGGTAAAACATAATTCTATGACTGTGTAGCTGAAAAAATGCCCTTTGTGTGCTAAAAAGTGTCTTGTCAGCATTACAAACTCACTTGTCCATTCAGCAATGCAATACGTAACCTTTTCTCTTTTTTGAAATAATTTTATGTTTTCAACACAACCTGAGAAAAGAGTTTGATTGAACGGATCCCCCAGCCGGGGAAACAAAAGACACAGAGTGAGAGGAAGTGATGCGTAGGCCTGTCATCTTCTGTAGTTTCTCTTTCTCCAGGGAGCCAGTTAAACACACATCTGAGCTATACTATTCAGGCAGCACAGCTCGGAGCTGGAGGCAGTGGGCTGCAAACAATGAGTAACATTTGGGAGCAGTCATTTTGCACACCATAAGTATGAGTTGCCAAAACGGGAGGCATAACTCACATGTAAGGCGTCATAGATTGATATATGAATAGGGACTCTGTCCAAAACAAATGTATTTATTTGAGGATTTATGTGACTCTATAAAGTGCATTACACCATCCTAATCCATTGTGTTAGTAATCCAGATGTAAGTCAGCACCACATCGTGATTTCTGTTGCGTGGCCGTAATCCTGTACGCCATTTCATCATTTTTGAATTAAGTTTTCAGTCAGTGATTGCTGCACTTTTCTGGATAGCCTGAAATCTAACTATATTTCACTCTGGCTGCATCTAAATCTTAGATAGTGGTGGCAAGAAAGGAATTTTTGCCTTTGGTGGCACAAAATGCTTCTTTGATGTAAAAAAAAATGCTACCGCCCCCAAAAAAGGACAGATGATTGGTTATCACAGACACACTGTATGCTCCCAGCATCTTCAAATAATTGTGTCCTTGGCTGAGATTTACTGAAACGTGTATTTATACACGTGTACTATTATTATTAGTAGTAATAGTTATAATTTGGATTTTTCTAATTTTTCTCATGTATTTAAAAGCATAGCTTACTTATGTGAAATGCCGTTTTCAGAGAGAATGCAAATGCTCCTGCTGGGATTTCTGCCAAACATTTCCACATGGTGTCATATTTACTATTCTGTTTATTTTAACCAGCATTTAGTGTTTTATTAATTTTTTATATATATACAGTCTAACACAAGGCAACGTTGAATTCATTTAGAGTCATGTTCCTGTCTACGTTTTCTTCTTTTCTGAGGAAAATGTCTTCAGTTTTGTGCTGAGCAGGTAGTGTACAATAGGTTTTTGTTTCTGAAAACACTTGCTTTGCTGATGAGAGATGCAGAGGAAAGTGGTGAAAGTGAACAGTAAATCTATTTTTAATATAATAATATTGTGTCATTAAGTAACATCTAAACAATGAAAATGATCTTCTGTTCTGTCCCCCCCCCTCCTTAAGGCAAGTATGTGTACCAACCCATGACCAATGTGTGCCAGATGCCCAGCACAACCGTGCCACCTGTCGGCTCAGAGTACAGTAACACCATCGATCTGTCCGTCTCTCTGGCTGAGCGCTTCCTGAAGCTTGCCCCCTGTTTCCAGTCCCCCCCTCACCTGGAGTCGCCTAAGTACTGTGTCATCGCAGATCTGTTTGTTGACGACTACATCGTCAAACGGATCAATGGGAAGATGTGCTACGTGCAACGCCCCCCACCTCCATTACCAGAACCGCCTCACCCTCCCACCCCTTCCCCACCTGCTCCAACCACACCTCAGATGCCCAAAAATCAGTCTCAGCAACCGGTCAAGCCTATGCCGCCAGGCCAACACACACCTGGAGCAGTGCAGGCAGCCCAGCAAGTGTTCAGTGAACACAAACACCCCTCCCCTGTGGATAAGATAAAAGGCCCCAAAATGGACCACTGTTCCTCTCCATCAAGCTCCGAGGACTCCGGTATCAACGCGCTGGGTCTGCACTACCTGGAATCCTGTGAGGAGGAGAGCGAGGAGGATGAGGACGACGACTTGAGCACAGATGGGAACTCCAGCCCAGGCAGCCTCTGGGATCAAGACGACTGTTCTGTGCTGTCTCCCTCCAAGTCTATGATAGAGATCATCGAAAAGATTGAAACAACTGTGTAACTGACATGGCAGAGACATGGACACCTGCTGTGAGGGAGCATAATTTACACAGCAGAGTAATATTACTGAGGATAACACTTGAGCATTTATTTTACATGGGTCAACTGAAAACAAATCCCTTTGTAACGCTGCAACAGGACTGTTTTAAGTTGAATTAGTTTTCCTGCAAGATTCTGAGGACTGCACATCTGCACCTGCACATCCTCTCCCCTGTCCACATACCCTGCATGGAGTGAATTTCTAGAACTTATAACAATGAAAGAGAAGCAAGAAGCACAGGAATATCAAGCACATGCTCAGTGGACCAAATAAATCTCTTGGAACATCACATGGAAATTATTTGGGGAAAATCTAAAACACAAAAGAATCTGTAGTAGACGCACTAAGAGGAAAGTAAAATATCATGGACGTGTTTTACTGACATTCCTTTTTGGGTATAAATGTGTGGAAAGAGGTGGTATAAGTAGTTTTCATGAAGATAATAAGCAGTTTGGTAATTCTTAGTGTTCTTGCAGTCAGACTTAATTCTAATCCAGCATTCAAGTGGCATTTAAGTGTGCCATTTCTTGTTCTCTGGTTAGATGCTCCACCCACACATGGTAATAATTCTGACACTTCAGCACAAAAACACAAGGCCAGCTACCTCTCCAGGCCCTAAAGCACATCAGCTTTTTAAACAATTACTTACAAACCCTCAAGCTGCTCAGACAACCCTGCTTTTATCACGTTAATAAATAAATAAAAAAAATTCAGCCTCACAATTTGTCTGCACTTTACTGACACCAACACGAGCAGTAGCTAGGTAGGTCAGTGTTCGACAATCAAGGATTACACAGAAGCACATTCCTTCTTATAATGTACCTGCCAGCGAGGACCAAGGATACTCTCATACCTTCTATAACCATGTATCTTAACCACATTGTTCTGACCACCTTTTTCTGGTCAAACTGAACTGAACTGCAGTGCTGTTCAAGGTTAAATGGGTGTTAAGCAAAACATGACTTGCATTGACCTCTATTAGCAGCCAAGAAATTAAATAGTGTGGACATGTCTGTGGCACAGTGACAACAGTAGGAGTCACGTTGTCACAGCAGAGACTAATGAAAAGAGAAAGTATCTAATGTACACATATAAACTTATATAATAATAAAACTGCATTATTATTTTCTTTTTGGACTTGATAGTGAAATATCTTGTAGGGGAGTCTCAGAAAGGTGTTCATGCTAGATTAGACTTTATGTCACAGTTAATTTGTGCTAGGGGACAGAAAAGATGTCATGTAATGCACCTTTAAATTAATATTACAGTATGGAATATGATGCTGATGCTTTGGTGTGTGATGGATGTGATGTTACAAGAAATACACTCAACTAGAGAGACAGCCCGTTATTAGTTAGTTAGAAAAATGAAGCCGGGCTGGGGTTTGTTTAAGTTTTTTTATTAGTTTCGAGATTTTTTTTTTTAAGCAAATCACAAAAATGTTCACAGATATGTGTTGCTGTTATACTACAAGCACTAGATGTTAAAAGTAATTTTGCATGAATGCATTCATTTGCAGAAGTCCCTCGTGGCAAAAATCTATTTAACTAATTTGAGATTCAGATTGTTCAAAGAGCAGACATAATTCTTTATCTCTTTAAATTCAAATTAAATATTTTTTATTTAGGGGCAGCCCTTGACATTACACTGTACACTATCAGTCTATCTTAACACAATTATCAATTTATGTTCTTATTATTGTTACATTATTTTGATATGAAATAAAATCTTAATGAAACACATTTATCTCCCTTGGTTTGATGTGTGTGGACATTTTTTAAAACTTTATTTTTAATTTGAAATGCATTCAGTCTTCCTCCACCCTTACACACAGATGACTAATGATCTCCAGAGAGTTGGCAAAGTGAGAGATACACTAAAATTGAGTCATTACTTTAGCTGGGGTTGTTTGTCTCCTCTGAAATGCCTTGAGGAATGTTCTTTGTTTTTGTTTCTCACATTCTCTCCCTTGTAACCTTTACTCAGTAGCGCTGCACTGATATAGAGAAATTGTTTTAAGGAGAAAGGCAAAACCAAAACATAAAGCTTTGAGACTTAGGACCGGATACTATCATTCTCTACATTTTTGCATAGAGTTATGGTGTAAGAAATATAATACTGGCTCTGAGTCTTGCCTCTCCACCACCCATTGTCCTGCTCCCTCTTACTGATCCATGCCAGTGACAGAGGCAGAATCCTGCCATGTCCTCTAGGCCTCTGTCCTCTATCCCATACAATCTTCTCCACACTTTACCTTGCACCTGATTTTATAAGCGACCATGCAAGTGTCTTTGTCACCTTGCCCGTGCCCGGATTGATTTCTCCACACTTCTCTTTTCTCCCTGCATTGTGTCTATCGATTTTTTGTTCTCTGGTAGTGTGAAGAGAAAACCGAGGCTGGGATAAAATGCTTATCAGTTTATATAAATGTACATTCACTATTCTCCTCAGTGATGGAGAAGAGGAGTGCCCAGCAGACTGATGGAGAGCCTGGATGGCAAAACAGGAGAAGGCAAGAGAAGAGAAGAGAAGAGAAGAGAAGAGAAGAGAAGAGAAGAGAAGAGAAGAGAAGAGGAGAGGAGAGG
>JAUMHL010000014.1:14044381-14060703 GCA_032362345.1 Sandelia bainsii
ACGCTCTTCCGATCTATAGGTTATGTCTAAGGCCTCCACCTCTGTCTGACATAACCTATCTTCAACCTACCATGCTGCCCTTTCATCCATCCACAACTTCACCTGGATGACTGAGAATCTTCACAGACATTACACCTACAGCACACAGTGAGTGTGGAAGAGAAAAACAGGTTACTTCTAATTTAACCTTAAATAATGCTGTAATGTCAGACAACATGCTAATAATGAGCAAAGTATACTGTGATTTGCGTTTAAAATCTATATAGTATCTGAATATTTTGTAATGAGCTGCAGCTCAGTAGTGCCAACAATTAGTAGAAATAAGCTGAACCTCTGAACAGCAAGATATTTAATAGAAAACAAAACCAGGTGCACAACACCATAAGCTCAGCAGTAGGAAATAAGTCAGACTAATTTGTGTTTGAAAACAGGCCTCTTAGTGTGTGTTTGTGTTTGTGCCAGAGAAGAGTAGGAGTAGTAGTAGGAGAAGCATCCATCAGACACATTAAGCAGTGTTTGTAAATGGACCTGCAGATGGTTTTCCACACCGTGGGGTTGTATGTGCTGCACTGTGATGTGTCATGGCCCCCCCATTAACCTCCTCAATCAGCACCACAGTGTGGCCCCCTGCCCCGGCCCCATTGTCATCGCCTCCACCAACAGTATTAGCATGTTAATGACAGCTGAGCCCCTTCACCAGTGGGTGCTGATAGGCTGCCACAAACCTCCAGCTTCTCGGTGCATTAATGTAATTTTCTTCATTGTTGTGGGATTATGTGGGGGTGGGTGCTGGTTGTGGAAAGGTCAGGTTGGCGCTTGGTATGAATATCAAAGGTTGTTAAGTTGTAGAGATTCACAACACTTGTACTTGATGAAGAGACATTGGTGAAGGAGGAGCTGCGCTGCTTCAAGGACAATCTTTCCAGGCTATGAGCGTTGTTTTAGCAACAGCATGACCCACAGGAGAGATACTGGGGGAGCTTTCTTTTGATTTATTATTTCATGATGGAAATGCTCTATTTTTTACCCCACTACATTTATTTGACAGCTTTAGTTACTAGTTACTTTTGGAGTAGGATATTCATTTATACAAAATATAATATAATACTAAGTGATAATGTATTATTATAGATTTACAGTACATAAAATGGTTAAAATCAGCTCAACCTTTACCAGCTGCTGTTTTTGTTCCACGGTAGTAATACAATTTCAGAGCATGTACTACAGCTTCCATCCATCCATTTTCCTAACCGCTTGTCCTCGTAAGGGTCGTGGGAGTGCTGGAGCCTATCCCAGCTGTCATCGGGCGAGAGGTGGGGTGCACCCTGGACAGGTCGCCAGTCATTTCATGTTTCCACATTTATTCAGTGTCACATGAGACCTTCTATAATGTATTGAATCTAAAACAGGGAGAAAATTCTTAAATTACACCTCATCTTTCAGTGAACTAATCACCAACCAATATTCCCACTTTTACTCAAGTACTGTACTTGTACTTGAGTATTTCCATTTTGTTATTTTTTTTATGCTATTTTCACTCCACTACATTTATTTGACAGCTTTAGTTACTAGTTACTTTTGGAGATGGATATTCATTTATACAAAATATAATATATTAATAAACGATACCAGCTGCTTAGCTTCATATTTACTGTACAGACGCGAGAGTGGTATTAATCTTGGAAAGAAAGTGAAAAAGCCTATTTCCCACAATGTCAAACAACTCCTTGAAGCAATTCAAATAAACAAAACACAGAGCCATGCTTGGAGGGCCACATTAATGACTATGTTGAAGCTGAGACCATTTGCTTTTTGACACAACCACTAAACCAACCTGCAGTCTTAACTAAATGTTTTACATAAACATTGAATAGACATTTCAGTCAGGTTTATGTCGTGAATACATTTCATATAAGTCTGGGACACGCAGCTTCACCTAAAAACAACAGCCTGTTTTCTGCATGCAGCTATTGTTGAGTCCGCTGTCTTCTAGTTAGTCTTTATTTCCCAATGCATCTCCTGGATCTGTATCGTGATGTTCACTTCTCTTTTTTTTTGCAGCACACTGAACCTCGTGAGCACAATTACAATAAATTCAATTAATTGCTCACTGTTAGACTGGAATTTTTAGCCAAAGGGCGCAAAGCTCTCTTAAACAAAATAACAAGCACGGGGATACTGAGGCACACAGAATAACCTAATGAATGTCACATCCTGCACCAACCAGCCCCATCCATAACAAACACAATCACATCAAGTATTTATAACTGGAGAGTAGCTTAGTTAGCAGCATACTGTAGATGCCACGAAACCCTAAATGTCTTTCTTCTCATCCTCTTACATCGTGATACACCTTCCTCTCATCAGTATCCTATTTTTATTTTCTCATGCTGACTTCTGCAGGAGTCCATGATGCATCCTGACTGTGTCCTCCTGCCTGGATGCCTGCCTTCACTCAGACTTCCTACTTAATGTTTAATTATCATGTTTTTACACATCAGATGGTAGACAAATCTATAAGAATATATCCTTGAACTTTCTGAGATGAACACTTCCTTTTTTAGTTTCTTTTTGTTTCAAATCAGTCTTTGCAGGTATATACATGAAGTACAATGTGCTTATGTAAACTAAAGTATATTTCACCTGAGAGAGCTTTCACTGTCTTTTTATTAGTTATGATGTCTGCAAAGCTAGTTTCTTCAGTATTGCACACGCACACACACACACACACACAAATATACAGATATGTGTGCATGAAACACATCTTCATTGCAATGACTGCGCACAAATGAGAGACAGAAGGTCGGTGGGTTTAGCTGGTAGATACAGTAAGTTTTGCTCAGTAAGTTCTGCTGTCCTTTGCTGCTCTGAGCTTTCAGTGGTTACACTGAATTATTTAACAGACAGCAGTCATCTCTGAGGAAATCCAACAGACTCTCCTCTGTGCTCCACAAGCCTAAGAATAGGCAGACGGGTAGCTGGGGCACTGCTGCTGGAAATAATTTGGCAGAGAAATTTGGCTGCGGTGGCTTTAGCACATGGCCTGTATCTGGTTCAGAGGCTCCTGCTGCAAATGAAGCCCATTATAGCAGCCGAGTAGAATCAAGGTTTCCAAGCAGATGTGCTGATGCCAAGCAGGAACAAAGGACTCTTCCCTCGGATGGTGCAGTATCACAGTGGAGAGGACGGCTGTGTGCCTAAAGACCATTTCAGAGTGGTGGATGTAGCCAGGTTCAAACAAAAGAGTACCAGCACACTGTCTCCCTCACATAGAGAAGTCACTCCTCTGTGGAAAGTGGAAGTCAACCCTAAGAAGAGTGATAGATGAGTCCTCTCACTCCTGTTTCTTTCACCTTACCTTTTAAGTCTTTTATGATTCACCTGCAAATGTGCAGAACCATGCAGCCTACTATCTTCTCATGCACTTACCTGAGGAAACACCACATCACATATTTGCACTTTAAAGTGAAGCTTCTGCAGAATCATCAATAGATTCTGAGAAATGCTGCACTTAGTGAAATAAATTACACTTTGGCTTGATTTGTATTCATGCTGTAACTTACAAACAGCAGGTTCTAAATCTAAATACTAAATAGAGGAAATGTGAAGCTGTTATTTCTCCTTTCCTTTAGTCACCAGCCAACTCAACTGTGTTTGAGGCAAAGGCAAACAAGCATGCATGAATTAATATGGTGTAATTAGATTTAAATCTAAAATGACGGGACACAAAGTTTTACTCACAATCACACCTCCACACACACACACAAATGCACAAAGTGTTGGCATTTTCGAAACTGACAAGACGCCAAGTCAGAAGATGTCTGGTGACCGTCTGGGGCCTGCTGTCATTCTTCTCACTCCAGATAATCATCACCCATCATCTCCCTCTCGGTTTGGATCCCGTCAAACCATCCGTCTGTACTCCCACCACATTCCCCATCTGTTGAAAAGGTTGCCATGGAGCAATAATGTTAAGCAGCAGATATTGACTTGGTGTTGCCTCTGGCTGAAAAACGACACTACTTAATGAAGACTAAACTGTTTCAGTCGATGCCTCTCACAGGTCTCTGGAATGCAGAGAGTGTTTTTTCATCCCTCTCAGCTTCAACACATGACTCACGACAGCTGCACTGGGAACAAAACAGAAAACAAAAAAAGAAAAAAAACCTACATCCCTTTAATTTGTCTCCTTAAAAACAGGAAGATATTCTGTACCTGGTGTATTATGTAATTTTGTTAATAAGGTCTGGCGATTCGCTTCAAGTGATGTTTTTACGTTCCCAAATAGGCATAGCAGTGAGGTTATTATTTCCACTGATATGCCAGGCTCCTTTTAAATATGTAGATGACATCATACATTGCCACTGCTCATTGTGGAGAACAGACACATGGGACCATTGTTAGCAGCTGTCTCAATTAAAGGCAGGCTGGAACTGCAAAAGTGCGAGCAAATAAAAAGCCATGCAGACATGTTAAGTGTGTAAAGCCTGTAACTGTCCACACCTAGCCTAGGAGAAACAAGTGCTGAATACATCATATTGTTAGTTCAGAAATAAAAAATAAGACACAGCTTAATCTTATGTGACACATAACACTATATCTGAGGCAGTGTATGAGAAGATAAGTCCCATATCAGAAAACATCTAAAAACTTTTTTCCAACCTCCAGAAAGTAGTATATATTACACGCTTTAGCCTAGTGCCCTCCCTTTCTAATCAGAAAACAGGAGGAGACTCAGCGAGGAGCATTTCAGTCTCACAGCAGGACCTCTGTTGTTATTGTCAATAGTTCTGGCTGCATGGTGAAATTTGATGCAAGCTTTTCCCCACTATATTCCCACAATCCATTACCCAATTTAATTTCCCATTGTCTTTAGATGGATGTCTCTTTGATTTATGCACCATTCTGCACCATCATGCATCATTTACACATGTTGTAAGAAACAGCCCTTGATCTCTCAGACTTTCATTTACTTTCTCACCCATTGCTTTTAAAAAGAGGTGTTTTTATATTGTGCTGCTTACTTTTTTGGCGATATCAGGCTCATTATGCTCAAGCAGCTTTTTACTTATTTCCAGTGGATTGAAGTAATTGATTATGTTTACGTAACTTCTTTACGTAAGTATTTTATTAACATATTTCCACTTTAATTGAGTATTTCCAGTTTCTGCTACTTCAACTTCACTACATTTCAGAAACAAATATTGTACTTTTACTCGACTATATTTATTTGATAACTTTACCTGTTACTATACAGAATCTGATTAATAATACAAAATACATTATAATAGAAAAAAAGGCTTAACTGATCTATGGTGTGAAATTCACATACTACACAGCAATATGTAAAGTAATTCAGATTAGAAATATTTTATTCAAAACATATGATCCTCAGAAGCATGTACAAGGTTGTAAAAGTAAGCTGCATCATTACTAGTGTCAACATTTCACATTAATACATCAATAACTATAATCCAAAAATATTTTTATTATTGTGAAATCAAATCCATCCAGAATAAAGAATATTTTTTACTTTTCAAGTCTTTCTTTTCAGTCTCAGCTGACTGCAGGTTTAAACCTGAAGAAGTCACTTGGATGCCTGACGAAACATTTCTTCGACTGAAAAACGCTACATCCAGATGAACAGAATCAACTTTCAGGGATTTCCTCATCTGGATGATTGAGCTGCTTTCAAAATTTACCTAAAGTGCATATGCATGTGTTAGCTAGCTGGCTAATGTTGCATAAAGTTGTGCCTGCACAAAGACAGGGTCAGTGTTTCATTAATGTTTGGTAGCCACCTACAAACCAGGATGTGTTTTTTCTTTGTTTGTTGCCGCATGTTGTGCAGATTTTACATGAGTTTGCAGCCTTTGTAAATGTAAATAAACTTAAATATAATATGTTTTTATTTATTTTTATTTTTTTATATGTTCATGTCAAACAGTTTATTATGGTGGAATGGCTGTTTATTAATGTGATTTTTACAACTCCACTTTTTACACTCTAAAAAACATTTTAGAGTGTAAAAAATATTCCTACATTGTGGTATTAGTACTTTTTCAACACAGCTTTCTCTCCTCTACTACACCAGTCACAAAGTAAGTAAATGATTCTCACAGAAATTAGTTTTGAGGCTATATAATTCAATCCCTGACATCAATTCGTGGAGGTGTCTTCATATACTGTATGTATACAATAAGGGTATCCTTTAACATATTGCAGCAACTATACTGTGCTGTAAGTCATGCCACAATAAAAACATTTCAGTTTTTGCTGTTGTTTCTATCAGTAATGATAATGAAAAGGCTGACAGGACAAGAAACATGAGGAGGCAGGTCATCAGAGGGCCTTTGAACAAGCCAACACTTTAGCCAGATTATCAGATTATCTGTATTTGGAAATAAAACCAAACAGTGATCAGACCCATAAAGTAGATAATAATCCCCCATTGCGTAGGAAAACTACGTCAGTGCACAGCTATGGTACAGTGTAAGTACCATACAGTACAAGACAAAAAATATCATGGATAGTTCAGGTCATGTCTTCACTGTTGTTGTTTCAACAACTCTGTCTCCTAAAAAATTCATTTTCTAAGAAATGTAATGCCTGTAATGCCTTGAGATTGATCAACATAATGAGGAAACATTACTCAAACATTACTCAAGCTGCAAAATGTTGCCACTGATTAACTGCAAAATGTTCACCGACTAAATTAATTAAATTTTCTATAATACCTGTTTGTAGCAAAACTGAATCATTCAATATAGCTATGTTAAGGCTCCTAGAGGTCTTGATTAAGGTTAGAGGTGGACTGTGGGTATAGGCTAAAAATGTAAAAAGGAAACAGGAAGTGTTTACTTGATTAACATTATTTATTAGTTTGTTTTGTTATTTTTACCTATATCAGCTACAAGAGCATGACCAAACTGTGATAATTATAACATCATACAATATCATAATTATGACCCTTTTCAATATATTTTCTATTATGTGTATAAACAATGATTCAGAAAACGCTGCATTGGTGCACCGTGTAACTATGACAGAACGATAGTTTGCTGTGGCACCATCCAATCCAAAATGTAGGCTAAGATGTATGATATTAATTATGAACTTTAAACATGCTGCTCCAAATCTAGTCCAATAAACTTAAGATGTGGGTTCAGCTCCAAACTTCACCTTGTATACAAACTTAATGATTCTTCTGTGCACGTGAAGGTCCCTGGCACATTCAGGTCACGGGTGACTATCCACCAGTATCTGTCTTTTAGAATGAAGAAGCTTCTGGACTGTCACAACTCTTGTCTGTGTCTGTGCCCACGACCATACACTACCTGTTTTTCTTTTCAGTGATTAGTCATCATCATTTCTAAATGTCAGGAAAGGGTCCTGATGGCTGGGCTAACAGCTACTAACAAGATGGTAGCTATGTGTTGGAAACCACCTTATTCCCTCACCATGCCCCTGTGCATACAGACACAGAGGGAACTATTATTGTTTGGTGTGAAGCGGCTGCAGCAGTGTCCACTCACCTGACGTCAAGCAGTAGAGGCCAATTTTTCTCTCACCTTATTCTATCTCACCTCATATTCCTTTTCCCTTTTAGTGTGGTGCCAAAGTGCAAGGAACCTCCATGGAGCACAGTGTTGTTAATAATGTTCAGGAGAGGCCTGCATCTTTCCTTGTTGTTAACAAGCAAGGCATTTAGTTTATGCTGTGGCCTGTTAATAGCTACAGCCATGAGGTTTAATGGTAATTAAATCGCACAGATGTTAACAACAAATCATTAATATTATATCAATACTGCCTTTGCTGTGATAATGTCAACATATGTATAGCCTGTAAAATGACTATATAGGTATCTGATGAAGTTTGGATCCTGTTAACAGGGGTCTACATTTGATCTTTGCATATTTCTGGTTTTAAAATGCTGAGCACTGTCACAGCTGCAGTTTGCATGCTGTAACCGTCCTGATTCCTCTCTTAGGGAGTTGTAAATTGGCATGTCATTACAACTTAGGTGTTAGACCAGGAGTTCCTCTCTCTTGCTATAGGGGACTCAGGTGTAAAAGGCTACATACAAAGAAAAAACGGAGCTGTCCTTGGGCAAAGGAATGACACTTGCTGAAGCTCTGCACCCTGCTTCTTTTAAAGTTGCAGGTGACTAATCTTCACTTGTCATCCAGACAGCTAGTTTTTTTCTTTATTCAAAAGTGACACTTTGGAGGTCTCAGCTCATTCCTTCAGTGTTCAGATGTTGCTGAGTCATCCTGTCCCCTGCAGAGAAAATAACTACAGTGCAGCACTTGTACTTGCAAAACAGGGCTATGCACTTAGGAACATCTGATCTGTGACTTAGTATAAGTCTTGAAAGGATGTCATTAGCTGCTGCTGCAAATGTGAGGCCGATGAAAATGAAAATTGACATAAAACAAGACAGTTTAAGTGGTGCCACTGTAACTGTGTGCTGTGATAAAGCTGTGTAGATCCTAACTGAAGTGTACAGAACTGTAAGTTGTTGCAAAATAACGGAAGCTTTATCAGTATTCGCGTTCATTTGGTGGCACAAAAGTCATCCACGTGGATTTAACCCACTAACCCTTTCTCCCTGGCGCCTTTCTTTTGTTACATCACCAGACAGTACAAACATGAGGCTGACACTTTGGGGTGAAATAGGAAAGAGTGCAGAGAAGAACAGAATAATGCAGATGAACTGGCAACAGAACTGAAGGCACAGAGGAACAGCAGGTCCCACATGCCCCAGCCCCCTCCGCTGGCTTTGTTCCTGCATCTTCTTTCCAACAACTCAAAAGCAGCTTGCACAAATTAGACCCATGGGGAGGGATAACAGACCAACGTGCGGCAAACTACTGTCACTCACAACACCTTCTGGTGTAGGGAGAGAGAGGAGTAGGGGACACCGGATATGCATGGTGCTCAAGAATATGAATTGGCCACAAGGGACCAGATGTTCCTCCACTTTATAGTCTCCTCTCACTAATAAATGCTCTAAGCATTGCAGCATAAACCTACTTTCTCTTGTCTTTGTTTACATCTTTATTAATTTTAGGGCTTGGTGGTCTTATTTAATATGAGCAAATGTAGTGATAAAGATAAAATAAAGCAAATAAAGACGTGATAGATTTGCTCTCAGTGTCACACACCTGGCTCAGACGGAGACAAGAGGCGACAAAAAAGAGAGAGAAACATGTCTCACCATGAGAGGAGCTTGGCAGCTTCCTGAACTTCAGAGACCGCAGGTGTTGCATTCACAATCGTGATCGAGTTAAGAATGCCACACACCAGTGCAGGCTGGCAGGGTGAGCTGGCAGGTGTTGCCTATGGGGAGACGTGCTGGCAAGTATGAGGTGTCATATGTGGAGTGGATTGGAGAAACAGAACAAATTCGTATTCTGTCAAAGCCCGGCTCATAATATTTATCATGGTTAGATCTACAGCACTGAACTAAACCAGAGGACTATGTGTGCGTGTGTGTATTTTGGTATGTAGTTGTGCAGAGTGGCACTTCAGCATGTCAATGCTTAAACTGGATTTTCCACAGTTATTAGTCACACATTGTATTTTATCAATAGAGGGAATTAAATGTACTTAATATTTACAACATTATGTAGAGCCCTACAAGTACACGAATCATAAAAAACAGACTTTTAAAAGGCTCACAAACCATTCAGTAGATGATATTTTTTTTAAAACAAGATTTTACAGCACAGGACATAAAGAAATGAACAGGAGATAAAGCAATTAGACAGTAAGAGCAATGTTGCATTTGAACAACAAACAGAAGGCACTAATTCTCACTTAAACAACAACAAAGTTGCTCTTTTGCTCTTTGGCAGACACTGAATTTCAAAAGGTGGTAATGGTTTATTTCCTTTTTCTTTTTTCAGTGTCTTTGTCAAAGATGGTGTACAGTTTGTAACAGCAGCCAATTACAGTGGCTTTTCATCCAGGAGGCAGCATCAAACGGTTCGACTGTCAGCTTTTGTTGCTGGAGGCAGATCGTCCTGGTGAGAGACTGCCGCACAAAGCAGCACTTTCTTCTTCTTTGACTGCCCATCTCTTTGTGATAAATGGTCTTCAGTGTGACCGGTCAGAATACTCCTACAATAATGACTTCTTTCAGGTGAAAGAGGTGAGGGCACGGCACTAAATAAAACACAGAAGCTCTTTTTCAGCGTGGCAAGCCAGCTTCATCGTCGCAAGAGAACATATATAAATCACGTTGCTGTATTAAAAATAATAGATGCAAATGTTGATTCAAGAGGTCCTTACTTAACCCTACCTGTTTGTTAGTCTACTGTATCATTCTGTTGCCACCTGAGGGACTTTCCAGCACTGTAGCTGGCCTCCTGGGATTTGACAGATATAACAGATGCAGCACCAGAGTGATGAAAAAGTCCTTAGCTCGCACATATGAGTAAACAATGTCTGCATACACACACACAGACAGTGCATACGTAAAGGCAGTAAGGGACAAATGGTTCCTGACTAGTAGGGGGTATATTTAGAGTCTTGCGTAATGTGCTTTTAACACAACACAGAATGGATGAATTTTTAATGCCAGGCAAGAGAGAGGGTGGGAGGGGAAAAAAATGAATAAAGTTAAGTATTTAATCTGTGCTGTTGCTTAGGGGAGAGACAGAGATCTGAAAGCAGCCTATGAGCATCAGACATGGCGCATAGGATAGCCACCGATGTACCAGCCACGGATGAGCAGGTCAGGATGAAGAGGACAGAGAAAGCGATGGAGGCCGAGAGAGGAATATTGAGGGATATGAAAGGCAGGAAATAGAGGAGGAGAGAGTTTGCATGAATGAGCGAGCAGGAACAACTACAAGCTATGTCAACGCTGTGCTGGGGAACCCAGGGGAAACAAAGGAGTGCACAGTTTTTCTGGCAAAGCCCTTACAGCCCTGTACAGTTGTACAGTGCAAAAACGTACAGACATGTCTACAGTGTTTGGCTGGGAGGCGTGTGTGTCAGCATAATTGATTATGAGAAGAATAACTAGCACTAGCACATAACTACATTACCTCAGCCCTCGTCTTTAATTTCATCTTCATAAAGCAGTTTCCGTTACACAGAAGCTGCTGAGAATGAAGAGAAATCTGCATGAGATTAGAAACAGCTACAGATGGTGGTGGTTATCACCTTTTCTAATATTACAAAAAAGAATTGGACCGAGATAGTAGAGGTGACATTTTTGTGACTGTTAGACACGCAAAAGGGCAGTGATAAGGCGGAGAGCAAAGCAATTCTCTTCTCCACCGGCAGACAACTTCACATGCTTCGGGCAAAATAATTAAAATCACATTTATTACTTTGTGGATTTTATGTTCAGAGTTGTTCTTTTTACTCCCACAAGTGTTTCACAGCCACAGTTTGTTCAAAGCATACACAATATTCAGTAGACATAAATCCCAGACCTATCTGATTAATCACTGAACCCTTATAGAATATGACACACGTCTTTAGTCGTTTTTTTGTTTTACAAATACAGAATCATTTTCTGTGTGGAACCAAGTTTGTTTTGATGTCAACCAGATGGTGAATTTTCTTCACAGTGTTTTGTTAGGTTTTCTTAAAGTAAAGGCTGGTGTTACATGTTTTTCTTGTTGTCGACAAATCCCACGAAAGCACCAAAACCAGCAAAGCTTTGTCTTTGAATACATACTCTGTTTAAAAGCCTATTCATTCCTAATTTAGACGTAATCATTAAAATTGGCTCACAAAAATATTGTTTCTTTAAAAAAAAAAAAAGTTGTAATATTTAGTATTGAGTTGTGAAGTATTCAAAAAACACATCAAATAAATAACTCTTCTGGTTTGTTAAGTGGTGAACTCATAACATTGAGACTGTTATATGTGAGACATGTTATTCTAATAATTTTGTTTTTAATATTTCTGTTAATATGCTATGCAGTCACTGGAGGGGACGTGGAAAAAAAAAAAAGTTAGACTTTTTTTTTTTTTTCACGTCCCCTCCCGGGCTCCGTATATTTGCACTTTGTCTAATTTCCCATTTTTTGTTATTGAATGTGAGGATGGTTTTGTTCAGTCAAGGTGATCCAGGTCACTGTTCTCTGGTTCTCTAATGGGATAAATGAGGGTTGGTACGATGGGATGTTTCCCCAGATACCCCCCACATCCCCAGGTATGATGAAGGTCAAACTGACCTTGCTGACCAATACTGAGGTGTTACTGTGGTACAGATTGTGACATCATGTAAAGTTATTTTGATTTCATATGATTTCATTATATTGATCAATTTGCTTTTATGTTGTTGTGAAGCACCTTAAAAAATTAAAATCCTATACCAATAAAATTGACTGGACTAAATTCCTTGCGACAGACTATTGCTATTAAAACAACCTGTACTTTTATTAAAATGAGAGCACAGCAGTTGATGCACAGTTAAATTGAAGATGAAAATTCAGTAGGTACATCCAACTTAGAGACAATAAATTGCTTAAAAAACCGACACAATAAACCCTACCTATAAATACATCAAAACTGAAAATTAGTGGAATGCAGACCGGCTCTCTAATGGTTTGCTTCAGATGCTTTTCACCTGCAATTAAAAGCTTATAACTTGCCATGTTGCTTGTGCTTTAAGTCACGAGGATGGAGTGTGCATTTACATGACGGTGTGCCAGCAAAAGCGTAGGAGACCCTTCATCAGGGTTCGACTGCGTGATCGACTGACACGCAGTACTGTATTTCACACTCCTGTGCCAAGACTAAAATAGATAAGGAATATCATGTGTAAATTAGAAACACATTTCCCTGCTGCTGGTGTGAAAACCAAAAAGAAAAATGGAAACAACTAAAGCATACGTGAAACGTCTTGAGATGTCAACACCTGCGTTGAAAAGCAGCTGGCTGGGTGAATCCCACTGGGAGCTTTATAATCGACTGTTAGGCGCACTACATGGTTTTACTCTCAGCCTCACTGCTTTCTCCACCAGAATAATACTTGAACAATACTAATATTTGGTCTTTCCTGGTGTTTGTTGATATACATTATGACAATCTGTGTCATTACAGTGACTGTGAGCCCAAAGTGTTTAGTGCTGATGGCATCCAAAAATGACAGATGAGTGATTAGGAGCTGGCTATCTGTCTTCTAACATGGCTTTACCGTACGAAGGAATCTTTAGGGGAAGAAGACAGAGGAATGATAAGGATTGCAGATTAGCAGATGTATAGGCTCACTGTTGCTAAGTCTACCCATATGTTAAAATCACCATAATGAGGAATAACAGTGGCATGGCAGCGAGTGACAGTCAAGTAAATAAATAAATAAATGGGGGGAGAGGTCAAATGACTCCAATTTCAACTCTAATTCCCATGGTATATCTGTTAGAAATTTATTTTCTCTCTCAATAACAGTATTCACTTGCAACTCTGTGGTTAAAAAATATTTTCAAACCCAGTGGAAAGTAATAGTCTTCATCTATTGATCATATCTTAGAAAATCACACAGAGGGTCTTGTCCCCTTATTGACACTTGGTTGTTGTCATAACTGTATTCAACTGTCTGTGTGAAACAAATCTCTTTGTTCAAGAAGCCTTACCACAACTGGATCAACTTCATTTGACGGTGAAGGTCATGTGATGCTGTACAATCGAAATCTGCAGAACAGCTACTCAGCGGTCCATTATAAAAAATTTTGGTTTAAAATGAATGAGAAGTACTTAGAATTGCTCAGAAAAATAAATAGAACTGAGCATCTGGAATATCTTACAGAAAGTACCATTCACTGTCTCAGTACATTCAGACAACATGCAGGTCACAGCCATTTAAATTCTAATAATTTTTACATTATACAGCATGTGTTTTTTTGTACGTGTAAGATCTTGCTTGTATTTTACTGCACCCCTTCATGAGATACTGTGAAAAATATTCACTCTATAATATTCACAAATACACAAAATGGTGATTGATTTTCCAAATCATCTGTGTCTACTTAAGTTACCTCCTAATCTTCTTTAGTAGGTCTACTCTTATGATTATTTTCATTATCAGCCAGTTTGCCAACAATTTTCACAAATTGGTTCGTTTATGAAAAAGAAAAATAATTGAAATACGAATGAATTATCAAAATGAGAAAACCTAGATTAAAATAATGACAATTAATTGACTATACTATAACCCTCTTTTCTAGAAAAATGAGCTTAATCAGATTTTTTTTTCTCTACTTTTCTGTATAGTTTTGTTTGCTTCTGTGAAAAAAAACCTGACATTTTTGTTCTTTCTATTCAGCTGAATAGTGGCAGCAGTATCCTGGAGCATCAAACATGTTTGTATACACACTCAGGGGGCATCTCTTCATGCTGATTTTGCTCATAGCAGAAATAAATTCAGAGACCCATCAGTCAGAGAGGTAGGAGTGATCTTTCTTCCTCCACAGTTTCATACTGAGGCTATAAACTGATCTCTGTCACAGGAGGAACAAAGCAGACTTACCAGACAGTAAACATGCAGCTGCAGCATACAGGAGAATGATTATTGCCATAGTGGAGCTTTCTATTTGGATATTATACTATCTGTACTCAAAGTTGAAGCACCAGATGTGGTGGTGTGATTTCCTGTTAGATTTTGATCTCATGGTATGCTCCATGTAAGACAGATGAAGAGAGAAGAATGATGCATGCAATATTCATAGGGATTCAATATGTGTGAAGAAGATCCCATCTTCCAGCACAGTTTCAGCACGTACAGCACTTGTCTCCCTCTTAGATTGACCCACCATGTTGATTAGAAAACAAAAAAAGAATCCTCAAACACCAGCTGTCCATTGCTTTTCTCTGTCTTTCAGATAACTTGTGACAAATATTGTGACTGCCCAAAGGTGTGTGAGCTGCCGTCCTGGGCTCATCTGGCCCATGACGGCCCTGAGGCAGTGGCTGTCACCAACAGAGCGGACCTCCTGCTCCTGGCTGTGGTTTCTACTGGGCAGAGGCCGACTAATGAGGACATTATCTGATCAGTGCCTTCAGCCTGACACAAACGTAGCCGCCAGCACATCTGATTTGACCTTTTTCCATCTGCTCTCAAGATAAACGACCAGGAGTTTCACACGATATAGTCACAGGAGAAAGGAGGTCATGGATATTGTATATTATTTCCGAGTAGTGAATAACTTCAGAGATGGATAAGGAAAGGGAATATGATTTATGTAACATAATTTCATTTTAAAAATAAGAGGGTTATAGTGTCTGTTTTTTGTTTGTCTTGACTGTGTATTGTTTGTTTCGTTTGTATTAAAAAACACTGAATACATTGAATACAGCCTGTTTCCAGTCTTTAGGCTAATGGACTGCTGGTATTACAAAACCAGCTTTCTGATGGGCAGCAAATAAGCTTATTTCCTTAAACACTTCTTTTGGCATGCAGGTGTGTAGCAGGTACTGGGTGGCATGATAGCTCAGTGGGTAGAGCAGGTATCTTCAAACTCAACAGTGAGAGGTTTGATTCCCAGTCCCGCCAGGCTATATGCCAAGGTGTCCTTGGGCAAGACACCAAAACTCTATACTAGTGCCAATATGTACTGTCTGGCAGCTGTCCAACAACAATTTCCCCAAAGGGGATCAATAATATATCTTGATAATGATCTGTGCCATGCTTAGTTGTATGTATTAACATGCTCACATCTGCTAATTAGATTTTTCAATGGGGTTTAATAAAGATTGTATTGTTAAATGTATATTTAAAAAGTTGCTTCCAGCTGAGGTTACAGCCCACCAAGATGTGAATGCTATGAGTTTTACCAGTATGTGGTCATGAACCCAAGTACTGAACAAAATACAAATATGATTTGAAGATGGTGGCAGAGGACGTGAATAAATATGCTGCCAGTTTCCATGAAAATTCATCCAACTTTAGTTGAGATTTTTCATTACACCCCAAATGTCATCCTACTGGTGTCAATAAAGATTGATCAAATCAAGCTATTATGATTCTTCCATAAGCATAAATATTTGTACAAAATGCTATGGCAAAGCATCTGATTGTTGAGCTATTTCTGTCTGAACCAAAGTAGTGGAACAACCAACCCACCACCTGTCACTGCAATCCCTAGAGCCAACCTCCTAGCACTACTGAGAAAAAAGTTTTTCAACAATTATTCAGTATGTCCTTAGAGAGTCTGCTGACTGTGATGAAGGCTTTGTCAGATTTAAACATTTCTGAACTCTTTCTTTAATTAAAAAGTGTTAATTTTGATCTCTGTTGCCTGCTGTTCTTTTCTCTCTCCTCTTTCCACTCACCCCAACCGGTCGAGGCAGATGACCGC
>JAUMHL010000014.1:14075143-14166404 GCA_032362345.1 Sandelia bainsii
GGAGAGCTGCTGTAACATGCCAAAATAATTTCCCTCTGGGATTAATAAAGTGTTTTGAATCTTGAATCTTGAATCTAAGATACATGTTTATTAATAAAAACATGTCATATGGTACATACAGCACAATAGAAGGTGTCTTCCATTTTATAATTCTTTCTCAATGACTGGCACAGTGCTCTGTGATTTGTCCTTTTTACAAAATTGCTCTAATTGCAACTTGTTTTTAGGGCCCACTTTGTGAGCGAGAGCGCTGTGAAGCTGAACCACTTAAGTGGAGCAGTTCATTGATATGCATGTCTGAAGAACACACAAAAGTGGTCTGATCTCTTTGGAGGACCTATTTCACTATTAGACTAAATGTTACAGTTGAAGTGAAGCCTCTTTGAGGTGTCAGCATTAGGAGTAATAAAGTATGAGTTTTCAGCACCAAGGACAAGACAAAAATAGTGTGATTTCCGTGGGAGAAAATATATTTGTGAGAATGTAAGTTACAAGAATGAACAAACAAAATCTATTTGAACTAATAACTCACATTTACATTTAAGTTTCACTTTCATGAGATGTAACTGAACAACAGAAAAACTCAAGAGAAAAAAATGATTTGGTTTGGCTGGAAAAACTAGGTGAACCCCAAGGCTTATGACATTAGCATTAACTAACTAATCAGTGAAACCAGATTGGAGGTTTTGAGTTTGTTATTCACAGGAAGCATCTGCTGAAAAAGCTCACAAAAAAGAGAAAGATCTCAGAAAGCTTAGGATCAAGAATATTTTTTTTGCATGAAGCTGAAAAGCGTTACCAAGTAATCTTAAAGAGTTTAAATATTCCTCAGTACACAGTAAGATAAACTTTCTATAAATTGAGACAATTTAGTGCTGTGGTTATAAACTCCTTAGAAATGGGCATCCCTCTAAGATGATGCAAAGGCACAAAAAGCTCAATGAAGTTAAAAAAAGAAGCCGAGGCTTAAAGGAATCACTGGAGCTGGTTAATATCTCTTTACACATATTCCATATCCAAAATATCGTCGTGATTTGGGGCTGCTTTGCTGTCTCTGGGCCTCATGTGACACAGCATGATGACCCTGAACATCAAAGTAAATCTAACACAGTGAGACTTCAAACCAAGAAAATCCACCTAGTGGAGTGACTCTGACGTACTGTGTGTGATGCTCAGAGATGATCCCAGCAGACATCTTAAGGAATATGGCTGAGCTGAAGCTGAAGCTGTTGCGTCACTCAATAATGCTAAATTTCTCCTGACTGAAGGTCTGATCCGTAGCCACTAATTTGTTTAAGGTTACTGCTGCCAAAACAGACCAGTTATGCAAAGTCTTTACTTACTGTTTCCACCAGCACTGTGAACATTTAATGATATAACAATATTTAAAGACACAGTAGATCATAGTTGTTTGTATGTTACTACGTTAAGCACACTGTATTTGTATCTTAAATTAATTAGATAAGTTAATGCACAAAACAGGTTAAATAAGTCATGTATGAGCTTTTAGCTTCCTTCATCTATGCAGGCTGCTGTAAAGTACAGTGGCAAGAAAAAATAAGTGAACTATTGTTGGCATAAAAAGAAAAACACAACCCAACATGAAAACATCATCACAAAGGTAATGTATGGTGGAGGGAGCATCATGATTTGGGGTTCCTTTGCTGCCTCTGGTCCTGGACAGCTTTTCATCATGGGGGGGAGAAATAAATTCCCTACTTTATCAGGTACAGGATACTGTGTGTGTGGCTGTCCACAAGCTGAAGCTCAGTAGAAGTTGGACGGTACAGCAGGACCCAAAACATCAAAGTATATCTATTACAGAATGACCTCAGAGACACAAAATCCGCCTTTTGGAGCGGCTGTGGACTAACCTCAAGAGAGACATTATGACTAGGCTGAAGCAGTTCTGTGAGGAGGAAAGGTCCAAAGTTCCTGCTGGAATTTGTCCAGGTCTAATCAACAGCTATAGTAAGTGTTGTCTTGAGGTTATTGCTGCCAAAGTGGTTCCACCAGTTACTTTTTCCACCATCACTTTGTATGTTTAATGGGTGTGTTCAATAAACCTGTGAAATTTCATGACGGTGACTGTGTTTTATCAGCTTAGAAATATCGTGTTTGTTGATATTTGTGACTTTGGTGAAGATCAGATCACATTTCATGACCAATTTATGCAGAAAAGCAGAAAAAGTACTTTTCTTGTGACTTTATAGCAGGCTATGTTGGTATAAGTGTGTTTGTATAAACTTTAGTTACTGTGTGTATCGTATCATATATTTTAGTACAACTATTTAAAATCATAAACAATAACTCAGTTGTGTAGTGCATGTCAGTGAAATAAAAAAACTTAAAAAATAATAATAATATAATAATACTTTAATAGAAGTTGAATAGAACAAGGTACAGGTACAGAGCTGAGGTTTTGTCCTACACAGAGAAAGAGGGACTCTTAGTTCACTCTTTTCCGTGAGGCTAATTCTGACATGTGCCATTAACCTAACAGAACTTCGTAGGAATGGGAAAATACGACCTGCCTTGGCATCAATTAACAGCGACAACACGGAGCTAATGAAGTTATCTTCCTGTACGCTCAGACCATCACGGCGGAGGCTCCGGGAAGCGGAAGGTGACGTTGCTGAGCAACCAAATGCCCAAACAAGCGCGAGCAGCACTGGAGGAGTTCTATAACGTCACATTAGCATTAGCATCTAAGCTATTTAAAAGTATATATAGTATAACATTTAGCGTTTGATAAACCTTTATATAGCTCTATTTCTTTTGACGTACTAATCAAATGGCAGGCAAGAAGAAAGAAGCAAGTCTGCAGGTTGGGAGAATGGCGTGGTTTATGTAATGTGTTCTTTTACCTCTATGTTTTAAGCTAACTACATTTATGAAGCCCTAAGTTTGTTAATAATAATTTGACTTTTTATGTCCAGGCGTCTGTTACAAATCAAGAGCAGTGGGAAGAGATGCTTGCAACCAAAGGTTTAACAGGTAGGAATTAAAAGGGTTGTTGCTATGTCTAACTAAGAGTGAATACTTTTTTTGCTTCACATCACTAAGCATTTGTCCAGTACTGTTCTAAAACTATGTGATTTTTTTTTTAATTTACTGTATGCTGCTGCCCCTCTGTGTTCACTGGGATAACTGCAGATTGCCTATATGCACCATTCTTCCTCTCTTCATTTCTCTTCTCTTTAATACACAAACACACACCATCTCTCTCCTTTTAGTTGTAGATGTGTACCAACAGTGGTGTGGTCCTTGTCGAGCTGTGGTTAGTCTGCTACGAAAAATAAAGAACGAACTGGGTGATGACCTGTTACATTTTGCCACAGTAAGCCCTACTATATATATACATATGTGAATATACATTGGGAGACTTAATGTTAAAAAAACAAAATTTGCGAGGATGCAGGCAAACTTGTATTTGTGTGCGTTGCAGGCTGAGGCAGACAGCATTGATGCTCTGGAGAGGTATCGAGGAAAATGTGAGCCCACCTTCCTTTTCTATGGGGTGAGTGTGTGTTTGGTATATGTTGTAGGTAAAAGTGTGTTCTTGACATGTAACTTCATATAAGAACTAGCAGACCTTTGTGTTTTGCTTATTTGTCGTTAGTTATTTCAGTAAACTTTATAACACAATCCATTTAAATGTACTGTATAAGAGCCGGGCACCAATAAAATAACTTACTGCTTCCTACTGGTACCAACTTATAGATACAGTGTAAGGAATTAATTCAGCAGTAAAAAGGGGAGAGCAGCCACACAATTATTATTTTTACAGACCAGATGCATTGTGCTTTCTGTAATGTAAAATACACATTGTTGTGTCACTCAGTAATGCATGTCAGAGATAATGCAAATTTGCTTAATGTAGATGTTTGGTCGCTTTAGCAACTGTACCTACATTTCAGTACCAGTAGGAGGCAGTAAATATGTCTGATAGATTACAACCAGAATTACCCAGAACATTGTAAAGTGTTGCTCTTATATCTGTATTTACCTGTTTTATTTTTTGTGTATGTTTTATCCCCTTCCATCCTGACTCTATAATGCTCACCAACACTAATGATGTAAACCAAGAAATAAGCCTACACAGAGTTGTAACCTCTCAGGTGGTGATATCCATTATTTTATTTGAACTGTTATCAGAAACGTGCTAGTTCCTCAGCCCCACTCTTATTTTATTTTTGTTGCTAAGTAATAGGATTATTGCATCTTTGTGGATTGCAGACATAGGCCTCTGTAGTCAAAGCAGCTCAGCATCTCACAGTTTCCTAATTACACTTAATATAAAAAATGGCTACAAAAAACTAAAGATTTGTTGGATGAACAGGGTGGTGAACTGGTGGCTGTGCTGCGAGGTGCCAACGCTCCTCTGCTTCAGAGGATGATTGTAGAAGAACTGACCAAGGAGAAGTTGGTCCTGGAGCAAGGTGGTGAACGCAAAGCGGTGAGACACACACATCTGCATACAGTGATCCATTCGCACGTACAGTTTTTTAATTCTAGACCTGAAACAATAGAACCTGAGCTAAATTTTTAATGTTGTTGGAAATGGTCTGAATACTTACGCAAAGTGATAATTTAGTTTTTCCCTTTAAGGGAAACTGAGTGTAGACTAATGAGAAAGAAAAATGAATTTGAATGGTTGTAGTATCAGGCTGCAGCGTAACAAAATTGAAAAAAATGAAGGGGGTCTGGATACATTCTAAATGCTCTGTATATAAAGACATGTTTGGGCAGTGGGTGTTTTTGTTTTTGTTGTGTCTGCCAGGTTAAAGACAATGGTCTGGCAGATGATGAGAAGAATGAGGAAGAGGCAACACAGCAGTCACAAAATGAAGAAAGCATAATTGGTACTATGGAGACAATATAATCAAATTTGCATCCATGTTTTGTCGTTATTGGCCTTATTATTTTTGTTACTGTGATTACCATTGTTTACCAGTGCTTTTTTGCAACATTTTACATTTTATCAGTCTTACTGACCAGCACTCAAACTGCTGTCTCTCGTGTAGTTCCTGCTAGTAAATCCTACACAGTTGCCATCATCAAACCAGATGCCGTTGCTCATGGCAAGGCAAATGAGATCATTATGAAGGTACATGGGGACTAACTCTGCTCATATTCTGGGAAAACATGATTGTCTTTAGCCTTTGTGCTTACATTAATTCACTATGTTACTCCCTTGGCTAGATTCAAGATGCTGAGTTTGAGATACTGGCCCACGAGGAGCGCACATTGACCGAGGTTGAGGCTCGAGACTTTTACCAGCACAAAGCAACAGAGGTATGGTGTAGTTAATCTAATGGAATAGAAAAGAATTGTATTGAGTCATAGCAAACAGGCACATGTAATGCAAACGTACAATTTATCAAGACAGTGCATTTTGTAGGTTAATACAGTACATACCAGTCAAACAGCTAATGGGTTCAGTGTAGATTGCTGCTGGGTTCAGTGTAGATTGCTGCTGGGTTCAGTGTAGATTGTGAGGTTATTCTGGGCAATTTGAAGTCAACATCGTAATGGGAGAGCAGTCGCAAAAATCATTCCAGTTAGTTTGCAAAGCATCACACTGTCATCTGCATTTCTGCATGTCTCAAAATAGCGCTGCTTTGTAAGCATCTTTTTTCCCTTTTCTTATTTTTTGCTTATTGTGCTGTTTGTGATGAGACTACATAATTAGAGATTCAGAAAAATGTGAGAAAAGGGGGGCAGGTGAATCAATTTTTGTATACTTGTATCTGCCTTTTGTAGTTAGTTTATACAAATTTTCTTTTCCCCTTCTCATTTTGTAAATGTACAACATAACTTCTCAAATCTGAAGCGTGGACTGACATAAAACAACCTGTTCCATGTTCTGCTGTATATGTTTAATACATTAACATACTGTATGCCTCTGTATGTGCTTGTGTGTATGTGGTGGTGGTTTGTAGGCTTGCTTTGAGGACTTAGTGCAGTTTATGTCAAGTGGTCCCTCCCATATTCTGGTACTCTCTCAAGTGGAGGGCTCCACCAACGTCGTGCCAGCTTGGCGTGAGTTCATTGGCCCAGCAGATGTAGAGGAAGCCAGGAGTCAAAAGCCAGAAAGGTAAGTTACTAAAAGTTATTCATACGCTTCATTTAGAAAAACAGAGTTTAACAAATATCAACATCATTCAGACTGCTATAAACTCTTAGCTTCAGAATGATGAAATTATCTTTTAAAAAATAAACAGTTATTCATATTATAGATATTCAGTCGTGTGAAACAATCTCAGCTCAAACTCCAAAAAAAAAAAGAATGAGCAGCACATTCTCGCCTGCTCCATCAGACACACCCAAATATTTTGCTTCTCTCTGGTTCAGCACCAGCAGAGCAACCATCTGTTCTCCTCTCCTTTCTCCCCCCTGGCTCCCTGCAGCTTGCGGGCACAATATGGCACACAGACACTGTTCAATGCAGTGCACGGTAGTGAGGACAGCGACCGGGCCAGCAGGGAGCTTGCCTTCTTCTTCCCCAACTTTAGGATGGCCTCGGTAACAGAGCAGGATGGGGAGGAAGAGCATGTGGAGAGGACACTGGCTCTAATCCGGCCTGACGTTGCCAGAGAGAACAGAGGTGGGGCTTGTGCCAAATACACAAGTACACACGTTTGTGAGTACAGATATACATAAAAAGGTGGTTCATATTAATATTGTGAGACTGTTCATTGATTTCTTTAGCAAACATGCTGAATGACACAGGTGCAGTTGTAGATTTTTTTTTGCTAATCTTTAGTTGCATTGGTCAGTTTTTGCAGAGGTAATGCAGATAGTGTGGGGAAATTTCTTAGACTTTCCAACTGGAATACAAGGAATACACAATATTCCAATAGCATCTGTTATATTGATTGACTAAATTATTATGTATTTCATTACTGTGGTTTTGCAGAAGAGATATTGGCCGAAATCCACAAGTCAGGCTTCACCGTGGCCCTTCAAAGAGAGGTGATGTTGACAGAGGAGCAGGTCAGACAGTTTTACTTCCAACATGTTGAGGAGGACTACTTCCCTGCACTTGTTCAAAGCATGACCAGGTAATTTACACATGCTCTACAAGCATCTAAAAATTAGTATTTTACTGCAAAAGTTTACATAACATGCATATTTACAGCGGGCCAGTACTAGCTTTGGCTCTGGCCAGAACAGGAGCTGTCCATCACTGGAAGAAAATCCTTGGTCCTTCTGACATTAATAAAGCCAAAGAGGACAGTCCTGGCTCGTGAGTGATGTTTGTTCTATTCATTCACATGTTGAAATCAGTGCTGAGAAGTTACTGTGCTATAATTACCAATAGAAAAGCTTCACTGTTAATCCATCTGACAGCTTATGAGGAACTCCTATTCTGCCCTCTTTTTTTAACCTTGCCAGGTTTTGCAGGTTAATGTACAATGAAAAAGAGGAAAGATTAGCTTTTTGCACTGACATTCATTCTACAATCACAAAGGAAGAATTCAATTAGATAACACAGAGGCACAGATTTATTGAAGTCTCACTCATGCATGGTCTAATCATGCCTGTGATGCTGACTTCAGTCTAAGGGCCCAGTTTGCTGTGGAGAATGAGCCCATCAATCAGCTACATGGCAGTGCAAGCCCTGAAGAGGCAGAACGAGAGATCAACTTCTTCTTCCCTCAGCAACGGACACTAGCAATGATCAAACCTGATGCCATGGAGCATCACAGAGGTCCTATAAGAACAACATAGAAATGTTCAGATTTACTCTTGTTTATATAAATGTCCACATTATCATATTGTGTTATAATATTTCTTCTACTCCCTCAAACAGAAAGTATTTTGGAGGAGATCAATGGCAGAGGTTTCTCTGTCACACAGCTGAAAGAGATGGTGCTGTCAAGGGAGTTGGCTGAGGAGTTTTACAAAGAGCACAGAGAGAAGCCTTTTTTCAGCCAGCTGGTGGAATCCATGTGTCGGTTAGTCTATCCCAGGATACAGCCACAGGAGCGGGGCAAAGTGACTACAACAGATCTGCCCTAATTGCTGTGGCCGTTAGAAGTTTTAACAGCACTAACAGTAATCTTAGCAGGTTAGAATCAAAGCAGCCTCAGACAAGTGGCTAGGAAGTCCATCTCTATTTCACTCTTTGTTCCACCAGAACAAAGATTCTAATCTAGATTTTAGAATTATCTTCCGCTCCGATTAGCCCCTTCCGTTGGTTATTACATAACTGCTCGGACAGTTTTTCACATTAAAGGTTTTTTGGGGGGAGGTTTGTCTTAATCCCTTTGCCACCAGGGAATTCCTATTGTATTCTACAGTCAGTGGCCACTTTTTTAGGAACACCTGTACAATCGAATGCAATCCTATAATTCTACTAATAATAATTCTATCTGTTTAATATTGAGTAGTGGCTGGAGCTATTATGTACACTACATAGCTATATTTATACATATTTGCATAAATCCTAAATCAATTCAAGTCAGTTTAGTTTTATTTATATAGCGCCAAATCACAAAGAATCATCTCGAGGCACTTTACAGTTTGATAAGATCGTCAAGTTATATTAATATTTTATTCACATCTGTACAGTTCAATCTCAACGTGCAATATTATCTCTAATTTTTGTTAAATTGTATTTTATTTTTGGTGACTGTTCTTGGTGATCTTGGATCTTCTGTTTCTGTCAATTGAGCTGCATGTGAATTTCCCTGGTGTGGAATCAATAAAGTATTATCTATCTTATCTAACATCCTGTTATTGTTTCAGGGGGCCCTGTTTGATGCTCATCTTGACCAAGGAAAATGCAGTGGAGGAGTGGAGGGCCATGATGGGTCCTACAGACCCTGACCAAGCTAAAGTGACCTCCCCAAACTCCCTTAGAGCCCGCTTTGCCTCCGACACTCTCCACAACTCAATCCACGGCTCTTCCAATGAGCAGCATGCAGAAGAGAAGATCCATTTTATTTTCGGTGACATCAGATCAGACACTGGGCTTACCAGTGATGGAGAAACTGACAGAACCCTTTCAGGTAATCATTCAATGTGTGTAATAGTCATTTCCATCTGTCACACCATCTGGTTGTTCTAATGTTTGTGCTTTTGTTGGTTTTATGTTCTACAGCTGCTAAAGATGATACGCCTATGTTTTAAGGCTGAAATGACAAATACTCTCAGGATTATCTTTATTGTTGAACAGTAACAGTATTATCACAGATACCTTCTTATTTAGTAAATTAAATATTATACCATGAATATTTTTTTTATTTTTAAAGTTTTTCTACTACAGAAATATATTTAATATAACAATGCTATTCCAATGTAACATAAAATAGGTGTGCACAATTATTAGGCAACTGCAAACAAATAACCTCTTTCCTGAATGTGCATCATAAACTAACAAAGAACAAACATGTTTACAAATAATACATTTGTATTTATTGCCCATTTAAATATGTATATTTACACAGTCTCTCTCAGTCAAGGGATGAGATCACGTGGAATTGTTTCTACAGACTTAATACTGAGGTTGACAGAGTTTGGTGCTGGAACAATGTGAAAAAATATTTAATCAGAACACTAATTTGCCTAATAATTATGTACACATGTGCTTGTAATAAAGATCAGTTTCTTTTCAGCAACAGAGCAAGACAATTCTGCCAATGATAACACAAGAATGTCAGAACCTGCAACTGAAGACTTTTCTGCTAACCATCAACAACATGAAGGTATGCAATGAGTAAGAAAGAGGAATGTGTAAGAGAGATTTTCACCAACATAGTAATGATTCCGATACAAGGCCATTATCCTGCAAATGGTTAGAGTAAATGCTATATACACAACATATACACAACCATCTCTAAACATTCTACAATCCATCGTGCACCACAGGAAATGCTCAGTTTAGCAAATCTTTTCAGAGGTTACTAACGATATTTAAAGGTAATGTTCTATTTTTGATGTGAAACACCTGAAAACGCCACTACGTTTTTATCTTTGTGAGGCTACATTTTACTTCAAGAGAAAACACAGACTCAGTCAGACTCTTTCTGTGCATGCTCTGTCTTTCAGGGGATTAATCTCCTGAAATGGGACACAGCAATTACTACATTATGTTTTGGAAATTGAGAGTAGCTAGGGAGTACATGCTTCTCGTTATACTGACAATTCAGATAGCTTCCATCTCTCCTGTTTCAGAGAAAACTGATGCCACTTATTTTCATAATGTCCCAAACAGCAACTGGAATTGAGATGTAATTTGCTCTTACTGTCTAGAGTGAAGTAAATCTTGACCAGCTGCACCGAGGCTGTGAAAAACAGATTCAATGCAAATACAGTATGCTACACCCTCTTGTATAAACAGGTTTAAGAGATAACATGCCTGTCTAAAAGTTCTTTGCCTGAATTTCAGTTGTTCAGTAATAATTGTATTTTTTTGCAGAATGTGTCTTTTTCGTCTTTCAGAAAAGCTGATAAAATCGTGATTCTTTATTTTGCAGGTAACCCACTTGATTCAGATCCTTGCAGTCCACAGACAGGAGAGAGTGACAATCCAGAGCACCGCAACTGAATCAGCAGAGCTAGTATTTTCTGATGTTTCATTAGCTTATTCCGCAACATTATGGGACCATCACAGTATCGGTCATTCTGTGAATCATGAAATAAACAGGACAAATATAATGGTGCCTGAAAATGCATGAACCAAATATGACTTCAAGTGTGACTCAATTTTCACACAAATCCTAAATCTACATAAAAGAAACCTGAGTGAACAAATGACTCAAAAAATACACTTAGTCATTTGTTTATTGTTGAAAGTTGTCCAATCTTCTGTATTTGTGTGAATGCCTGCTTTCAGTAGGGGGTGTGGTTAGGGTTGTTATCTGCATGATCCATTTTCTGTTGAGCCTCAGTTAACAGACGATTACCTTGACATTTTCCTCAGACTTCATCAATGATAACAAGCCGTCCTGATCCAGAGGCAGCAAAGCAAGCAGACCACATCATGATACTGCCACCACCGTGTTTCACATAAGGTTCTTTTTCTGGAAGGCAGTGTTTGGTCATCCTTTCAAATGAATTGATAATCCTAGAGGTTAACATACTTTTACCACACACAAATATGTAAGAAGTTAATGTTTTGTTTCATTTATTTCCTTTTTCTAATTCTAGGCCTTTTTATAGAGAAATACAGAAAATCGTAGAGGGTTCACAAGCGCCACTGTATTTGACATTTACACTTTTTAAAGGTGGTACCTTGACACCATATATTCCTCAGCCAGTAAAAAGGTGTAATTGTAAATAGCCATCAAGTTCTTTAATGCTGCTGACAGTCCTAAAGACTGTCTTGGCTCACAGCAGCAGCTGTAGGGTACATGACTAAGAACTGTCTTGGCTCACAGCAGCAGCTGTAGGGTATATGACTAAGAACTGTCTTGGCTCACAGCAGCAGCTGTAGGGTATATGACTAAGAACAGGATCATACAATCACCACAGAGCAGCTGTTCACATTTAACTTTGCTGAGTTCAGAGAACAATGTGTCACTGTAAGTCTACAATAAATTGTCAGTATCAATGTAACTACTACCATGCTGTGACAAGAATGATGTGATTAAGTATTTGTCGACATTTTCTTGGTTGCATAATAATATGCAAGTATGTTAACAACTGAGGATAAATTGCTCTAGTTAAATTAGAATAATATCCCATAAAAGCTTATAAAAGGTCTTATAAAAGTTCTTGGCATTATTAGCTGCGTACTGGGAGTTTTGTTGAACTGAAATTTATAAATTAAACTCAACCAGAGTAGCTGGTATATAGGAGGATGTTTAACATCTAGGCACCGCAGTAATAAATCAGGTTACTTGGGATAAGGATACTACAACAACTTTGAATAAGATATTTATTTAGCAAATAAAATCAGATTTATTTGTTAATAGTTTCAAAGTTTGCATCAGTCATGATTCCTGAAAACTAGGAACTGTTCCAATAAGTAAAACAAAATGATGCTGAATATAATTTGTACAGAAAAAGTCATCTGCCAAAAAAGTCTCTAATGCTCTTTCTGTTGGGGCTTTGTCCAACTTTGTGCTGCCTGGGAATGTCCTCAGGTGGAGTGTCCTCCCAGTCGTTTGCAGCCTCCAGTAAGATGGCTTCATCAATGTCATCTTCTGTAAAAGATCTCTGGAACATCTCCATGATGCTCCTCTGCTTAGGGTCCTGAACAAATCCAAATAATCAGACTGATTCTGCAGACACATGTTAAGGCACAACATTACATATGAAGTATTTATATATATATACATGCAGAATTTACCTTAGAGTGGAAACTGGCATTCAGTGCGTTGTCGGAGAGGTTAGACTCTGACAGACCCACTTGCTCCAAAACATTCATTTTTTCCTGGATCATTGGCCTGGATCGCGACATGAAAGAAAAGTTTGTATTCTACAGCAAATTCCATTAAATATGCTATTTGCCAAAAAAATGCATATTACACAATCTGCATTAATTTGACCCCCAGCTGTTTCACTTTTGGCTCAGTAGCTGCCAGTAGTGGAATAATCATAAATATGGGAGGAAACACAGTTCGAATAGCCATGATAATCCCTGTAGTTACCACAGGTGATCATCAGCGGTTCCCTTGGCAACCAGATAGTGAATGTTCACATTACTGGTTTGTCCAATACGGTGCACCCGATCCTCTGCCTGAATGAGAACCTGCAGGAAAAAAAAGTCAAGGACTGCTTGAGAAAAATTAAATTATGGCAAAATGAAAAGTTGTAAATCAGGCATACAGCATAACTGACAGCCATAATTAATTAAGATTCCTCCTGGAAATAAAGCTGTACTGGAACAATTGCCTGGCTGTGTAGTCTTGGATTTATCCACTTTTAGTTTAGCATGAACACATGAGCAAAACTGTAATAAATTGTGCTCCTAATAAAGTAGAAATGTACAGTATTTTGTGGTGATATCCCCTCATAGCTTACCCCAGGGTTCCAGAAAAGCTCAGCAAAGATCACCAGATCTGCAGAGTGCAGGGTCAGACCCATGTTAGCTGCAGTGATGGACAGCACCGCCACACAGGTCTTGGTCGAGTACTGAAACCTCTCACAGAGCTGCTGTCGCTCAGCTGAGGGAGTGGTCCCATCAATACGAATGAAACTGACACTCTGTAGAGGAAATGAAAGGCACTTTTAATACTTGTGCCAATGCAAATAAGCAGCTCTGCTCTTATAAAACTTCTGATAATTCATTGTAGTAGTATGTGCTCAAACCTGCCCACACTTGTTCCCTGCAGCTACTGACAGAGTTGCCCTAAGCAATGACGATCACTCCCACAAAATATCTCATCCAAGTTAAAAATCCTTTTATGCCACAGTTGTATTGTTTTGCATACATAGCCTTGTGTACAGTGTGACATCTGCATGTCTTACTCACCTTTTTCCCCAGTTCGGAAGTGATATGATCCAGGACTAACTTATGATGAGCGAACACTAGAAACTTCTCCCTCCCACATTCCAGCATGTCTGTGATGTATTCCCTGCCATAGACAAAAACAGTGTAGCTCTCAACTATTTCAAAGAAGCGCATTAAAATATTCAGCCTTATTGTGCACCCTTCAAGTCATCTCAAATCCAGTGCAACCACAATAGTCTGACAAAAGTTTCAGATTCATTTTAAATCTCAGTGTTCATCAGATCTAAGCGGAACTGACTTACTGATCCCCACCATTAAAGTGTCTGTACTTACATAATGGCTTGTAGCTTGGCTTCAGCTGTGTGGTTATAAAAGATGAGAAGGGCTTCCTTCTCTTCTATTTTCTGAAAGAGAGATAAGGAACAACACAAGATAAGTGACAAGAGATTCTGTCTGATGACTTGATAAGACCGCCATTACTCTGAGGAGCAGTATGATTAGACATAATCAAGATCAGCAACTCCCTCCCACCAGAAGGCTCACTGGAGTATTCTGGGTCGGCTTTAAAAGCGCTTGTATGAGTTTGAGGCCTGAAAAGGACTCACTTATGAAGAGAACAGGACCAATGCATCACTTCCTTGAGTTCAACAAGGGTTCCTCGACCTTTTCCTAACTGCGATGCCTTTTTATATAAGATTTTATTAAGTGGAACACACTGTTGTATTATATTTTAAGGACTTGTTGTGGGATGTACAGAAAAGGTCAATCTTGTGGTATTTTGTACAATTTATATTAAATATTTGAACTCATCAGTAGTTGACATTTTCTGTGACTTAATCTGGGGGCCCGATCTGCCTCTTATTAACTATCTATGTACAATGGGTTATGTTACCAAGTTTTTATGGACTACATCGGATTTGTTTGACCTCTCATGTTTGTGTTTTGGATGCATTTTATCAGGAAATTTTAAGTTGGACTATAAAGGTAAAGGTTGATTATAAAGAAACAATCAAACATCTTACTGCAACAGAATTCATCGTAGCTTTTCTAAGAAGTTGGCTGGTTTACATCTTCCAATATATTATTTCTTCTAGATTAACAAGTTTTTGATTAACTGATTATCTATGAATACTTCTTTTTTTCAAAAACTTCAAACTATGCAACATTTCTAGTATTTCCTGGGGCTGTGGGGAAATTGGGGAAAACTTACGTTGCGGCGTTCCTTGGCTAAATCCTTGGCAGCAGCTGACAGAGCAGCTTTTGTGCGGGTGTTGATTGCATCTATGGTGATTGTGACAACCTTGCGTTGTTTAGCAGGAAGCTGGGAGAGGACGTCTGACTTGAGGCGGCGCAACATCAGACACTCCTCCAGCAACAGCTTCAACTCCCCAAGGTTAGAAGAGCCTGAGTAGTCCCAGCCCCAAGTCATCTAGGGAGAAGGGAATTTAAAAAATATTGGATAACAGTGGTAAAAGGACACACACAAGGTAATGGTGACACATCACTAGACCACTGAAGCTGTACATATTCTGTATAGAAAGAGCTGAATATAAATATCAAGGTTCTGTTTATTCTATATTGGTGCTGAAAAGCCCAGATTTTAGTCACTGAAGTCAAACTTCTTCTGTGATATATTTACAGAGAAGGTCCACAATTTTCAACATTAGTCATCATGGCTAAATTAAGCATTTGGCCTTTAATTCATGCACCTTGTTCCCTACTTGGGTTCACTAAAATTAACTAAAGAAAATGAAAGTAGTGAGAGCAGAAAAATATGAAATAAACTGATTCAGTAGCCAGTTTAACATTTGTTTATGTACACACTGTACATCGACACATCCCAGCTTTAAAGCACACTAACTTATCTTTATAATCCTATTGTTTCAAGAGTTATCCTAGTGCTCACACAAACTACAGACTATACATTGTAAGTGAGACCTATAAATATTTACTAATCCCACCCCTGAAGTCTTCTCTGTTCTCTGAGGTCCTGGAATTACAGCTCAGTGTCATTAAGCATCACACTTGAACAGACAAGGATCTTCAGACTTAAGCTACCTGTTTGGCATCACAGTAGCGCAACGCAAACTCATGGAAGCGAGGGAGGAGTGTGGGTCTGACAGCCAAAATCTGGGTGTAGAGCTCAGAGGGTCTGGACATGGCAGGGGTCCCAGACAGAAGAATCACTCTTTTTGCTGCCTGGGGGTGGACAAACAACTGATCAAGAGTGGCAACAACAGATCAAGAAATTAAACGCAACTACCAGATATTTCACCAAACCACAGGACACTGCTGCAGTGTATCAGCTACAGTTGCTTTATGGTTCTTTAATATACAGTGCTGTGGAAGAATTATTTGTCTCCTTCCTGATATTTCTGTTTTTTGTTTTGTTTTGTTTTTTGGCATATTTGTCAAAACTTAAACTTGATTGCTGTTCTTGCCACCAAGGGTGCCACAATCAGTTATTAGGTTTAAGGGGCAATTACTTTTTCACATAGGGTCAGGCAGGTTTGAACTTTTTTCCCTTAATAAATGAAATTATCATTTAAAAGATGAAATACTCAGCCTTCAGTGCGTCCTCTACAAACATTTCCACTATTTTCCAACTCGCTGTTCCACCACAGTAGTTTATTATGCCTGTCAGTCATTCACTAATATTGACTTTATGCATTTTAGGTGGTTATAGTACAGTGTGGTATAGTTTAGGTGAAATTAAGAATTCTGTTTTCATCTCATGAGAACTGAAACTAGAGTGAGTCATGTTATTCCATGTCTATACAAATTTTTTTACCAATTAATTTAAATTTCATGTTTTGAATATCAGAGATGACACAACTCCGTCGTACGCTTTGGATGGATTTTTTTTTTTTCCTTCAGATTTTGGTTTAATTACTCAAATAACTGCAACCTCTGCATCTATTAGTTAAAAAAGTTTAAACAAAAAAAAGATTGTCTCATGGCAGAAATCCCAGATCTAGTTTGCAGTGGAAATCAAATCAATTGTTCATCTAGCCTAAGATCTATCTGACTGCCAACTTTATGTAAATCTGGGGTCTGTTCCAAAGGTTTTAATTAATTATGAGTCATTTTGTTGCAAAATCTGGAACACCACCAAATCTAATTTGTGACCTAAAGGAAACTTTTACAAGAAGCCTTTTACTGAGCAAAGTTATACTTCAGTACTTCAATACTGCTTCTTTGAACAGCTTCAGGTAGGTATTCTTTGATCCTGATTTCCTGCTGAGAGCCAAGCAACAACACTATCAAGTAAATATATTATTTTGTTTGGCTTAGGTAATAAAATAACTCCAAATACAAATTTAGATCAAAGAGAACAGAAAGAAAAGCACCTTCAGCAGAGGCAATGCTGCTTTACAACGAGCAGTCTTCATGTTCTTCAGAAAATGCGACTCATCCTGCGAAGAGAGACAAAACACTTTTTACAGCATAACTGCCTTTTAGGGCAGAATTGTTTCATTTAATCAACTGACTGATTCATAGGTAAAACACTGAGCCCGTTTACATGCCCATAAAAATCAGATAACTGGGAGTAATCAGATATACTTCAGAAATGCGATAATCCCTGGTTTACATGTTTCAGTCCATTATCGGATTTCTTTCAGAGTATGTACGTACGTAGCAACGTAAGACTAAAAACATCCGGTCTTGTCTTGTGGAACATGGCAACGCCTACAGTCTTATGTGGCAGCTAATAGGCTGCAAAATAGGCAACACGCTGCAGCTGTCCTTCGTTTATACTCCATGAGGAGACAATGACAGTTGGCTTTCATACAACAAACATCTCACTTCCGTTTTCTACGATTTCTTTTCCCCAGATTAACATGTATACATGCACGAAGAGTATTGGAGTATTGGGGAGAAATCCAGGTTTCTTTATCCTATTTCTCAAAATCAGATAACTGCCGTTATCTGATAAAGCCCATCAGATTATGCCATTTTTAGTGTGCATGTAAACGTGCCCACTGTTTAGCCACACAACTAACCATGATGAGAACACTGAAGGGGCGTCCTTGTTGCTGCTTCTCTATCCTACTCAGCAGATCATAGCTGATGATGTTTACCAAACCAGACCGCAGATTGTCTTTGGCCTTCACAACCACATTGATGCTGTCAGGACTCAGGGAGGGGAGCCAGCGTCTGAAGGCCTGCAGGCATAGAGACTTACTCGAATAACAGATGCAGAGTGAAGCAAAATTCCTCCAATTAACAGCACTGGTTTTCAGGCTGTACTTTTCCCACTAACCACTGGAGATATTCAATTTCTTTACATTTGTAATTAACATAAAAAATACTTTTGTCACACACAGCTGGGCTGAACATTAACAATCACTGCCACTATTAATTTATTGTAAATATTATCAGTGTTTCCATTAGAAACAAAAAATCATGTGATTTAAAACACGTCCACTGTGGCCTGAATATTTCAGACAATTCACTTACTTGCTCTCCATTGGCCTGTCAACCTGGCTTAAACTCACTAAGTTAGAACTCACATGCTTTGCAGTAGATTTGGCCAAATGCACAGTGTAGATAAGCCAGACAGAGTAATGGGACAACATCCTGTGACTAAACTCTGCTCTGTGATTCCAACTCCTGATTAAGGGGCTGTATTTGATCCATGGAATCTATTTAAAGATCACACTATTGTGTCAACAGACAGAAGGCCAACTAAAGCTCTTCTGAAAATGTGCTGCCTGTTAATGCTGCTACAAGTTCAGCATAGCATAAATGCCACAGAACACGAGACACACAGTTAGACAAGACGACATTGTATAAAATTAGAAAGCATTGTAATTGTAGGGAAAACGGGCACAAAGATTCACTGACATTTCAATGATCCCAAAAGTGAAGGTGTCTGAGGGGCTTTGTGTTATAAGACTCATACCTGTCTGCTATAAAAAATAAATCTTAAATAGTGAAATGACTGCTTCATTATTTTTTGTTAACCAATAAAAAAAGTGAATGTTTAACGATTACGATAACCATTTCAGTTTTCAATATTTTTGTCAAACATTTGCTGATTTGCTGTCCACACTTTTCTTCATCTTCATGAGAGTAAACTGAATATCATTGAATTTCGGACTGCGAGGTGGTTAAACAAGCTAATTTAGTTGGGTTTTGATTAATTATTATTATTGGCATATTTCTTACTTTATAGACAAAACAATCTATTAAATGATAAAATAATCAGCAGATAACTCAAAATGAAAATAAACATTATTTGCAGCACTAGTAAACAATATATTTCAAGCTTGGATGTCAGGAAAAGCAGATATGGGAGAGAGACAGAATTTTAAGAAGCAGCCAAATAAATATGCCCTGTAAGCATCTTCATCATAAATCAATGTTTCACAATTCAAATTAGCATCTGCTTCCAGATATGGAAGCATGTTATTCAATAACACCACCTTCCTTAGTGGAGATAAAATACCTAACAGATTGCCAGCAGTCCTTGAGGAACAGTATTAACATTATTCAATTGCAAAGAGCTTTAAGAAGAAACCAGCATTACAATGTGTAGGGCAGACCTTCTGTCAAAAAAGGGCTACAAGGATTTCCTTAAGAGGCTGCCAGCTGACTTAATGCACATGATAATGACACCATTAAACAGAAACGGAGATAAACTAACACCTACAAAGTAATGAGGTTTTTTTTTCCTTCAAGGCACAAAACAGGAACTGTTGAACGTTTTTACCTCAGCCCAGGTGAAGCGTACAGAGGAAGGAGCCACCACTAGTAAGGGCCACTCATTTCTATAGTAGGCTGCTATGCAGATGGCCTGTACCGTCTTCCCCAGGCCCATGTCATCAGCGAGAAGGAGGCGGCCTTGTTTAGATACTGCAAAACTACAGAGACACACAGAAATCACTGCAGCAGCCTTATAAATTTATAACAGAGAAATAGCATATTGACTTCTTATGATAAGTCTTCTTATGATAAGCATCTCTTCATTTGCATCAGACTACGCAAACTGTAGATGTTTTATTGTATTGAGTTAACGGTTAAACCATCCAGAAAGAGCACCTACTTGACTCCCTCCCTCTGAAAGGGCATGAGGCTGCGGGTGAGTGAGGGGTCGATGCTGGAAAGGTCTGCCTCGGGGACATCTAAAGACCTGGCTTCAGTCCCGTCAAAGCTGGCAGAGAAAGTCTGGATTACTGCCCTGGGCAGAGGCTCCACCTCTACTGTTGCTATCCCACTGAGGAGATCCACTGGGTATGGAACACAGTACGGTCAGACAAGATGGCAAATGTAACAGAGACAAAAACAGAGATAACAGAATAAATAGTGTTACTCACTGAGTCTCTTGTAATCCTCAAGTGAAAAGCTCCACTTTCTTGTTTTAATATCTGCCAATTAAAAAAAAATGTATTAAAAAACATAAAATGTAAATGAAACATGATGAATGATGGCTGCACAATGAGGATATAAATCACAAGAAGTCACTATTACCATAGTTTTTTGTTGCCATTTGTTTGAACGCTGCGATGACATCGACATGATAACCAACGTCAACCTCAAACTTATTCCGAGACATCAGGATGCACTGGCCCTGCAGAGCGGCTCCAGGTTTCTGCCAGCCGTTACACAGCTTCAACAACGCCGCCAGCGCCGCACCATCACGAGCTTGGCTGGTGGCTGCTGCAATGTCCACTGCTTCCATTCCCTCCAGAGGCCTCAAAGACACAGAAGCAATAGAGGCTGCCTGCTCCACTGCAACAAAGAGTCAGGACATGAGAAGACGCAGTAGCAGCCCAGAGGAGACAAATACTCTGTCTTACCTTTAAATTTAAGCTACTTCTGAGAATAGACATTTCCCTAATTACATACTTAGCTGTTGATAGTCCACCAGGCTGAAGTTCCACATCTTGGTAGCAGGGTCTAAAATAGTATAAGAGTATGAAACTAATTATTTTCCCAGAAGACACTACAGACATTGAGATGAACATATAAACCAGACATATGGTGCAGAAGAACTTCTCTAAGAGTGAAAGTTTTGTGTACCTGGTGTTCGTAACAAAGAATAAGTCTGATTCTTTAACCAATACTTAGCAGTTTATAATGTTGTTACAGAGAAGAGTTCATAACTAGTATGTCCTTTAGGTTTTCTGATTTTACATGCTGGATTTCATTTTAAATTTGCAATGAAAGCTGCAACAAATAACTATAAAGTGAGTGAGTATTCAAAAAATACTGAGGTATGTTGACCTACTAAGATATGGTGCTGCAGAACCTACTTGAGCTACTGACCACTTTGTTCATTTGGTCAGAGTTAGATGCAGAAATGAGCCTAATAATGCTGAGAAACAGAATGTTCACTGCTTTGTCATCCTGTCTGTCTTAAATATTGTGTTTGTGTTTAAATTCCAGTTCAGTTTTGAACTGCAGGGTGTATGTAACCAACCTTTAAATTTAAAAAAAATGTGTGTCATTTTTATTTTTTTGTGCTCATACTTAAATGTATCTACCTGCCTTTCCCACAGGTTGAAGATGTATTGTGGATGAAAAGAAGTCAGCTGCAACACATCATAGTTGAATGGACAGATACTTACCATAGTTCTTGGAGGGAATGGATTTGAAGACAGCTATAAGCTCTGCATGGTAGCCCACTTCTACTCTAAAGCGGTCTTCTGTGTGAGGTACACACTTTCCTCTAACTGAGATGGCAGGCTTTTTTGCAGGTGCACCATTTAAGCTGGAGGAGTTTGAGAGATGCTGCACTACAGGACTTTGGGTACATTTACTAGTTGCTTGCTTGTAGAATGAACCAACACCAGAGCTGCTGGAGATTAGATTAGGTTTGGGCTGAGCTGGGTTCACACAAAGACTTCCACCCCCAGATGGGACATGGCTGTTTGGGACGTGGTCTTTCTGAGGAAGTGCATCGATAACTTCTATCTATGAAGAAATATGATACAAAACATTACAAATGCTGTAAGTTACTTAGGGTCAAAAAGGATATATTTAACAACGTATGCACCAATCTCACCTGTCTCGAAGAAGCAGAGTTACAGTGCGTACTCTGGCCGATTTGGTTACATGAAAACTGCTGATGCTTTAGTCCCTGACTGTGGATGTTGGAGGTCTGTGCGTCTTTTCTGGGTGGAGCAAACCTTTTTGGTGCAGAACTTGATATGCACATGTCTCCATGATGTGCGATGGTAGCACGGTCCGGTTCAATGCTCTGTTTAGGAGGCTGTATCTGTACTGAGCTCTGATTATTGGTGCTTATAGTCTGTGCTAGTCTTTGGGCTCTCCTCTCCAAAGCCTTCCGTCGATTCTCCTCAATCTTTCTCTGCTGCTCTGCAGTCAGCTGATTAGACATGTTGCACTCTGTTGCAGCTGAACAGCTAAAGCTAACTAGCACAAACTAAGATGACTATCATCTACATTTCGAGTTAGCCAGTATGTCTAGTTACCTGCAAACAAGTGATCCACGTAGGTCCAACTGGAATTTTAAAACAAGTACGACGCTAAAACTTTGTAGAACCGCTAATATACTGCACTGCAGCGGCCACTGCTAATGGTAGCAGCTAACGAAGTTAGCCTGAGCATCAACAGTTAAACTTGTCAACAAAATGTATCGGCAGCATCACAGCGGTGGTAGACGTGTGAGTATTCAGTCATATAATAACAGACGGTCAATAGCGTATTCTGCAGATGCCAAATATACTGAAGTGCATCAAATAAAAAAAAGTTAGAAACATTTATTTAATGTCAGCTTACTCGCTTGTCTGCCGCGCAGGAAGTGACGTAGGAAAACAAGCAGGCACGTGGAGGTGGCCGTTGCTAGGCTCTGAGTTTTAATGGCGGGCGTCAGCTGGGTTATATCTGCTGTCAACACCAGTGTCCTGTGTTGGTATTGTCCATATAGGCGGTATTTTAGATTTAATTTTCAGTTATTTCTTTCTGTTATCTAGCTAAAATAGTCACTTGTCTTGGCTGGAACATATTTTCAGCAGTTAGCTTACTTAGTCAGGCAGTACGTTATACCTGGAGTGCGGTGTAAGAGCAATCACAGAGAAAACCAGCAGGAGTGAGAACTACACTTTAATGTGTCAGTTCACTGTCGGCAGCCGATTAAATGTTCACCCCGTGACCACTACCCTGACCGCAGCCTTATAAATCTGGACAAAAAGGAAACACGTCTCTGCTGGAGGACACAGACCGTAGGTGTGTTCACCTCACGTTTGTTCTGTCTGCTCTGCCCACAATCAGCTACCTTCTATTTATCAAATGTCTCTAAAGACAGCAGACAGACTTCTGCTATATGCATAGAAATTAACCCAATATTGTTTAAGCTAATTAAATTAATTAACTCTAACTTATCCAGGTACAATACAAAAACACTGCTTACACTGCACATTTTCAAGTACATTCTCATTTTGGATGCAAACTTTTCACTTGTCACAGAGTATGTTCACATCGTGGTATAGTTCCTTTCTCACTGGAAAAATTGTAAGGACATGTTTTCTCACATTTAGAGACCAAATGATCAATCAAGTCATCTGCAAACTGATATATTTGAGTTGGTAGCAGCCTGGTTACTTTAACTTCAGCCACTATTTTCGACCTAATTTCTATTTGTGCGAGCTGTTATGAATAATCCCTTTGTGTTGTGTTTCCTGATAATTAAATTGTTTAATTGTTAGCAGTTTTACTTTACTTTATTGTGCTGTCAGCTTGCACGATGAAAGGCAGTAAACATCTCCTCCTTTACAAATAAAAAAAACAAACGTTAACGTCACCTTTAATGCCTCCTATAATGATGGATGTCTGACCTAAAACAAGCAATTAACACATTTTTTTCCCTGTGCATTTGTCTCAGTCCACAGTTGTAGTAATTGGTTGGCTGCTTGCATCACTGTGCGGCGGTGACGTGCGGCGTCTGGGAGCTGTCCCAGGAATCATGGTGCTGAAGCTGCAGCGCCAGTTCAGCAGCCAATGATCACGGGAGAATCCGGAGCTACCGATCCTTTCACCCGGAGCAGGACGGTCCGACAATCCTGTTGGATTTTAACGGAGGGATGTAAACCCATGGGCTTGTTCCTCTGAATTGGGAGTGCGATAATTGGGGGATGTAAGCTTCAAGCAGACTTGGCAGCGACCTGCAGTCTTGTTGGATATCTGGGGGGGGGGGAGAAAAAAAATCCTGAAACTGTGAGTCGGATAGAAATTGGTGTAGCTCCCGCAGGTAATACAGATTTAGCTTCTTAACATGGCACGCCATCGTTTGACTTGATTTGCTTTGATAGCCTCACTAAACGTCGTTAATGGTGTGAGCTGTGTTGATTTAAAATGTGGTTTAAGTATTTGATTGGAAGGATTTAGCGCTGACGTTTTGTTTTGTAGTCTATTTCAGTGCATTGAAGGCAGATCTGATTTTGGTTTCTGCCCTCGTCGTGAATCTGGAGACAGGAGCCTGTCTAGTTCATGTTGCACACAGCAGACAGACTATTAAGACCATGAAATGACAGTGGACACTGAGTGCACAGGCCATAGCCTTATTACTTGAATGCATATTCACATCAATCTAACATTTGACTTTCCTCTTCTAGCTGTTCCTTTTGTTGAACTTAATGGCTTCAGACACTTGTTTGCATGGATGGGATTTATTTGCCTTTTGGATTTACATCCTCGTCGGAACACAATAAGAGACGTTCACTTTGAATATACGGAGAGTACAAAGGTGCTTTAAACCCCCAACAGACGCTGAAAAACGCAGCCCTGTACTGTACCCACCATCCCACCTCACGACATATGAAGAACTGTTGCTGATGACGGGGGCACACACGGTACATGCTGTTTTCTTCCAGCACCTTTACGCGGTGCTGTGAGCTTCTGGTCGGAGAGAGGCTGATGCTGCGCGGACAGGGCATGCTGAAGAGCCGCTGTTGCGTCCTGCTCGGTGACCTGAGGGTGCTCCTGCTCGGGCCACCGGCACCGCCGACACCGCTGCCTCCGCTGACCCCGCTGACCCCCATGAGCGGCCAAACTACGGAGAGAAATGAGACAGGCGTCGCTGTCCCCGACAACAACAACACGTTAACGCGGAGCCACCAGCACGCAGGGGATTGGACTGCTACTCCTGCAGCAGGAGCCACAGGACCGCCGAGTGGAGAGCGACCGGTGGCGGGCTGGGTTGATGCTGCTGAACTGTCGGCGGCCCTGCGCGGTTGCAGCAGCTCCTCTGATGACTGTTCAAAGAGCAAACTGGAGGAGAGGTTCTCCCTCACCAGCTATACGGAAAGTGGCTTTAGAACACCAGTGTGCAGGATCTGCTTCCAAGGACCAGAACAAGTGAGTGAACAAAATGTTCCTCTTTGTGTTAAATGCTCATGTCATGTAGATTAGTACACACTAATATATTCATCATTTACTCTCCTACAGGTCTTAATGTTAAAACATGTTCAATCTGTTGGTGTGATGTTAGAATGAACCCCATAGAGAGCATAGGTTAACCAAGGACCTGTTGAGGGTTTCTCATTTGAAACCAGGAATCACCCTTCCTGGTGGAGCCTGTGTGACATGCAGGCTTTCTGTCACATGAGGATTCGGTGGTGAAGTTCATTTTAGTGAGAAAACTCACTGTTATTGTCTTCTAAAGATAGCCCACAGTTGGAGAGTCATCTGAGCAGGGATCCCACTGCATCCTGCACTCATCCATTTGTGTGGCTTGAGAAGACAGCAGTGGGAGGGTAATGAAAGACCCTGTCCCCGCGGTTGACAAGGGTGGAGGATATACAGCGATGCAGTAACAAGTCCTTATAGCCAAACACTGAATTCATCTTGAGACATTACATGCATGAAAAAATCTAATAATACATTTTACTCTGCTGCTCACATACACCACCTGGAAGCAGCATAAAAATAATAGCAACGTGCAGAGAACAGAAGTGAAGTGCCTACAAGTTAATCACACCGCGTACCTCCACCTATGGGCCTGTATTGATGATAATACCACACTACATCAATCAGGAGACGGAAAATGTGAAAGAAAATGACTAAGGTGTGCTGCAATAAATAATATTAAATTATAACAGAGATACAGACACTTAGCAATTTGCACACACATTAGTTTCAGTGTTTGACAGAACCACTGAGACCACACTGACAAATATGTCACACCTCACCAATTGTAATGGAGGTAGAGAAGTTATAAAAATAGTGAAGCAAGATAACTGAGGTGTAGAACTTAACTTTATATCTGGCAGCCTGTACTCGTTTTTTTTTTTTTTTTTTTCCTTTACAAAGCAGCAGATTTACTGCATCATTTCATGGTCATTGCACTTTGTATGGCCTTCAATCTCTATATGTATCACCAAGTAATTACTCTAACAGCAATTTTGTGCATCATTCCACTTCTGAGCTCAGACTTTGTAATTATTACTGACATGGGGTCTGGTCATGAGATTGGAAGACAAGGCCTGATCCCTGGTTTTTCAAGAACTCCACAGACAGTCAGCACACTCTGCAATGCATATCAAGTACCGCCTCCGAAATTTGCAGTATTTCCCATGGTCCCTTCCAACTCGTCTCATCAGTGTTTCCTGGAGACATTGCAGCAAGTCAATAGCACTTGATTTCATGCCATCCTATCATTATGCAAGTTCTTATCTATCACTAGCCTTCCTTGTCCTGTCGTCTCTACTGTTGGTTTGGGTGAAGTCCAGATATGGATCTGCTGAGGTGTAAATGGGTACAAGGAGAACGAGGCTCCATTTGAAAAGAGAGATAAGTGCACTGCCTGTGTGTCACTGCGTGATGCAGGCAGTGGAGACATTAGTTATCCTCTATTCTCTCTTAGCCTCCAGCACGTCACATAGACCAATGCATCCAGTATCTGATTTGACAATCCACCTCCAAAACACTTCCATCCCCAAGTCTGAGATACTCAAGACAGAGTAAAGAAGGAGCGAGAGATATAGCTTTCCTCAAGTATCCCACTGGAAAAGAGCCTTGAGTGTCTGACAAAGGCAGCAATTTGAAAACTGACTGCAGTGTGTAGTCTGACTTTATATGACCAAGAACAATGTAATAAGTCTGTGCCATCGAATTCATGTCAGTGTTTTTGGTGCCATTTTCTTTGAGGTGCCCCTAGTGATATATAAACAAAGTCCTGCTGTTTTTAAGATATGTTCTACATCTTTCCTTCCAAATTTGTTCCAGTATAATACTTACATGCTCAGATGTATATTTAAACATTTATTAAGCAAACATCTTCCAATTTGTATTGTATTTGTTTTCCATCTCTTACTAGTAGAAAGGGATCTCTCGATGGCCAGTATGAACAAGATCAGTAATTACAGCAATCAATAACTCTTGTATATGTGGGTATAAAAGTTTTTTTTTTAATAATGTCTCACACAATAATCTAAAGCTGCTACTTCTGTTGGAGTCGGTTTAAATCACCAGACACACAGTGTGCGGTACAAAGAACAGTTGAATAACTCAGGTTTCTTAAATACGGCTAAATCGACATATATTTCAATCAAATAATATGCTCTATTCAGCTAATGTTCAGAGAGAAACTTTGCAGAAGACTCGCATGTAGCATTTGCGTTGTTCAAGCTTGTGCTTTCAGACTTCATTTCGGCTTCAACACTCAAAGAATAATCAGTTTCCCTGCTATAATGGATTTTCACATTGTAGATATTTTCAGGAAATAGTCCAGTGATGTACAAACTTAACTTTCTTGTACCAAGAAAAGTAATTAAATATTTCTGCGTGTGAAGAATCCTGTCCTGAAGTGTCATGTGCCATTACATAGTGTAGATGTTTCCTTTGGAGCTAATGCTTCTTCTGTCTTGTCCTCAGTTTTGTTGAGAATATGCGAGTCCCTGCTACTCACAAATATTGTCAGCTTCCCTTCCTAAATCAGAACACAGATAATGCACTTGCACAGAATGTTTGTCTGCAGCACGATCAGAAGCCTTGAGGGGTGAAGTTAGCATCGCTGTTTCTGTGTGGCCCCACAGTGCTGAGTTTTCTGTATTCCATCATATGTAGAATGCCTCCTCTGCCATTCGTTGGGAATGAGATATAAACAAACACTTCAGTTTTGGGAAGATTGGCTGAAGTCTATAGACACGAGCATAAACTTAAATTAAATGAACTTCCTTCTGCTTCAATTACTTTATAAGGTCCATTAACCGACACTGAAGGCCTAATGGTTTCTGTAAAATAAGCAATAAGTGAAATGTCCTCCAGCATATGTTTTATGATAATCATTATAGGTAAATACATTTTAAATTACTGTATATGACCTTCAATTTCAGTTTTCAGTGATTTCACTTGTTTTCGCTCTAATTTGTTGAATATGGTTAAATGCATATATGAAGTTGTTTTTCAGATGACTGCAGTATTGCAGGTTCTCATTAAAGAAATGCTTGTGGCCTGAATGTCGTTGACTGTTGTAAAATAGTTTTCATTCAGTTTCTGTGTGAGTTAGCCTATTAAACCACAATATTCCTTTGCCTGGAGTTAATGGAGTTCCCTTGAATTGATTCCATACCCTTAAGAAATGTGAATAGCCATCTCTAATTTAGCTTCATGTCATTATATACATGTGAGAAGATCCAATTTTATTAGGAGAAAATTAGGTGCACTGAAGGGTTTTTGAGGATAATGTAACACAGAAATTGAATAACACGGCCACAGCTATCAGATTTATCATTTTTTAATACATTGTTTTATTGTGTGTTTTTTTTTTTTCAGCAATCAATAATTCTTGTTTGAGCAACAAAAGCACATTTAGTATCACTTTGTGTATGCGTGGGCTTTAATGCCACATTTGTTATTGGTCTTTCTTGCTCTCTCTCCAGCCTCAGTTGTACTGCAGTGATCTAGGTTTCTGTTCTTGGCTGCGATTAGGCCAGTCACAGTGAGCGGTCTGAGTCCCACTGGACATGGTAGAAGTGTTCTGGTGCTACTGCCAATACACTCCCACCCTGGCCATCTGTACATGGGCCTTTTCTCCTCTATCTCCCCGCATTTCCCTCCCTTCTCCTCAACCAGGGTGCTTCTCCGTCTGTCAAAGATGTCAGCACAATGATGGCATGGAGAAGTAATTTGGAGACTCACTGAGTTTTGCGTTTCTTGCTACAATCTCCATGCCATGTTCATGGTAGACAGAGACAGTGAACACTGAATACTAACTTAACAATACCTTGCCTTAGAAATTGAATTTCTCAACTTAAACAGGCGAGAGCTTTCTTGCAGCAGAACAGCTTGGATTATTTATTCTTTCATTCACTACAGTTGTTGTTCAGTCCCATTAAAAATAAAACATTTGTACAAGAAGGTCTGGCTTTGAATTTTATAGATCCAAGTTTCCTGAACTGCAGGCCAGGACCTATAAAGAAACCAGCACTACATATTTAGGGTCATCATCTATATCCAGTATGACAGGACTAGTAATATATTTTAATGAGCTTGGGGCTCAGGGCAAAAGATTACAAATCCCTCATTTGTTCCTCAGGCTGAATTCAGCTTGAGAATAATGACGGGTTAAGAATATGGCTGAGCACATATTGCTGGTAAGTGAAATCTTTATGATGTAAAATCTAGTGAATTTAAACATTTCGCTGTAGGTGATGAGCTTCATAGTCTTCTGTAGAATGGAAATTGCATTGATTTCTATGGATCTCTGTCAAACTCCACAAAATTTTAAGTTTTATGTTTTCTCCTTAATTAAACCAGGTTCAAGGGAGATCTTAAAGCAAGGGGGAACAGTAAAGGAGAAAGTGTTTCTAAAATAATGTCTGTTACATACAGTATAATAATGTATGTTTAAATGACAGCTATTCAGCATTAAGAGCTGCAGTAACAGTACCTTTAGTGCAGTATTGTTCAGCTTTGTTGTGGTTTGCTCTTCAACAGAAGCCTCAGTGACTAATCCACGACTTTTCAATAGTACAAGTAATCAAGCATGTTGTCTTTCAACAAAGTGTAAAGCAAAGCTTTTATTTCACACCTGAACTCATGCTCTGCTATAATATGACAGTGCTATGCACTGTGTGTGTCTGTGTATGTGCATGCATGCTTGCCTGGCTGTGCATGCAAAGCTCTAGGAAAATCAATAAGTCATCACAAAGAACTGCAAAGTAATATAAATGTACATACAGTGTAATCTGCAGTATGCTACACGTTAAATGGAGTTAAGGTGAGAAAACCCTGTCAGTCCGTGATAGCTACAGGAAGGACAGCTACAACAAAATAAGCCTCCAGTCCTGTATTATGAAAATTTTAGCATTTTTTAATTTTTGCTGCATTTTATTTGCAGCATTTCATCAAATTGTGTGCACTGCTACTGCATTACATCTCAGGTTGCGAAGTACAATCCTGTTTCACCAGCAGCAGATATCCGCTGGTTGTAAAACTTGAAAACACATGTCATTTATACATTTTCATGTCTCAAACTCTTGTCTTGGTTTGTTCGTTTCTGTTTTCTGACTGTCTCTTTGTCGTTCCCCCAGGGGGAGCTCCTGAGCCCATGTCGATGCAGTGGGTCAGTACGCTGCACCCACCAGCCCTGCCTCATCAAATGGATCAGCGAAAGAGGTTCATGGGCCTGTGAGCTCTGTTACTACAAATATCAAGTTATTGCCATCAGCACCAAGAACCCACTACAGGTAAGCTGTAAATATCAAAACAGCATTAATGTCAGATTATGAACAAGATATCATAGCTGGTTGGAACTAGGAGACAGAATTTAGAGCAGTCAGTACTAAAGTGTCATTTATGCCACCTCACCTCAGTAGGAGAATTGCTGGGATCTTTGAGGACACAGGTAGCTATCCCCTTGGCCCTTCTCCTCCACGACTCATTTGGATTCATTTTTGATTTAGATGTAAACGTTCAGTTCAAATGGAATTGCAACTATTATTCTTACTGTCGCTCTAGTTCTACTCTGGTGATAAACTTTTTGTTATACGAAATTATAATTTTTTAATTTTTATATTAAATTAAAGTTTTTGAATTAAACAGAACTATTTTCCCTCTGCTCTCTGGAACAGAAAGAATGCAGAAACAACTTAGTTTTAGACTGATATGGCGGGGTAATTTGTGAGTAGACATATTTTTTGTGCTTCTTTATGGATGTTTAACAGATTTTTGTCTTTTAGGTTTTTTTCCTTTAAATACTGTACCTATTTTAGCATTCCCTGAAGGTTGACACTTTTGTTTTGGTAGAGTAGTTTAGAAATCTGACCATGAACCTGATTAACATACACTGTACATGTTTCAATTAATTAACAATGGTATTCAGGGACACTGTCTTGGTACTTATCTCTCTGAATGTTCTTGTAGCACCAGTCTAACAAGTGTTTCCCAATTATTGAGTAAAGTTAAAATAGAAACAGGAATCAAATACAAATAATAAGGCTGTACTGTGGTCTGTGTCTTCCTGCAGTGGCAGGCCATCTCCCTGACAGTGATAGAGAAAGTGCAGATAGCAGCAGCCATCCTGGGATCTCTCTTCCTGATGGCCAGTATCTCTTGGCTGGTGTGGTCATCTTTCAGCCCATCGGCCCGCTGGCAGCGACAAGATCTGCTTTTCCAGATCTGCTATGGCATGTACGGCTTCATGGATGTCGTCTGCATTGGTGAGGTGCTACGTTTCATGCTGGTTTATTACTCTTTAATTGTGTTTACTTATTCCAGTAGAAGTAGTTTATATTACTTCTACAAGAATTAGTTTGTGCACTTTAGAATAATACTGTGCCTGGTCTGCTCCTATTATTCCAGGTACATTATTTATTCAGCAGGCAAAAGCAAACATACAGTAGTTGTCATATTTGTGTAGCAAAGTCAGTAAATAACCGCTGGCTGTGCACAAATGATTGTGAATGCCATGAATTGACAATTAATATAGTTAATCTGTACAATATAGTCAACTTTAAATCAATATTGAGTGTGTGGACACTTTTGGGTTCATTATTTATATTACATACATAGTTGTTTGGACAATATTTATTAGTATTTTTGTAATACAGTACAGTTATTATATTAATGTTGACTAAATGTTTGGTCAAACCTACTAATAAATTAAACATAAGTGCTAAATGTTCAAAACTCTTAATTTACCATACATTAAAATGCATTTCACTCTATAATAAAATGTGCAGTACCAATTCAGGTGAACTTTGAAGACCAGTATGGACTGAAATGACACGAGGAAAAAGGTGCATTTTAACCATCTTCTGAATTTGTTGTGGGTGTCCAAATTGAAATTTAAATCATCCACTGCCTGCTGTCCTCTTCTGGAGCCCGAGGGTCCTTGTGTTTTGGATGACTGTGTGATGGCATCTCACATTAAGAAAACTTTAACTGCCTCTGCAGCAGACAGCAGGATAAGAGGAAGAGGAGATTGATTGTCTCCGGTTTGGTGGCAAGGATTGACTGTGGAGTCATTAACTCTGCACTTCACAGAGATTAACTTGTCACCTGGCAGACTTTAAAAGAGCAAAGACCCGACTTTCTCTCATCCACAAAGTTGGAAAAGAAACAGGATTTTATCAGTAAACTGTGTACTTACATATCAATTAGATTATGTTATATAAAATATATAAGGTCCAGTTATAGATGATAGATATAGATCACAGAAGTTAAAGTTGTTGAGAAATGTATCAACAAACACATAAATGCCTTATATTTCCTTACTACTACATTATATACAATACAATGGGAGTTAAAATGTGTTACCTATTATATAATCGAATATAGACTATACATAGTGTGTTTCCCCCTACATGACTTTATTATGAAAAGTGCAGCAAAATTAAGGTCCAAGTATCTCTTGTTACAGTTTGATTTCAATTTTCCAGATACTCAGTTCAATGAACACAAATCAATAAGAAATTTTAAACTGTGATAAGATGCTATCGAACCCCAGAGAAGAGATTGCTTTTGCTAACCTAAATCTAAAAATGGTGAGCATTGCTGTGTCATAAGTTGTGCCTTGTCTACAATTTTTCAAAGAAATAAAGATCTTATCTCAGGGTTATGGTGCAATACTTTAAAAATGAGTTGTTTTGTTCTTCTACTCCCACAGCTTAATACTTTCTGCAGGCTTTAACACAGTGAATCTACCACTGCAGAGATATGTATCACTTCATGGTGTCATTAAGACTGCTGTTAGACAGTGGCATTGTCTAATTGATGTTCTGATCTCTACAGCACTGATTGTCCATGAGGGACCTTCTGTGTTTCGTATCTTCCACCGCTGGCAGGCTGTGAACCAGCAGTGGAAGGTGCTGAACTACAATAAGTCTATGGACAGTGATGACCTGAAGGGTGCCGCTGTGGACAGGACTCTGTCTCAGGGCTATCAGACTGGGATAGGAGTGTCTGCATCCACCTCTTCGCTAATGGTGGTAGCCTCCACGGCTGCCGGCTCCACTTCTACGGCCGTGGTGACGGCCGCAGGAGGACTGGGAACACATGTGGACCCCAACACTGGCAACACAGTGCCAGACCAACACTGTCCCTATAACATCCTCCATCTCCTCAGCCACCTGAGGCAGCCGGAGCCTCGCAGCCAACCCAGCAATAGCACACGAGAGCTGGTCATGAGAGTCACTACAGTCTGAGGAGTCTGTTGAGGCCTTATCTCACATGGAGGTGAAAGATAAATGAACCGGCTGACAGTTGAAAAAAGTCTGATCTTAACTGCCCTGGATTAATACAATGTTCTTGTTTCAAAATACATCTCTAATGTCCTTACATGGATAGAATAAAAGTCAAAGTTGTTTGTTTGCAAATTTGGTTGGAAAATAGTTCATTTAAGTATAATTTCTATGATACCGACATGGATGTTTATTCTTGATCTTAACAGTATGAACAGTATGGTGAAGAGGATATAAACTCACAAGTCAGTTTACTAAAGCTTTAAAGCGTTTACCTGTGGGATTAGTATGTGCGCATGGTGCTAGATTCTCTTCATTCTTCTTCATATATTGCTAATATTTTTGCCTACAGTTCTTCTGTTTTTAAGAAAAATAATTTTATTTTACAAAATAATTTAAAAATTTTGCATCTTGATTTAGACCACAAAGTGGTCATAGACAAATAAGAGATACATTCAGATTATTTTACATTTAAGTGCAGTAAGACAGCTGTAAAAATGGGATAGCTGTTAATGTTATAAGAGATAAGGTTAAGAGCATGTTTTTCCTCCATTTTTCAGATGCATTGCTTAGCTGTATTGTTGTCTTAAGACTGCTGATGCAGTCAAAACTAGAAATGCATTCACCTGACTTTAAGGATTTCTGTTTCTTTTCACACTTTTGATTTTCCCTTCAATCCAAATACAGTATGTCACTGAAATCACAGTTAACTGATGAAGACAAATCCTTTTTTGTGTGTGAAAATATGCGAAGGGACAAAACTATTGACTCCACAATCTGTTTAAGGTCAAATGTAAAAGGACACAGCAACTTGGATACCTGCTCTGTTCCAAAAAATAGAGGCAAAGATATTAGGAAATGCAGCTGTTGGATGTAAATGTAACGGGACAACATTTGTTGAGTTGAAGCTGCATCACACACAAAATAATAGTTTCAGTGATATTCAGTATATATGTGTAATAGTTACCTATCATGAAAGTGAGGAATGTTTTTAGAAATTTTACACACACTAAAGTCACAGTCTTACTCTGTGATGCTAACATATGCAGAGAAATGCAAAGATTGTGTTTGTTACAGATTTACTGTTAAAGGCGTCTGATCAGAGAGAATATTACAGCAGGTGTGATGTGGATTAGGTCTATGTCGTGTTTAAATGGTAGGTACAATATGGAGCATTACACAGGCTGCCTAAAATATTTTTCTTCTTAGTAAATCTTTAGTAAATTAAAAGAAGTTTGATGCACTGTTATGAAGGTGAATGCTTTTTGTTGCCACATTTCCAGGCACCATTTTGTGATATTGTTGATTGTATGATGCGTTTTGAGCAATTATGAGAATGCATTCTCTCTTTCTGGAGCACCTTTTGTCTACATGAGCCCCCCTACTATTATTTCTAACAATGCATCTGAACAATGGAGAAAAACAATTCCAAGAAGAGTCATAGGCAAGTTTGCTTAATTGCTTCTACTCTGGATCTCCACGCATGAAAACACGTCTCTGCTCCAGAGTGTTGGGGTGCCACTCGCAGTCCATTAGGAACATATTCGTATTCACATTTGGCTCACAAAGACAGTGATTTCCCTATCTCCTGGCTCTCAGATTCAGATATGCCGTTTGATATTTCTTCACTGCTCTTGTTTAATGTTCATGAACGATGGGTTTTATCCCAGGGGACAGTAGATCTCTAAAGCATGTGGTGGGAGGGAAGAAATGCTGGTAAAAACATGTTCATAGCAGGGTGGAGATGGAGGAAAGTTTATTGATACTACCCATTTTTTTCACTGTGATGCTGTGCAAGGGAGGCACTGCATTATTTTATTTATTTTCTTTCTCGTTTGAATGCGTCTCCTAAAAACATTCTGATGCTAATATTATCCATTACGAAAAAGCCAAAGTGTGAAATGATTTTTAGAAGCTCTGCCTCAGATGCCTTTGAGCCTTTTCTAATGTACATTATATTAAAACACATCATTGTCTTAAAATACATTACATATGAATCATTTACATTTTTTTTTTTTCATTCCTGTAGATTCAAAGCAGTAGTGCCACCTTGCGAGCTTGTATCAATACACTGTAACTCTGCCAAGAAGCATCATGCAATGCATTACCTGCTTTCTTTTTGCCTTCAGCATTCTTTCTAACTCATCTCATTATCGAGTGGATGTGCTATTTGCACCCCTGCTATTCCTAATCATAACAAAATATCTGAAGTACAGTATCTATTGAGAATCAGGTAGGGCTGTGATTTTCTGCTAAATTATTTAAGCCATGAAGTACTGATATCAATGGGTGGGAGCTTCTCTATAGAAGCAACTTGCAAAGATTTAGGAGGTTGCAGAGAGTTCACCATTAATCTGCTTGTCTCAGTTCTCTTCACACCCTGTCTCGTTGAATTCACAGGCTCGCACATCAAGCTTTGATAAAACTCAACTAGAGAAAAACAACCAGATGCATGGAAATTTATTACCTGGATGTGCTCTTTCAGGACTAATATGATTCATACAGAATGTCTCCATCTGTTTAAATATGTAACTGAGCTCATGTATTTCATATCTATGAAACTTACTGTATACTGCTCAGATTCAGTTCCTGTATACGTTACAACAATACTTTTACATTTAATCCCTAAATAACCTCAACCCACCTTCACAAATAATTATATTTTTAGCATAAAATGAGTCAAAATTGAAACCACAGCAGAACTACTATGGCAGATTTTGAAATCATAACAAAATTGAAGTCTTTCATGAAACCCATCAATCAGATTTTCTATGCAATTTCAAAGCTTTTAACATTTCTACACTTCAGCTAAATCAAATAATTGAGGCACTTTGCAAAGCATGAATGTGTGAAATTCATATGAACCAGAGATTTCAGAAGGGCTGCCTTTTTCCTGGTTGGTATACAGTATAATAAAACCATTGTACATATTGCTTTCATCTGCAGAAAATTGACCCAAAAAGGATTTTTGCAGACTATATAGAACACTGAACCTTTGAAAGTGAGTAAATTGCATACAGCTAATGCACTATTCAAGCAGGTCATCTGGAGTCTGAATCACATTGGCAGAAAGCACTACACAATCACTCCCTGCAACTTCTGCTGCCTCTGAAAATGAAAAGAAGCATTTTGAAGAGCGGCTCTTTTTTGTTGAGGTGAGATGAAATGACAGGTATTATAGAGAAGCGAGAAGCACTAAGGGTAAGTGACAATGCTGGGTGAAATTACAGGACAGGCAGCTTTAGCACTTATGGTCCGATTCTTCTTTTTGAATGCAGAAATGTACATCTGTTCTACTTCTGATGTGCACATATTCCTGTGTAGGGTCATCGGCGTCTGAAACATGATGCTGCCTTCAATAGGTAAATGAACACAGACAGACACACATGTGGGTCATTTAGAGGCTCCAGTTCAACTGATCTGTTTTTAAACAGTGAGAGGAAACCTTCACACACACGAGATCTAGAGCTGGAATTCACACCCAGGAGGACAGGGCTAACCACTGAGTCACCACTATGCCTTCATTTATAGTGACTGTAAAAATCACTCAGATCATTACTTCATCTGCCATCTTTGGTTATGTTTAAATAGACTTTTACAAAAGTTGAACCAATTGAAAAGATTAAAGACATTCTGTTCTTCACTTGTCAACAGTGATCATCAGTAATAGAAATAATTCACTGACACATTCTTGCAGCTTGTATTCTCCCCCTGGTGGCTCATTCATGTACTGAGAGCTTACTAGCCTGACTTCACCAAGTATGTGTAGATTTACATTCAAATTTACTAAAAGTTGAGATGAGAGCAGCGATTTAGAAGTCTGAAAACCTCTGTATGCATTTGTATACAGTTGCTTTAATACAAAATTTGCTATTACAATGTAAATAAGCATCCCATGTCTTTCTTAAGGGTATTTCTGCCCTACACATGGCTTTGCAAACATGAAACCTATCATCAATAGTCAGAGGGATGATAGACAGTTAAGGTGACTTCAGGGTGTCATAGATTTTGCGTGTCTATGTGACACTAAGATTTTCTATAGTTGTATATTTCCCACATTTAAGGTTGGGAAATACTATTTACAGTTTAACCGGGTAGTCCAACCTTGGAGTGTATTTTATATTTACCTATAAAACAACCACCATGTGAACATTTTCATTCACAAAAAGAGAAAAAAGGTCATATCCTGGTGCTTATATATCCTCTGTGTACAACTGAGGAAACACAGGATATGAGCTCAGTCTCCCTAAATGTTAATCTCTACTGACTATGCTATATTTCCAACCAAAGCTTAATCATTTGAAAAAGAAAAACAATTAAGTTTGGTATTTAGAGTATGTTTACATTATTATAAAAAACATTTAGTTGTATTTATTATCACACTAACACGCTTTCTTTCATAATTTTTGCCTGTATTGATGTTTTTTATTCTTTTACTCAAGCAGAAAAAATTTAAACATTCAACTGCCATAAATGTTTAACGTAGCTAATGGTTCACAGCTTATCTACCTGTAAATGTTCCTCTGGATGCATCAGACATTTAAATGTGTGTTGCCCTGGAGAAATACTCTCAGGCTGCCTGCTTCCCTCATAATCACTCACTTGCTCACTCAGCATCTCTTCAAAAAAGCACACAAACACACACCCACACACACCTAGGTGCTCTAAAAGCAGCAGCGCCACTCTTAGAGTTGGTCACTGGCAGTATCATTGCATTTCCCTAACTGAACCCCTGATGACGGACTCCATAAGCTTGCAGCCTTTGATTGTTGACATACAGACAGCCGTATACACACTAATGCATTCCTGCATGATAGCCACACAGTCAGACTGCAGTGTGTGCTTGTGACCTGATTAAAATACTTCTCTCAAACTAGGACACATGCCTCTAACTATCCAAACCCAAATTGCAGTATTTCACATTTTCTTCTGTTGAACACAACTTCCTTGTTTTGTTTCCTGTTTGTTTTCGACTGGGAGCAGTTTTCAGTAACATGGGTCTAAAGTATCTGGAGACTTTTACTGTGGAACATCTGCAAATAAACTGTAGCATTATTCCAGATTAGACTACTTTTTGTTTTCACATCTTATTTACATTTGTCAGTTGATTTGTGAGTGTTTTAGTTTCTATATTGTTTCTGATGGAGTTCTGGTATTTCCACGTTGGGGCACCAGTATCACCAAAGTAATGTGTGTGATCAAGAAACTAGATAAACAAATGGCTTATGTGGGAGTCAGCTCCTCTCATCTATTATCTACTGACCTTGCACGTCCTCACTCCTGATTTCTATTGGACTGTAAATTTGAAGAGCTCCAGTTTTTTAGCCATAACTATATGAAAGCTACATAAACATGCAGTATTTGTCATATGGATGTGGTCACACAAATTATTGTTCACCTTAAAATAATGAATAATTACAACAAAAAGCTCTGACCTCTGAGCCACAGCACTTAATACCTCACAGTGGGAAAACATAACTGATTCATCTCAATGGTAAGAGTCCTTGGTCTGCTCCAGAGTCAGTATGTGCCTCTCATAAAGTTTTCACCAGAGCATATCTCAAAATGGTACTTGCTTATAAATACTAAAGTTAAATGAAGCATAAAATTTAATTCATCAGGGCCACTGAATGACCTCGGCACAGTTACTGCAAAGCGGACATGTCTCTGTCCTTGAATCATTAAAAATGAATAAAATCATGGAGGCATGAAAAAACAGACAGGTCATCTGTAAAAATCTATCTAAGTAGTCTGAATGGGAAAAGGTCCTTCAAGAGACAGTGAGAAATTGATTTTATGTCGTATGACAGTCAGAACTAAACTCATACTGCAGCATCTATAGTGTCAAATACAAAGGAAATGCATAGGTCTTATTTCTAATCAAGTAAGACTGAAACAAATGAAATTTAATGTGGGTGACATTAACAAGTCCTGCCAAAAGTTTCATGATTCCACTGATAAGCCAGCAAAGAGTGAAGAAGAGCAAGCAAGTTTGTAAAAAAGTAAAATTATTCATAAAAAACTGATTATTTTTTGTCATATTAATTCACATTTATTTGGATTTTAAATAGTGTTAGATTCATGTGTAAGTTGTATTTGCACATTAATGCTGATAAACATACTATACTATATATATTATAGTACTATATACTATACTATACTATATATATATACTATACAAATAAACATACATAGTATATGCATACAGTCACAAGAAGTTGCTATTTCCTGGTTTTGCCTCCTTGCTTGTCGATATCCAGGTCTGGAGGAATTATGTTTTCAGGTTGTCCGGTAGAGATCTAAGGGAATTCCTTCAAATTTGGTACAACTGTCAACTTGGACGCAGTGATGAACTGATTAGATTTTGGTGGTAGAAGTTCAAAGGTCATGGTCACTGTTACCTCATTTATATCCCAATCTCGTCAATGCTATATCTCAGAAAGGCCGGGAAGGAATTTCATTACATCTGGCACAAACATCCACTTTAACTCATCCATAAACTTTTAAGAATATGAGTCTGGACAGACGTGTGTAAACCACAATGTCACTGGTTAGTGGAGGCACACAACTGCAATGTGGAAATGTTAATTTAAAAACTCAATATTTTTAAACTGAGAAAACACAAACAGTCATGATCTTTCATGTCTTTATTGAACACACCCACTAAACATACAAAGTGATGGTGGATAAAGTAATTAACAACAGCTTTTTAATAACTGCTCGGACCACCTTTCGCAGCAATAACTTCAAGATGTTTAACTGTAGAGTGGTAAATATCTAAACTGCTTGAGATTACTTTTTCCAGCAACATTGAAATTAACAATCCTTGATTGTAGGTCTTTTGAATTGTTGTTTTTTGGGAGGCATTGCTCACATCAGCTGATGCTGCTTGTGAACAGCACACTGACACTGTCTGAGTGTTTTTACAAGTCGAGGTAGCTGTAAACCACACCTCCACTCTCATTTCATTGGTGTCCAGCTTTGCAAACACTTGATCCCAGCTGACGTTTATTGTGGTGTTTCACATACTTTTTCCACCATCACTCTGTATGTTTAATGGGTGTGTTCAATAAAAATCATGATTGTTTGTGTTTTTTCAGCTTGGAAATTTTGACATTTTTGACTCTGGTGACGATCAGGTCACATTTCATGACCAATTTATGCAGAAAACAAGGAAAATACAAACAGTTCACTTACTTTTTCTGTATGTAAAGAGAGAAGTTGTAATGTTAGTCAATTTTGTTTTAAAAGTCATTAAATCGATTAATCAAATACTGTCTGTATGAACTGTACATTTTTGGATACCTACAGTGGTTAAATTCCTGCATGACATCTCTTATGTTGTATAGCCTTGAAACATAAACAGACAGTGGATGTCTCTCCATGTAAGGATATGGAGAAGTGGAGCTGACGTGTTGTGTGGAGCTGCTCTTTGGAGAGAGTCGGTCTGTGACCTTCACATTTATTCTGTCAAACCAGGCAGATAAATAGACTATTGCAGAATGTTGTATTTATTCAAAACCACTTTATTTTGTTCCAAAAGCGCTTTTTCGCTTTGGAGACTGCTCTGTCCGTTTTGAGTCCAGCTGCTGTTTCACACAGCAGACACTCATCTAAACATTTAGTCACTTTGAGCGCGCGTGAGTTTGTGCGTGCGTGAGCGCGTCAGCTGGGAATAAAACGGGCGGCCCCCGGAGCAGAACCTGACCCTGACTAACTGCGCAGATATGGAAACTTTCCGACTGAGATGAGTATCTGTAGTTTACAGTTTTGGGAAATTGCGTGAATTTCCTCCTGCCGCAGTTTGGATTTTACAGTCTGAGCGCTGCTGTCGCGGTGAGTTCACTGTATTTTGACTTTCATTTGGATTTAATGCAGTGTGGTGTTGGTGCACCTACACTGGTAGCTTAAAATGCCAAATCATTAGTAGTATGTTTATCTCCTCTTGACTTTACAACTGACTTGTGTGAAGGTTAAAATGCTTTCCTGTGAGGTGAAATTATCCAGAGCATCTACTGGATCGACTCGAGGCCAGTGGGTCTTAATGTGGACTAATGGAAGACAAACTGTTAAGGACCAGTAAACATCCTGCATTCAAAGGCACTGAAGTACTAGCAGCAAAATGCACGTGAAACATCAAAAGTAAAAATACTCATGATCCAGAGTAGCCATGTTTAGAGTATTATATTATTATATATCACCGTAGGCTGTTAGAAAACAATTACTGCTGCATTCATCTGTAACCAGTGTTATAAGCAATTTGCAGAGTAGAAATGTCAAGATTTAAAGGAGATATTCAGAGCATGTAGGCCTCAAAATGGTACTTATTTAGTTACTGTACATCTCTGTTCATCAACAGCCACACCTCTTCTTGGATTTGATTTCACTCTCTACCTATGTTTTGTTTTCTTTATGTTTGGATAAAAGAAAATGAAACCAACCCTGCAGTGGGTTGAGGTTTCACTAAACCAACCATTTCAGCTGTGTTTTCTTCATTTCTTGTTCTTAGTCCTGGGTCAAATGAATTTTCTGCTTTCAACAGAAGTAATCCCGCACTGCTCTCTTATCAGCTGAACTGTTCTCGGATGTTATTTCACAAACTCTCAACCAAACTTTTTATGTTTGGGGCTCTTGACATGAAATAGTTAGTAGACTCACTAAACAGGTGGGATAGACTAAATTTCCTTTCCAACTACAATTTAAATATTGTCCTGTTCTTCTACACAGTATTTACTGACATGTCTAAAACAACGATAAACATTCCTAAGGTCTGTGGAGACGCCTTCTGTTAACACTCACTGTTTGACAGCTATTTCCTGCAAGTAGAGGACGATGTGGAGATTAAAAATTGAAACCCTCAAGAACAAGTCTTATTCACCCCTCTCTGTCTTGTCTTTGTTACAGGTCGCAGGAAAAATGGGCATGTTTTCAGGGTTAATCTTTTTGTGCTTGCTCCAAGCTGCAATCCCTCAGGTTCTGACCCCTCATGGACCCAGGCCCATACCAGGGCGAGGTGACAGCCCAGAATCGACTCCGCTCCCGCCTCAGCCCACACCAAGACCTGAAGGTTGTGAGAGTGAGTTTCCCTGTTTCATTTAGCTCAGTATGATATCATTAGAATGTATTTTTGGGATTTGCTTCACAAGGATTGATCTATTTAGCCGTGGAAGACGTTTTTAGATCATTTTATTTAAGTAAAACATAAAATATCACATCCAAAATAAACTTAGTTTACTAATTCCAAGGGAAATTTCAGTTTAATGTGTAAGCTGGTTATTGTTTAATTATTTTCAACAGAGCTGTGACACATACAAAATGCTTGTTTTGTCCAACCAATAGTCCAAACCTCAAAATGATTTAAACATTATTAATATAATTACAAAAATAAGCAGGCTGGAAATGTTAAATATTTGGTGTTTTGCTTGATGGATACAATAAAAAATGTAATCAACTGATATAATGTTAATAAAATTACATGTATATAATCACTTTACTAGAATAAAAAATATAAAGTTTCCTTCTGTATTGTAGCACAGTGGAAGTGTACAGTAAAATCACATAAAAACAGATCACTTCAAATTTAAGCTATTTAAGTACATACATGTACATAGTTAAATTTTACCTCTGCATGTAGAGTTAATGTGTAATTTATGTGCAACTAATCACACTGAATCACTCTCGTGTCTTGCAGCTGGGATAATTGACTGTCCCGTCAAGCTGTATTTCACCATTGACACCTCAGAGACAATCGCCTTACAGGAGCCGCCGCCTGGTATCCTTGTGGAAAACATTAAAGAGTTCACCAAGATCTTCGTCCAGAGGCTTGGAGACGAGGAGTACAAAGGCCAGATCCAGATCATGTGGTCCATAGGAGGCCTGCACTTTTCTCAGACGCAGGTGGTCTTCAGCCAGTTCACGACCAAGGAGAACTTCATCAGGAACCTCGGTGGAATCAGATATCTGGGCAAAGGCACCTATATCGACTGCGCCCTCAAAAACATGACTCACCAGCTGACTCACCACTTCTCAGGGACGAAGGCCGTCCTCTTCTCTGTAGTCATAACTGACGGCCACGTGACTGGAAACCCATGTGGGGGGATCAAGATGATGGCAGAGAATGCCCGGGAGCAAGAGATCCATATCTTCTCAGTGGCAGCGTCCACAAACATCGATACATTAGGGATGAGGGAGATAGCCAACTCTCCCTCTGAACTGTACCGTGATAACTACACAGCCGTGGAGATCGTTGATGGGCGACCAAAAATAAACACAGAATCCATCGATCGCATCATAAAAGCCATGGTGATCTGTAATCGTGCCTTGCTTTACTTCAATGCTTATATTTGGATTCAGATTTAATTACAGTAGCATTTACTGTGATATTTCCACTTACTGTTGTTGTGTTGTCTTTACAGAAATATCAAGCCTATTTACAGGTAAGAAAGATTGCATGTATACCATTAAATCTTTTTAATGATGGACCAAATCTCTCATATCTTCTGTGTTTTAATATTTTCCCTTCTGATCTTATAGTGTTATACACATAAATGCTTTGAGACTCCTGGAATCCCTGGACCAAAAGGGGCTTGGGGTGTAAAAGTAAGTAATAAAAAACTAAATGTCAATATAAAGAATATATATATATATATATATAACACTGTTGTATTAAAATGTCAACATGTCTATATCTTTACAGGGTGTAAAAGGAGATCGGGGTCAATCTGGGCCAAAAGGTGAAAAGGGTAAACAGGTAGGTAGAACTTTTTGTTTACACGAACTAAACAATTGATCTTCATCATTATTAAAAGTACTGTATCATCATTTTAACATCAAGTGCACTGTATTATATTTCAGGGTGATCCTGGCATTGAAGGTCCAATCGGACGACCTGGTCCGAAGGTGTGTTTGATCTGCCCGACGGATGCTTTTATGTGCCACAAATAGTTGTGTTATTGTTTTTTAAACATGTTCTTCTGTGTTCTGACATAGGGAGAAATAGGTCTAAAAGGTGACAAGGTGAGAAATAAATCTTTATATTCCTGTCTTTCTGTTCATCTGTCATACTGAATGAAATGCTGTTGAGATTAATAAGTTTGTTTAACCTTCACAGGGTGAAATTGGAGCAACTGGAGCAAAGGTTAATACTGTTTGGAAGGCTATGCATGCACAAATTTAGATCCTACTACATCCAACATATTTAATATTTATGCACGGTTGCTAATTGTTGTGTTTCACTGACATGCAACTACTCAGGGTGTGGCAGGAGTACCTGGAAGGAATGGAACTGATGGACAGAAGGTGAATATTCATTCAGCAAAGCAAAATGTACTGTGACTCTAATATGATCAGTACACTGATACATGATTGTCTCTTTAGGGTAAAACTGGCCGAATTGGAGCTCCTGGTTGCAAAGGTGAACCAGGTGATAAGGTAAGTTCACTAGTTACATAAAAGTACTTTTAACATGTTGCTCTCCAGGTTCTGGTATTTCTAACTATCCTATTTAATGATATTTATTAGATGAAATGATGCATGTATCTGGTTAATTTTACAATCCAGGATCATTATGTTTTTCTCTAAAAGGGACCAGATGGCTACTATGGAGAAGTTGGTGACCCCGGGCCACCAGGTGACAAAGGCTCAAAGGTTTGTACTAAGTCAAAACTAGCATCCTTAAATGAAGAGGTAAAAAATAAAACAAACTCATATCTGTCACATTATGGCACTAGAGTTGGGGGTTTATCAGTCTCTCGGTCTGTAAGTCTAACTCATTGGTTCAGAGTGAAATATTAGCAGCAACTGGGTGGAATTCAAAGGTCAAAGATAGAAAGTCATAGGGTTTGCTTTTTCCAAATCATCAGAGATAGCATTGCATTAGAAAAAGGGGAAAATAGGAAATACGTTTCTGAAAGATCACAGAGCCTCGAAGACCTTCATCTGCCATTTCCAATGTAGCGTAGCTTAGCTGTTAGAACAGCTGTTAGAGCAGCTGAGCAACGTCATATGCCAAAAAAAAATTTGTTCTCCATGCTCCATGAGTTAGAGCAGAAAAACAAGTTTGGATTAAATCGATGAAGCTAAACAATTTCTTAAATCTGAATATTTATTTGGTCGCCATGAAAACTATAAAACCAAATCCTAAACCTCACATGAACACCAAGGGATGGATAGTTATTATCTCCTAGGCAGAAGCACACTTCACCGAGTTTGACACTCTCTGCTCTAAATACTGCGAGAAGCAGCAGGTGTTGATGAATATGGTATATGGCACATGTTGAGTGTTTAAAATTGTACAGTGTTTTTTGAAGCTGCAAGTGGAGGAAAGTGAAGAAACATTCAGCCTTTAGTTTCAGTAGCAGTGAATGCGAGGTTGACCATTCTCTTTCCATCAGTTAAAGGTAAGACCTCCAAAATTGTGATTCCACATAGTTTGGTTTTTACATTTTGAGAGAATGAAGACTTGTGAGAGTATTTATAGTGTGTGTATGAAAATATGAAGTCAAGACTGTAAAAATGAGAGAAATATTGTGGGGAAAAAACCCCAACATCACAATGACAACATCAGCTCAAGCTGCTTCATTCTTGCATTAATAAACAGAAAAACATTGTTCTGTTAAAACACTGTTCATGCATTTTTTTTAAATGTTACCCCCTGATTACCTGCTAAGTTAACTGACCCGTAAGTTGACCAGCATAACAAACAGAACAGTGAAATCCTATTTTTATTTGTTTATTTTGTTTGGCTGAGAGCAAAAACCTTTTCAGGCCATTTACCTATTTACTCGTTGGCTTTCTGTAGATATTTTCACCAAGTGGGAGATGTAGTTGTCAGAAATTCCCATATTTCTGACCCAGAATTACAAGTTGGAGGCTGGCATGAATGTTTTTCCTCCCTCAGCTGACAGCGATTACAACCAGAATGACATGAACATGGTCCCAAAGCAGCTGAGACTGAGAAATTCCAGCTTAGATGAATGTTGAACTAAGTCTGATGTTTTCAAGCTGAACCTGACAAGCTGTCAGATGTTTTAAAACAGCCAGTGCACAGAAGATAAACCCTGAACGCATTATAAGGGTTTTTCAGACTTTTAAGTTCTTGGCCTACACCCACGTGCATTAAAGCCTGGGAGACTGCCCACACAGAGTAACACATATTTTGATATCACTCTTTTTAAGTGTAAATTGAATCTTTGGTTTCTGAAATATTCTTTAAAAGAGATCCTATTGATTTAGCGGCCAACCCCAGGTCAGACTTTGTTTCAAGATGCTAATGTTGAAATTTCTAGAGTAACAAAGCTGTCTCTCCATCCAACGAGGCCGTAGACTTTTAAACACACATTCGTTTATTTCATTTGTTGCTTAGGGTGACCCTGGCCTCCCTGGGAAGCTGGGACCACCAGGTCCTGAGGGTGAACGGGGACCAAAGGTAACATTCAAATTAAATCAAAACAGAATATATTGTCTGAAAATTAAGATTTGTCTTTACTTTTAAAACATAATCGCTGACCTGAGTCTGTGTTAATTTAGGCTGAAATAGGACATCCTGGAAATCCAGGGTCCCCAGGAGATAAAGGACCTCAGGTACAGAACAAAATGTTGTTGTTGTTTTTTTTATACTTCTGGAATCTCAAAACTGACTGGAAATACTATTAACTATTAACCCTCACAGGGGCTTCGAGGCTCATCTGGACCAAAAGGCGAAGAGGTATTTCAAATACTTTTATTTTCATTAAGAGAATTTATCATAAAAATATATGCTATAAATTATGTTTAAATCTTAACAGGGAAGGAGAGGAGACCCTGGAACAAAGGGAGCACAAGGAAGTGATCGGGTAAAAGGAGATAAGGTAAGTTCAGTGCTCAGAGAAAGCTACGTCATATACTTTGATGTAATCTGAGTTGCAGACCACGCAATACCACACAATACCACCTCAAATATGTCTCTACTTACTGTAGTGTTTAAAAAACATGTGGAGGAAAACATGAAAGCCAAGTAACAACCTACTTCCTTTACCTTTGTTGATCTTACAAGAGTCCCTTATGTTTCAAATCTTTCAGCTGTTTTTTTTTTTTTTCTTTCTTCCTGAGAAAGATCATAAACACTTCCTTGCCCAGTATAATTTGCATCAGAACAGATTCTCAGGAAAATAAAGAAATACTGCCTCTGAGTTTCTGTTTTGTTTTGTATACGCTGGTTCATGATTAATGATGTGGTGCAAATCCTGACACATTCATTTATTTTCAAGGGAGAACGAGGGCCGCAGGGAAGCAGGGGTCGGCCCGGCGAAGACGGACTCAAGGGCGCAAAGGTGAGGGGATCACGCTGTGGGTGGGTTTTGGCAGTGGGATGACTCAGCAGCTTCCCAAGAACTCGGAAAGTCTTATTTAAGCCTCTAGTACTGAAATTACTGTACACTTTAACGCACTGTCATCCTGCCAAAACAACTCGAGCGGAGTGTGTTGTCATGAAAACACATTTCTAGGGAAATTGTTGTGCAAAAGAAAACACAGGCAAACTCACAGCAGTATAAATAATTCTATGTGGGCGGTGAGAAGGTGATATCCAGTAACGTTTTCCATATAAACCTCTTTCCTCCAGGGAGACCAAGGACTACCAGGACCAAGGGGTCAGCCAGGAGAACCAGGGCAGCCTGGCTCAAATGTGTGTTGTTTTTTTAATAACATCTTGATCATCAACACAAATTGCTCATTTGTTGGAGCTTCTGCTTTAAGTGGATTCCTAACAAAATAACAGTGTCAAATAAAACTGTAGATAATACAGCTTTCATTCGATGTCATCTTTTGTAACTGCAGGGCACCAGGGGAAGTCCTGGAGATCCTGGACCAAGGGGAGACTCTGGACCCCATGGACCAAAGGTGGCCAAAGGGATAAAACTTTCTCATCTTTCAGATCATTTTCACTTTTAAATACATTGTATTACCAAATGGAAAAATATTACATTTAATCATCATTTTATCTGAAGGGAGACAAAGGACGATCAGGATTCAGCTACCCTGGACCAAGAGGGCCCACGGTACGGTCTTCAGTTTACCTTGAAATGAATTTTGTGCTTGATTTAAATGTCTGTTTGAGTCTAAAGTAACTCTGCTCCAGGGAGACAGAGGTGATCCAGGCAGGAGGGGGCCGATAGGGGGCAGAGGTGAATGTGGCGCTAAAGGAGATCCTGGAAACAAAGGACAACCAGGAGAGACGGTAAGATTGATCAACCAAACAAACATGTACATGTGTAATGACTTGTAGCTCTTGTAATATGTCAGGATAAATGTTGGTGCATTTCTGGTGCAACAGATATTACTTCTGGACATGCAAGTCTCAAACAGCACACTGTGTGTGCTGTTAAGCCTCAAAGAATCAGATTTACCTAAACCATGAAAAACATTTGATCGCTTACCTTATTTAGATTGAGGCTCAGCAAGTAAAAACTCAACTGTCAAAAGAGAAAATGTCTGCGTGGCTAGATGACACTAGAGGTTAAGTGGAAAAATGTTTTGTTTTTTATTTTTATTTAGGTGAAACAATCCTTTACAATATGAGCACGATTTTGCCTTAAGTTGTAGTAGACAATTGAGAAAACATGTTGTATAGAACACTAAGAATTTATCTGAAAAAACAAAGCTGTGATGTTTTAAGTTATTGTTCTAGGTGCAGTTTATTTGGACATAATTAATGCCACTACAACAGTCCCAAGATAACGGCGACACCAGCTGGACTAGTGGAATGTGATGTTTCTTGATCCTACATAGTATGTGTACAGTAACTCGTCAATGTACTGCCTAATGGCAGACTGTAGTTTAAGATGTTTTGAATCATTCATAGAGCTTCAGTGGGGCTTAGTTCTAAGGAAGCAGCTCTTAAAAAAAACAAACAACAAAATTACTGGAATATTAATGTGATAGAAATCAGTTGCAACAGAACTTACAGATAAATGCTGCATTACACAGAAAAACGAGTCCCTCCAGTAAAGGAAAAACAAGTTTTTGTTTCTAGGGGGAACCAGGTGAGCTGGGTCAACCAGGAGAGAGAGGACCTAAAGGAGAACCTGGAACTGATGTAAGTAACAGCACAACCACTCCAACCAAACCAAATAATGACTTGACCATACAAAACATTTGAGATCCAAATGCATTCCTGTTTGTGTGTGTGTGCGTGTGTGTAGGGAGACCCAGGACCAGTGGGTGATCCTGGGCTCACTGTGAGTTAACATTACAGTTTCTATCTACGTATATTTTCTTGGTTGTATTGTTTCTAACCTGCGTACCCGTTACTGCAGGACTGTGATGTCATGACTTATATTAGGGAGACGTGTGGTTGCTGTGGTAAGCAAATATCACCACTATCCTACAGACATGCAGCATGAGTGCTAAGTTAATATAGTATATACAAGGGTAAATCAAATGCAGCATTACTGTCTGTTTCAACATGGTAACTCTGTTCATGTCTTTGGTCTCAGACTGTGAGAAGCGCTGTGGAGCTCTGGACATTGTATTTGTTATTGATAGCTCAGAGAGTGTCGGGCTGACAAACTTCACCCTGGAAAAGAACTTTGTTATCAACACCATCAACAGACTGGGATCTATGGCCAGCGACCCTGCATCAACTACTGGTACAGTTGAGCAAAAAACAACACAGACAAACCTGTAAATTCTTTTTCAAGTGACAAGACATCAAGGTTGCCATAAAAGATTAACCTTTTCCAAAGGGTGAATCACTCAATTCATTACTGAATATACAGCTAGAGCCAAAAGTATCCGGAAGAACCATGTTTGGCACTGTGCTCTATATTAACATTAACACTAACTGTAAAATAATGACAAAGTACAGTGTCACTGTTTCATGTTGTCAATTAAGTATTACCAGTTAATATGAACTCAACTGTAAACACTACAGATTCACATTCAAACTGAAGACAAAGCCAAAACATTACTGCCCATGGAATATAGTTGACAGTTGGAAAAATAATGCGTGCCTTATTCTTGTAAAAGCTAAGTAATTAATTTGGAAATGCACTGCCCTAATGTGTATGACTCTTCTAGGCACAAGAGTCGGAGTCGTACAATTCAGTCACAACGGGACATTTGAGGCCATTCGTCTTGATGACCCCAGCATAAACTCAATGTCTGCCTTTAAAACTGCAGTGAAGAATCTGCAGTGGATTGCTGGGGGCACCTTCACACCATCAGCTCTCAAGTTTGCCTACGACACCCTCATCAGGGACAGCAAGAGAGCCAGAGCTAGAGTATCCGTGGTGGTGATCACAGATGGCCGTTTTGACCCTCGCGACGATGAGGATCTACTCAAGTACTTATGTGATGATGACAATGTGGTGGTGAATGCCATTGGGGTTGGTGACATGTTTAAGAAGGAACAGGATGATGAGATCCTGGGGTCAATAGCATGTGACAAAAAGGAACGGGTCACTCAGATGAAGAGATACATTGACTTGGTGGCTGAGGATTTCATAGTAACAATGGAGACTGTGCTCTGTCCAGGTAAGCCAGTACCAGTAAACCCAGCAGGAGGACGAGAACTGCTCCTTCTGACCATTTGTCTAACCTGTGTCTATTTGATTTTCCCTCCAGAACCAGTGATTGTGTGCCCTGACCTCCCCTGTAAAAGCAGTAGGTGTTAATCACAGCTAGATTATCAGCTTGTGTTAATGGAGTTGCAGTTTAGTGAGTGAGTTTTTGTTTTGTTTTTTGTTACAGAGCCTGACATAGCTCCGTGTGTCGGAAGACCAGTGGATGTGGTATTTCTACTAGATGGCTCAGAGCGCCTCGGAATGAAGAACTTTCGACACATCCGTGAATTCGTGCAGAAAGTGGTAGACCGACTGGTACTGGCTCGGAGCAGGACGGATCTTATGCGAGCCCGCTTGGCACTAGTAGAGTTCGGCAAGGAGAACGAGAACCACGTGGCCTTCCCTCTGACACACGACCCTGCCGTTATTGCTGATGGCATAGCACGCTTGCCTTATCTGGATTCTTCCTCAAACGTGGGAGCTGCCATTTTGTACAGCATACGCAACATCCTGTTTAAGGGAAATGCCGGTCAAACAAGGCGCAATGCAGAAGTTTCATTTGTTTTCATCACAGATGGCATTACTGACACCAACAACCTAGAAAACGCGGTTAGTGCCATGCGTGGGGCAGAGGTCGTCTCCACAGTGATCGCCACAAGAACTGATGTAGATCAAGAAGTGTTAACAAAGCTGGCCATGGGTGACCAGGACGCCATTTTTAAAGGAAAAGACCTCTCTGATCTGGTCCAGTCGTGTTTATTTGACCGTTTCATCGAGTGGGTATGTTAGAGAGATTGTGATCATGTGGATTCTGGTGCTACTGCTGCCATTTTAATACAGGTTATCATTCTAATATGCACTGTACAATTTGGAAATGACGTCACTGCTACCCTCTTCATTCTCAATATTTTGTTATACAAAAACAGTACCAGTCGAGCATTCTTCAACCATTAAGCTTTACTGATTTAAGATAATAAACATGCAGTTTGTTGGACACTGGAATGCTGTCTTCTGTAAAGTCTCAAAGGTTTCTAGCGCGCATAAATCTTGACATTTAAACTACCCACTGTATCCAACATTACTGTGAATAGCTATGGCTATTCAAATAAGAGATTCATAAAATTTACATCAAGTAAAGATTAAGATAAAACAAGTCTAAAGCCTTTTGTCTTCCATCATAAACATCAGTTCAGTCAAATCCTTCTCTGTGTATTACAGTTACTCAGTATCCACAGTTATGAAGTATCAGGGGTCGCCAAGTGGGAAGAAAAACAATGGACGGCTGACTTGATTTGGTCTGGCTGGGCTGAATGATAGCATTCTTCTCATTTCTCTGCATGTCGACTTAAATGCTCCCTCTGCCTCCCTTCTTACATCATGTCCAGCTGCACAGGAAAAGAGGGGAAAAGTATAACTGGAGAGTTTATATTAAAGGTCTCAACAGGCTAGGCCCATCAACAGACACACAATCAGACACATCCTGCAAATATACAGAAAACATACCAAGTCATCAACATCTCCAGTATCTTCAGCGGGTGGTGCAGCCACCTCTTCTTTCTTTTCCTCAGCAACCAGAAACTGAAAGGGAAAAAAAAAGCATTCAATCAGTAGTCGTCTCAGGATAAAAAAAATAAAAGCTTATTTCTCAAAAGTTAACGCAGTTTTATAGGATCTATCTTCATTGAGTCACCTGATTAGCTTCATTTTTGGACACGGTGCTTCCTTCAACCTCATCCTTGCTGATCAGAGTTATGGCATCTGTCAAACAGCAACAATTAGTCCGCAAACACGTGCAAACACTTGTGATTCAGGCCACAGGTCATTTAAAAGTATTTGTCAGGTTGCATTTTTGTGTTATTTGCACTTTAAAAATTATGCAAACATTTCACCTTATATCAAGGGAGGAATGATTTGAGAGAAATCCTGCAGCCCCAAGTAAAGCTGCTTATCATACCTTGAACAAGTAGGTCCCAGAACACCTCTAGCCCTCTGTTTGGGATGCTCCTTTTCAGGGACTGGAGGTAGCTATTATACAGATCAGCTTTCCCCAGCTGAATTATGAAAGATATGAAACACCTTGAAATCCATTTATGACTCTTCTAAAAGCTCACATCTACGTGCAGACACATAAGCACATAACTTGCACAAGAACTGGCCTCGGTTCAAGTTGGGAGAAAAGAAACAGACCCATCTTTGGCTTGAATTGACTCATAGTCTCCACAGCAAAGCCACAACTATGCAGTGTGATATCTTGAGGTTATTTCACGTACTCTTAAAACAGAACCCACCCACATCATCCTGCATTTCCCAACTGGAAGATAGTGAATGTTTAATTACCTTAACAGATTGCTCTCTAAACGCCTGGATACAGGTGATGCTTTTCATGTAGTATTGTGTGTTCTTGTTGCCAAGCAACTGCTCTATCCTGTGAGTCAGTTGCTGACAGACTGGAGAGGACACAGGGGTCACCACAACAAAAGAGATAAACATGATTACAAGGACTGAACTTGAGCTGTAACAGTTTACCCTAAAACCCCAAAATGTTCAATAGCCAGAAACAAAAGAAAAAACTGGACCTCACCCTCTCCAAATGAAAGACTCTTCTGCTTGATCAGAGCGCGGAAGTCTCTGGCTGGATCCACACTACCCACCTGGTGAAAAGTTTATTATTAGTGAGGGCTGAAGTAAAATAATAAGTATGCCTGTTCAAACAGGTGGTGAAGTACTTTATTTGGAATAGCCGCATTTAATATAGCTTTTATGTCATCCAGGTCCCCTCACCGAAGTAACAGAGCCTTCAGCAATGTCGGCCAGGTTATACTCCTCCTCTTCTTCATCTCCTTTTGCCTTCTTGGCATCTGGCTCCTCAGAGCTGTAAATCACAAAGGGTCAGTAAGGACACTGGAAACTGTTTTACAAACTATTGTTTTTGTAATAATCAAAACATCATTGACACACAGACACACAAACAATGTTACAATAAGGCCTAAAAATAACATTTTATAACATTTTTTCCACACACAAAAGTGATAAAATACAAATGCTTGTCTACACAGTTTTCACTGTTGATATTCTAGACTACACAAATCAATTCAAAACATCATTCACTGTGACATTCAAAAACCCACTACCCAACTGAACTTACCCTTTGCCAAAAATCTGAGCGCTAGTCTTAAGCTTCTTTTTTTTCTCCACTTCTGTAAGAGGAAACTTTATTTTCATCTCTTCTAGTGGCGCTTTACATCTTTCACGAATGATCTCAGGACACTCAAGAGCAGCCTTCAGCCATGGCTCCATAGGGGGAAGTGGGGTGCTGGGGTTTACTGCACGATGATGCAGGCACTGAAAGAGAGGTTGGGTATAAGACAGACGATGACTGTCTGGGTGAATATAAACAGCTACTATCTGGTGAAGCTTTAGTCAGACAGATGAATGTTTTTTTTGGCTTCCAGAGCAATGAATCTGGAAATGAAAAAAATGAAATCTCCTCCTTAAAACTTTGCAATCTACACAAACCCAGAACAGAAGTAATAGGAGAACTGTTATTTCTTAAGTACAAACTGTATCACAATACCTGGAAGTGCCTCTGGAAGGCAGGGTTGGGAATGTGGTGGACCTTCAACATGTCCTTTTGTTCTCCATTCTCATCTTCTTCCACCAACATCATCGAGTCAATAAGAGAGTCCACAGCAGACAGCTGTGCATCTAAAGAAATCACAAGACACTCCACTGTCTATTCCTCTATCAGTTTCATTCATCTCCCAATACAAATACACACAGGATGCAAACTACCCACTGATGCAAGTCCAGAAAATGTTATTACATTTCAGAACTAGTACAGTCTGATACTGTATTTAAGTACGATTCTGAAAAACTCTCTTGAAGTATTCACATATTATGATTTTTCATACTCAGTAAGAAATATTCTACTTTTGACTAATTATCAGTTTATAAAAGAGAAAACTGCTATGTACCAAACAGTTTATAAAATGTTAAGAATTAGCTCCTTTATAAAATGTAAATGCAGCCTGTGTACATGTTTAAGTCAGTGAATCAGTACTTTTGGTATCAATACTTTTACTTAAGTAAAATATCTCAATAACTTCTTCCCCCACTGCCAGTCAGTATCAGTATTACAGTTTTGCATCTGTGCAAGATGTGGACATTAGCTGCATGTCGATATGCCAGTGTTGTAATACAGCGTTGAAACTGCACCACCTCCACCATCAGCAGCTAAACCCTTGTTGCGGAGGACTGATATGACAAAAAAATACAGAACCTGAGGCCAGTTAAACACAAATGTAAAAGTTTGTGAGTGAGTTACAAGCCATTTCCATGAAGTACCTAATTTAAAAAGACCTTGCATGTGGTGTGAGGATAAATCAGAGTTTGCATCAAGTCTATCGTTGCTGTTAAACATGACATGCAGAAACTGTACCTGATGGAGTGAACTTTTTATTGTCAAGGGAAGGAAACGTAAACTGTCTGAGGTCTTCTGTGAAGGGCAGCTGGACGTACATCAAACACTGTGGAGGGCGAGAGATGGACTGTCAGCCCCGTGCTCTTCAGTGAATAAACATGAACACAGTCTATAATCTCACCTCAAAATCCTGCTTGATGCAAGGGAAGGCTGCTCCTACTTGAGGGTTGCTGCGCCGATCATAGGCATAACGTACAATGGCCACCATTTTGAGTTCATCCAGTGCTCGGATGAGGGCTGAGAGCGCCACTCCTGCGTGCTGCTCAGACAGAGTGAAGAAACAGACAGTGGCATGTCAGGATAAAAACATGTAGTCGCCAGTACTATACTCATTGTGTCTATTCTCACCTCATCATCTCTGGGAGCAAACATCTTGATAACCTGATTTCCCATGAAATGATGACGATGTACCTACAAGCAGACGGTAAAAAAAAAAAAGGTGACCAACTCTGTCTCAAAATTTTAAATTTAAGTTACATACTTGTACACTTAGACAGATGCTACATTAGATGCTACATACAAATATACTGTCATAAAAAGCAGAGTACCAGGTTTTGTTTGGCAAAGCCTAGTACAGCAAAGCATTTCCCATCATGCTTGTATTTCATCTGGTCTTGATCAACTTTGGAGAATGGAACAATGTCACTTCCATAACGAAAACCTGTGAACACAAAAGATGTGACCTTTAATGATGAATTAATTCTCTCATATATGGTTTCAGTGGGTGTTTAGGAGTAATACAACCAACAACATGACCACACTGATTTCAAACTATTCACTATTCACCTTGAATGGTATCATCCCTCTGCACTTCTGTCTCATTGTCATCATCCAGACAGCAGATGGTCTCTCTCTTGATGTCATCTTTCTCTGTGGTTTGAGCATCAACTGCCTTCCATGTTTTCTTCAGCTTCTCTTCTGTCACCTGGTGGACATGGGGGGTAGTATTTGTAGAGGATCGCATTATACATTTTGCTCATTACACAATAAGCAAACAGATCTAACCTGTCTGTATCATTGTGTCTGCTGACAGTGAAAGTAAGATGAAAAAAGAGATCATTACCAGAACCATGAACCAGAATAGTCAACTATTTAGAAATTCATTCTTTGACTAGGTACTAGGTTTTTAATTTTGGAATTTGGATATCTATTTACTTATTTTTGTTCTTTAATGTATGATGTCAATAAAGGCAAATTTCAAAATACACTCCAAAACCTTAATTTTGTTTGGTTTTTTTGAGCCATTGAGAGGTTGCTGCTGGTGTGTTTTGAATCATTGTCCTGCTGCATAACCCAGTGTGCTTGAGCTTGAGGTCACAAACTGATGGTCGATGGTCATCCTCCAAGATTTCCTGGGGATTAGTCTTGGGGATGATCAAGTTTTTTTTTGCAAATGTGAGATGAGTCTTTCTGTTGTTTTTGGTCAGCAGTGGTTTTCGCCTTGGAACTCTCCCATGGATGCCATTTTTGCCCAGTCTCTTTCTTATTATCTTGAACACTGACCTTAGATGAGGCAAGTGAGGCCTGCAGCTCCTTAGATGTTGTTCTAGGTTCTTTTATGACCTCCTGTGTAAGTCATGGTTGTGCTCTTGGAGTAATTGTAGTAGGCCTGCCTACTTTTTAAAAACTTTTTTCTATAGGGCCAGGCAGGCAGAAAGCTACGTAATAAGCATTAGTACATATTAATTTAGTGTGTTTCAGAGTTAACTTACTGCTTTGTACCCAACAATACGAATGGACAGAGAGCTGCCAATGGTCAGCTGACAGGGCCAGGCCATGGGCCTCCTCTCGATACACTTGAACATATGCAGCTGCTCAAGTGCATTCCTACAACAGGATCGAAGTACAAGGAGGCCAAGTTGTATGACATCATTCAACAAGAACATTAAAACATGTTAAATGCAGAAAGAACTGTGTGATTCCAATAGAAAAATACAAAAAAGCTGAAGTAAGACATAAAAAAAATCACCCAGTGTTTAAATAAAAGTCACCAACCTGAAAGAACACATTTGATCAAGGCCATCTTCCTCATCCAGACTTAGCATGACGTGTTTTACCATATCCAGGCTGTTCTTCTGTTCCCTGGACAGACCTTTGCCTGTGCCCGGGTGGCCGGGGCCTCTTCTGTCTGCGTCGCCTCCACCCTCCTCACTGTCTTCTGCAGTGAAGGGCAAACTGAAAGCATTCATAGTTAAAGTCAAATAAACAAAAGCAAATAGCAGAAAGAATGATACAAGTGAATATATTTCAATAAATAGGCTAAATGAACTTTACAAGAGATAAGTTTAACATCAAAAATGCTTTAAGAGAAAGCACCAGATCCTACAGTGATTTTCAATAAGTGCACAATTAGAGTTAAATGTAGGGTAAATGTTGGAGATATACAGAATAAACTGCTGAATGAAACAAATGTATGAGTATATATTATCATTATTACATTTTAAAGCAATAAATAAACCATTTATAAATAAAAATATATCAGCAGAATAAACTCCCTAAAATAACATGTTTTTGATGCTGTATCACACATAGAAATACATATTATATGAGCTTTGAAATTACATATTGTGAATGTGTTTGAAACTTACAAGAACTGCAGGGTGATGCCAGCTTGTTTTACATTTTCAATAATAACATCCAGGTGATCTGCACTGGCCTGGGTGGTGAGGTCAGTCAAGAGGGCAATGTTGAGACAATCATACTTCTTCCCTCTGAAAATAAATCCCAAAGACAGCTTCAGTCACACCCCTGAATACCCAGTAATCCATTCATCATTTTTATTACTGATATGCAGACAGCTTCTTACTGGGTTTCTGTCTTAATGAGATCCATGCAGACAACAAGAGCATCCAGCCCTGTTGAAAAGTAGTTAAAGAGCTAACATTTTCTTACATATCATCCTGGAACAAGAGGGTGTACACAAATACGATCTGACATAAATGAGTAAAATCAAAACGGTAGTCGTTGCCTCACAACTCACAGTACTGTCTAATTTATTATACATCCAAAGAACACAACGAAAACAACATGCAAACTCACAGCAGAGCAACAATTTAATCAATAACTGTACAAATAGAACAGAATACTGAGGGGATTCCTGTAATCAGTGCAAATCAGTGTGAGATAAAGTTCTGGAAGTTACGTGAATTTATATATTTTTCATGAGATTTTTTTATGGATAAACCAAATATACATCTGTTTATCTGTTTTTGTTTTTATCCAGAAAATTTAATACCTGACAAAGCAAATTAGAGTTAGTAAAAGGATACAATCAGCCTGCTGATTCTCGGGGTGGATCTGATACTCGATCTCCTCCAGAAGTTCAAAATCAGGTATCATGAGGTGTCGATGGATGGTGATGTTCTGGTACTGGCCGTCCTGGTCCAGTGGATTTTTGGTAGCGTCTGTGCCAAACAGAACTAAAGCCAGTTCATCCTTAGTTTCAGCAAAAACCTGTCAAAAACACAACAGATGAGTACAGTGAATGCTGAAGATAACAGAGACCTCTGAAAGTAGTTTTGGTTTGTTTCTTGTTCTATAAATACATTGTTGTGAATAACCAACTGCATTTACTCAAGTTCTGTATTTGAGTACAATTTTGAAATACTCGTACTTTACTGAAGTATTTTCATTTTATACTACTTTATACTTCTACTTCACTACATTTCAGAGTTAGAAATTGAACTTTTTGCTCCACACATTTATCTGACAGCTAAAACTATTAGTCACATTTCAAATTAAGATTTTTAAATACTTAAGAATAATATAATATGCTTTTAAAATTCAATTGAAATAGTGTACTTTCACTTCAACAGGATTTAGAAGGCAGGATTTTTATTTTTACCATGTTGTATTGGTAAGACTTTTGAGTATTTCTTCTACCACTGTATAAATGTGTAGATATACCTGGCGCTGGACAAACTTCTGGATGACTTTTTTGGCTAGTTCAAATGGGGGCTCTTCACCCGGAGCAGAGTTGGACATGGAGAACCCCACATCCATGCACAGCACCAACGCTGACTGCAGACAACAAACAATACATTTCAGGCGACAGCTTTAATATTGCATATGTGTTATTTAAGACCATTTGTGCCCATGTTGTTAAAACTAATAAAACAGCCAGGTTGAGCTTGTAACGTTATTCATTTAACAGGGGGCGTGACAGCGTTTGAACATGTCTCAACATGTCGCTTCCTTGTTTGAAACTTAACTAAAATAGAAAAACAGTTTCAAACGTTTGCAAACCGCACATTTAATAAACGAATGTTAAATAGCAACGCTGCTCACCCCCGTATTTTAAGAAATGTGAATGAAGCGAACTTACTTTAGACCCTGCCATATTCTTTTCCCTCCTCTTAAGACAATGTGTCACTCTGTTATGGCTCCGGAGAGAAACTGATCAGTTCCCAGCGAGGTTCCTGTTTCCAGTGACAATTGTTCCTCAGTGACTTTTAACGGGCTCCACTGTCAAATATGTTTGGTTGCTCGCTGTAAACGTCGATATACCTATTTAATAAAAGACACTGGACCCACACAAAGCTGTCATAATGTTTTTCGTGGTGTTCTTGTCTTTGAGGAGGTTCCGTGCAGTGAAATACGGTATAAAGATGTAGGTCAAACGCGTTTCATGTGGCACTGCACAGGGGGAAATTATAAATGATGCAAATCGACTGATTTCACAGCTGTAGTCATGATTTGATGTCAAATACAAATCCAGACAAAGAAAGGAAACTACATATTTTAATAATTTATTTATATGTATTAGTTTTATTTAATATTTTATATATTTATATGTTAATAATAAATTATAAGTTAGGCAAAGGTAGGGAATTAATATACTAACCACAGCTCTACATTACTAGAAAATTACTGAGGACATGTAGCAGACGTCACTGTCTAGCTGCCGTGGCTCATATGTGTGGTTTTGACCTCCAAGACTATACATATCCTGTAGAGGTGATAGATAACTAAGTACATTTACTCAAGTAGTGTACTTAAGTGCAATTATGAGGTACTTGTATTTTACTGGAGTATTTCCTTTTCATGCTACTTTTACTTTCCTACAAATCACAAGAAAATATTGTACTTTTACTCCACTACATTTATTTTAACAGCATCAGTTACTAGTTACTTTTTGCAAGTTCAGATTATAAAAATGTTGATGTATCGTTTAGGGATTAACCCCGAACACTTCACAACGTGGTTAAAATCAGCTCCACCTTTATCGACTGCTGATTTTGTTGCACAGTCTGTAGCAAACAACACATTTTTACATGATTTTTATTTCTGAGAATTTGTCAAACAAATTAGACTTCTCCATTTATGCTATCAACACCATCGCATTAAACACTGTTTAAAATACAGCACTTCCTTAGTGGAGTACTTTTACGTTTGTACTTCAAGTACAGTTTGGTGTATGTACTTTAGTACTTTTTTTGAGTAGAAAATTTAAAGGGTACTTTGACTTGTAGTTGAGTGTTTTTCCAGGCAAATACTTGCACTTTACCTTAAGTTTTTAGTTTATGTATGTTATACACCTCTGTTCTGTATTAACTAACTATAACTATGTAGTTATATTAACTATATTAATGTAACAAAATGGGAGAGTAAAACAGGCTAGTACAAATTGGTAAATATGCATTGACCCACATAGTAGTTTTCTCTAAAAAAAAACTGTTTTTGGTACACTGCTGGGCCTGCATTGGAGCATAAGCCTCCCAGTGTAACACCAGGGTGCCAACAATCAGCTGCCAAACCCAAGTTAACCATCTGTATCTCTATGCAACTTGCAGGGATACAGTATGACTGAGTGTCTAGAACCACATAAACTAGTGATCTGCAGCACATTGCACTACAAAAACATGAAACAAAATATTGAAATCCATAATATAAATGTCAAAATTGCTACAAAACTGCAATGTAATGATATAACTCTTTAATTATGATGTGTAATTCTTAAGTTTGCATTCTGTTATTTCACATGTAATGTGGAATACGGATTAAATCCAAATCTTTATCTGTGTGAAAATAAAAATGTAATTACTTTCCCCAGCCAGGTTTAATCATGTATTTGAATGAACAAATATTTGAAACATGAAACAAATATTTAGATCATCTGAAATATTTAAACCAAACCCATCAGAAGTTTATTTCAATCACTTAACAATAGCTGTTCAACCAATTTAGTTCAAAGTGCCAGAGTAAAAAACACCTAGCTATGGCTAATTTCATAAAGTGTACAAGAGTTAAATATTTTAAATAAATTAAAGCAACATTTAAAATATGACGGTAGAAAATAACTTAAATTTTCTTGTGACAACACAGGTGGTTTATGATAAACTGTTTGACTGTGCCTTAAACATATAAAAATGTGACGACAAAAAAACATAAACCATGTTTGATTTGACAGCTTGTCCTCATCATGGCTTCTAGTCATGGCTGACTTCTTACTCCCTAGTGGCCCTTGATAAAAAGCTTTGTCAGCTTCTGTTGCTTCTTCACACTGTCATCTCAAAGTACATCAGAGCACATAGCAGACATTACAGCTTAATTATACTTAGCATAAAGGCCTAGAAACCAACAGGTACTCACACAAGCTAGGATACTTCCTGCACTCAAGCTTGATGTGTCTTAGTTTGTTCAGAATTATTTGATGAAACTCAGATCTGTTTAGGAATATGCATCATATAAGCATAACATCATCTGGAATAATGGGTATTTTACAATACGGGGATGGAAAATCCTATAAAAAGGTAGGTCTTTAGGTAAACAATGTACAGCTTTAAAATCCTAGGTTTGTGATGCATTTAGAAAGTTTTATTTCACATCTAATGAGTTTTGGGTTGGTGCCACAGGCTGGGTAGGAAAGGTCTGCAGTCTTCCCACTGTTACCAGTAAGAAAAATACTGAATGATGTCAGATTTCAAGCTAGATCCTGAAATAGATGATTTTTCAAGTCACTGCCCAGCTTAGCTTGTTTTAGTCAGTGTTATGCTCAGTTGTGCATATTCTCAAACTAATTAGTAATTAATCACATTTACGAAGAAAGTGACACATGCTAAACCTCTATTTGTTGGGGCAGTTGCCAACGTTTCCCAGTTATGATTTCAGCCTTGCTTCAAATGTCACTTGTTGATGATAACTTCACATAAAAGACAGCACCGTCTTTAAAATACATGTTGTTTTTGATATCAGTGCACAGCACAGTGATCACATACGTTTAGTTACAGATATTTACAGATGAAGTGAAACTTGGTTTAGCTCACACACCTCTAATAATGTGTGTCTCAGTGTCTACGGCCAGTGTATGCTATGTGTCAAAAGGTCAGACTGCTGTTCAGTAATTACTGGTGGCCGTTAAGTGATCTGAGGGGAGCTGTGATGACATAAGAATCTGTAAGTAAAAAAATGATGTATAGCCACTCTCATGCACAGTCTAACAATGGTTTACACACAGTAATAGTTCAGCACCTACAGAGTTCAGGCAGTGTTTAATAAGTTTCCATATACAGAAAAGTATAGTGTGGCAGCTGCCAAATACTTTGTTGTTGTGTTCACAGAAAATTCTTATCAAAATGTGCTTTGAATTTGTTGTCTGGAGCTTTCATCAGAACCTCAAGGCCAAAATCACCGGACAGAATCTGCACAGTTAGTCAATTAAGTGATTTCAGGATAAGAGCTTTTGTCAAACCACTATTTCCAACCCAAACAACCGAGACCCATGTGTTGAAATTGTTCAAAGCACTTGTAACTTTGATGCCATTGTCAATATGGGCCTCAGCATCACCCTGGTTCACACTGATGATGTCTGGGCGAGTTCACTGGGGGCCTTGCTCTGCAGGGTGCCAGAAACAGTGTCAGAGTCGAGCAGCTCCACTATGCTGTAGGGTGAACAGTCCTCTAGTCCCAGCTTCCCACAGGCCCAGCCACAGAAGCCTTTCTCCAGGTCTCTCACAGACTGCCACCACTCACTGAAGGCCCAGGACACTTGAACCACAGCAGAGTACAGAGCCAGAGACAGTGCCATGGGCATGATGAGCATAGGGTAGAAGATGATGAGGAAGGGGCATATTGTGATCTTGTGCCAGAACGTCCGCTCCTCATTGTACACAAGGAAGACATTGTACCAGGTGAGCGTGCCGTAGTAGAAGGAGGTGATGAAGGAGAGGAGGAAAACCACTGGAGCACAGGAGATGCTCCACAGGACAACATGGGGTCCCTGGCACACACCTAAGCTGCAGGTGCGTTTAGAGCCTTCCCCCGCCTCACACTCTGCATCAAGACGTTCCTTTGACTTGGCTAGATCCCTGAGTTCCTTCTTGGTCAAAGTGACATGTATGTCCACCACCTGGCCCTTCTTCTTGCCCCGAGTGATGGTGCCTGTCAGGGTCACATAGCGGCTGTCTGGTGGAAGGTTCCAGCCTCCTCCTGTAAAGAGATAATGTGACATGAGACAGTTTCCCGCGTGACAGACAAAGAAAATAAGGTTATCTCCACTTGTGTATCCATATATTATGGCTGCTGAACAAGGATAACACAGCAGATTATGAGAGTGTGTGTCTGTAACAATCTAAAGAGTCTGTTTTTTCCTTAGAATATAATGAACACATGACTGAATAGTTAAAATTAGTTCAGCTGCTGTGTGACTTCTTGATTTCAACAAAATATTACATTCTCTCACCTTCGCCTGTAGGTGTGCAGAGGAATTTAGCTCCCTCCTCAGAGCTCCTCTCTGCTCCCTCCTCACTGCCTTGGTCCTCTGCAGATGCCCTCTCCATTTCAGAGCGGTAAACAATAATGGACTCTGGACGCTGTTCTTTCTTCTTCTTCCTCTTCCTCCTTATGGAGGGGCCAACCTCTCCATCATCCACGTGGTTCTCTGATATGTCTGATCTTAGGGATATCATCTGAGGGCTGCCTTCCCCTTCAGTTTGAGGCTCCTCTGCCTGTGCCATGCTCTCGCCTGATTCAGTAAAACTATATGACTCCTAGTCCACTTTTTGATGATTTATATATATCGGGACTAATGGTGAAATTGTGAGCAGTGCAAGCTATGTCCGTCCATTGTGTTTATGTTTTCTGATGAAGATTTCTGTTAATAGCCTAAAGTGATGAAAGCACACACACACAAACATAGAGAGAGTGCCATTAAAAAGCATGTTTGCTTTTGCACAGTCACAATAATGTAATCCTCTATGTGATCCTGGCCTACATTCTGCAGAGTCGACAATTCTCGAGCATGACTAGTAACAACTACCAAATGTCACATTATTGATCTAATGGCATAAAAGCATCTGAACAGACAGTAAGCAAATGGGACTGGATAGATGACAAAGCATGACAGATTTGTTTAAACCGGGGGTGGGGTGGGGGTGGTTGTCCCACTTGTGCATGACAGCGCACGGACATAGGCTGCTCTCAGTGGATAGGCTGTATCATCTTCTGCTCCTTACACATATAATCACAGAAAAATTACATTCACAGAGCATCGTGGTGTTTTCTGAAATTATGCATAGTTTAAAAAGAGGGGGTGAGATCCACAAAGCAAATCATTCTTCACACAGCTGATCCCCTCCCATTTAAATCCCACCCATGTCCGCTCCTTTGTCTGCAGACGCCAGCTGGCGAACAACATATATCGGTATTGCAGCTGAAATCTTACCTTACCTTAAACTGTCTGGACGAGCGCCGGGTATAGAAAGTATGCCGTGTGACAGAAAAACACCGAATATGTGAGACACACGCTGCAGGACCTCACACACCACACTGCTGCGTTTTCACCGATACAGATGCGCTACGCAGAGTGATTTCCAGAATCGCACTAAACCCGCCCCTGTAAACTCTGTCACACCAATCCCACCATCCGTGATCCCATCTCCCCATCCTGCCGTCATTTTATAAGAAAAGGGGGGTAAATAAAATCCTAAAGGAAGTTAGACAGTTCACGTCAACGTTACTATATGGGAATCTAAACATTTTGGCTTGGAAATTAATCCCGATTTTTATTTGGTGTATAGCGACATGTTTAGCATCTAGTTGAAATAATAAAGAAATAACAGCTACACAATAAAGAAGCTAGTACACAAATTATTATAGGTTAACTAGTGTCTGTGTTTTTTCGTCACTAGCTTTCATGTAGTCATCGTTAGACAGTACAAATGTTAATGATCAATGTTATACAGTCATGGTCACTTTTATATGTCCATCACCTATTGTGACTTGATTATAAAATGTGTAGCGTTTTTCTTATTTACAAACAGCTAATTAAGCTAACAGCAGTTGTACTTTAGCACTAGCTAACGTTAACTGAAAAAAACGTCGGATTAACCGTTACAAAACAACCATTTACAAACTAATGCTAACTTATCGTGGTTCTCTGAATTAAAATAGGATACAACGGGAGTGTTTTTCCTCCGTAAAGGTAACTACACCGTTTCTGAAAAAGCCACAGTGCAGGTGCAACACTTTCTTCTAACGTCTGAGCTTTTTACAAAAGTAGCTTCCCGTTTGACAGTTAGCTAATGTGCTAGCATTGGTGTGAAAATGAACGACCAACTCTCACTTGGTAATATCGATAGCCTTCTTTTTCAGCTTGGTGAGTTTATGTTTTTGAGTTTATTGAAGGTTAACAGTTGTAATGATGTTGTAATTTGATATTTGCTTGGCTTAGCTTAGGTAGCTATAGGTTTATTATTAGCTAACGTTAACTGCTTGGCTAAACGATGTCAGAAGAAAGCTAATCCGGGTAGGGTCAGGTTATATACAACTAAGATAAAACTTATTTTTTATATAATTTATTATTTGTACATTATAGCTCTTCAAACTCGTGAGCTTTTCCAGAAGAAGAATGAACTCAAACAACAAATTAAAGGTATGCCTACATAGCTAAAAACAAATAGACTGTGGTATGAAATATCTAAACAGTGTAACAGTACTAGAAGGCTAAAACGTACATGTACGTTACCTAAAAGATGGACTTACTTCTATTCTATCTTATTTTATTTTAAATAAGTAAACAGTAATTTACCTTACTTTTCAATGTTATATCACTTTCATATTAATAAGTGTCTTTCAAATGTTTGTCAACAGTTTGCAGAGCTGACATTGCTGAGAGGAGGTCTTACATTGACTCAGTCCACAGAAATATTAAGAAACTTGAGGAAGAAGCCAGAATGAAACAAAGCACTGTGGTACACAATAAAGCAAATGCAAAAAGGTATGAATACTTGGTCATACATGGGCCAAACCATGATGATTCAAGGTGACAAATAATCATAATACTTGTCAGGAATGCAGTATAGCATGGATATCATCACTGCTTCTCATCCATGTAACTTCAGCATGAAGGCGACAAACAGCCTGCTCCTTCAGTATGAACAGATGCTGAAGGCAGAATTGGAAAGCAGAAAAGCCAGCTACAACAATGACATGTGAGTTCACTTAGTTGTAGAACTTATGTGTAATGCATCTTTTGAGTTCTGTAATAAACAAGGCTGAATTGTTCTTTATTTTTAACCTTTCAAGGGAAGTCTACGAAGAGAAAATTACAAGCTACAGAAAGATATTCCAGTCGCATAAAGAGTATTATTACCAAAATCCTCTGGCTCAAAAGCTGCTGGAGCTGCAGGCTGAAAAAGAGGCGATTGAGTGTAGGGTCAAGGTCTATGATGAGCAAATTACAATGAAACAGAAGGAGCTCGACCATCTCACTGGTGATAAACCTTTTTTATCACTACTTACTCTAGTAGAGCTGAACTATTTACAGATCTATCCATAGTCTATTTAATTTCTGTCTGACCAGGCCCAGCAGTCAATTCTTCTTCCACTGAGAAACTATCAGAGAAGTATTTTTAAGTGATTCTTATAAATTCAATATAACGCCTCCGGCAAAGCTATATATATTTAAGTCCATTTATTTGGTTTTTCTTTCTAGTGCTTCTGACCAGCAGCTTATAACTGAACCAGACAAACCATTAGATCCTCAGATAGAGGTTGACAGTGATTCTTCAGTTGATATCTGCTCTCTTCACCTCAACCAGTCAAAGGTACTCATTAGCCATAGGTCAAAAAAACTAATGGGATTTCGAAGTTGCCCAAATTCTAGCATATGTAAATACTTTTTCAATGCCGCTGTTTATTGGAAACATTGCTTATGTAAAGTAAAAAGTAAGTTGAAGCTGTTTCAAGATTCAAAGATTCAAGATTCTTGAGCATCATATAAATAACTTGCCAAACTGTTAAACATGATGTTGCAGAATGGTCATAAAGTATCTGTAGAGGTAAATGCTGGAGATATTCATGAGGAAAACAAGGTCCAGGATACTAACCTTTACCCAGAAGAAGCAAGCGATGAGCTGTGGTCATGTGAAAAGTTGGAGGGTAAATAGAGAAAAGTCTGAAATGCATTCAGTGAATACAATATCAACATCTTAACATACAACATTTTTAAGTTTTGTTTATGAACACATAAAAACTAATAAAATATTTATGTCTTCAGAGCAAAGAAAGCCAGTTGAGATCCAGACCAATGAGCAGGACAAGGAAACTGAAATACAGGACCAAGTCATGGTAATATTTGTCTACTATACCCAGATTTACCATAAAATGGCCACTTTCTCCTCTCCTGCTGGTTTCCTGCCTAGAGTGTCTTTGGGGTACTGGTTTGGATATTTCCAAAACTAAGACACTGCACCCCAAAATGGTGGAGGTGACATTACTTGTTTACAGGGAATCCCACTTTCACAAATTAACATCAGTTTACTCAAGAGTCAGCATGTGGAAACTACTTTTTACTACTACTACGATAACAATATTTTTATTTAGAACTATTCTCTTCCAAGTCTGAGAATGCTTTCAAGATAGGTCCTTGGAATAACACCTCAGTAATCAATTACATTGTGTTAACAAAAAGATTTAGAATACAGTTGACTCTTTCAAATTTTCTGTAAATAATGTATGTTATATCCAATAATGACGCAGCTCCATTATCACCTACACTGTAAATGCTATATCAAAGGTTTATATTATTTCTGTTGGAAATGCTTTTAGACTCAATGTGTTTTCTGCATAGGAACAGCAAACCACTGCATTAGAGATAGAGGAACCAGTGGAGGATGAGGTGGAAGATAGTGTAGCTGTAGATGAAGCTCAGGCACCAAGCAAAGGTGACAAGGAGGCATTTGCTGCTCTTCCTCAGTTATCATCTCAGGAAACTAATCAGTCCTCCTCCCCAGCAAAAATGGCAGATGCATCGTCAACCCAAACATTCCCATTCAAGTAAGGCTTTGTCTAAGGTGTTCAACTCTCTGAGTCACTGTCAAGACAACTACTGAGAACTACGTCTTGTGTTCATGTAGCTTAAGCCCCGCCAGCTCACCACATCAAGGGACCTCTGATATGAAATCTCCAGCTTTCCTGTTCTCTCTGACCTCTGATTCTAACACCACGGCCTTCTCTGGATTTGGATTTAACATAGGCTCTTCACAGGATGAGGTGAGGAACAAGGAAATCAAATGAGTGATTGACATAAATGCGTATTTTTTTTATCTCTCTCTTTATCTTTCCTCCATGTTTTCTTGCAGGACTCATCTTTTACTTTCCCCAACTCGTTCTTTAATGAGAAGGTACCTTTTTTTTTTACAGTAACTTTATTTTATTCAATATTACTGGAACAAAAATACCAAACTATGTTAATTTTTCCTTTTCAGAAAACCACAGAATCAAAGTCTTCAAGCTGTAAGTATCAATATCTCTGTTTTTGTGATGTGTGTTTCCTTCTTCGAACTACAGCTATGTATATGTTTTGGCAGGCCCTGGGTTTCTCTTTGACCAGTCAGAACAAAGCGACTTTCAGTTTGCCTTCACCTCCAAGAGCCCTCCACCAACTAACAAAGATAACACCAGGGATGAGTTTCCATTTTCATTCAACTTTTGAGAGTTAAGAGAAACACCTGAAAATGCTTAATCGTTCAGCATCTAAGTTCCTAGCATGTTGTCTCAGAGTAATGTTCTCATTTAGTGCGCAGTGAAGATACATCTTTCACTTTCCTCAGCTCATTCAAGTTAAGGGTTTATGTAATGTATAAGTGTATATGTAATGTGTTTTAACTTAATAGCTACTGTCTTTGTGATTTTGATGGCTTTTGTCAATAAATATTCACACTACACCTAACATATAAATTAGAACATCATAGTTGAATAAGAATTTATTGACAGTAGAGATACAGCATTAGTAAAATAATACACAATGTTAGCTCCTATTTGTTTTTGTCTGTTTTCCCTGTTATACAGTGGTTGTTAGTTTTTTTTAAGTACATATTTTACAACATAGTATACTTCTGTTCGGTTTGCACAAATTAATGAGTGTTTCAGTCCTATACAGTGTATATAAAGAAAAAACGCATTGAGTCTTACAGTCACATTCTGAGCTTTTTATTCAAAGTGACTTTGGAAGCAAACCATTCATACCACACTACATACAATCTGCTTTGTATATTTAGTTATAAATTCATTTCATTTTAGTATCATGGCACACTTGGTTGTCTTTATGGCAGTGATTGAACCATACAAAGGGTTATTTGGCACAAGAAACAGCAACACATTCTGTATTGAATACCTCATTTGATAAATGAATACTTTTAGAAAAAGTACATTTTAGAAAATTAAATATACTCTAGCAACTATGATACTGAGATTAATGCTCACTTTAAAAGTAAACACAGTAGTGAACTGAAAAATATTCTTAAAAGTTTGTAGTCTGTAGAAACATGCTGAACAGGTAAGGGTTAAAATGTGCAGCATATACAGTAGTTTCAAAGAACCTAGAACCCACAGTCGATGCTGATGGAGCGTTTGGTCACATGTTCGATTTCTCCTGGGACATATTCACAGAAGCTTGTCTGGTACCTGGCCAGCATTTTTAGCATTGGGCGCAAATTAAACCACCACTGGACTTTGGGCATCCGGTGCCTGAAAAACAGTCATGCAGTAATTCACATGTTATTGAGACAGATTAATAAACACTGTCACAGAACAATAAAACTATGAATTTGCTTACTCAAAATCAGTCACATCCTTCAGTTCAGTGATAGGGGTAAATGAGGTGACCTTCCTGTTGAGGCCAAGCACGCATGCTGTATCTGGAGAGTTAGCAAACACACGGCCTGGTAGGAAAAACAGTTAAATCATTAAATCACAGCGGTTTAAATGTGGGTGTCTGATCAATTATTTTATATGAACTATGACTTTACACTGTAACTCTACCTTGTCGGAAGGTTTCAGTTAATTTCTCTGAAATCCACTGGACAGCTTTCACACCCAACTTAGTGCCAAAATTTCTGTCAAAGGGAGAAGGTACTCCTCCCTAGAGCACAAACACGCAACATGAGTACGAAGACTCAGTTACTTCACAATATATGTCGCTTATATTACGATTGTAAATGAAATCATAAGTTGCAAGTGGAAGAATCTTATTCAGTGGCTCCACACCTGCTGAAGGTGTCCCAACACATTTACTCTGCAGTCAAAGATGCCCCTCCCTTCGGATGAATACAGATTATAGATGAAATCTGTGGTATAGTTTTCATGACACTTCTCATTCCTGTTACGACAGAGAAAACCATCAACAAAGAAAAAACTACATCTGACAATGTTTCATGCATATAGAGTGATTTATTTTTACTCCCAAGTATATTGATGTCCTTCACAAGCTGGCACTGCATGAGAATCAGCCTTGAATATGACTGAATGAATGTTATGTACCTGAGTACTAGACCCCGCTGGATGTCCTTCTTCATTTTTTCAGCTAAATGCTCCACATTGGTCTAAAGGTCAAATAATTAAAGATACAGAAAGCTGAGAACATTAAAGATAAAACATGAAACAACACGTTTTTCTTTCTTTTGGTCTTACAGTCAAGTCATGGATACTAAAGGGGTCTTCATAGATGTAGGCTGCATCAGCACCCACAGCTATACCAGTGGAAGTTGCCAGATAGCCACAGAATCCACCCATAGTCTCCACCACAAACACTCGTCTCTTAGTCCCACTGGCTGACTGCTTGATCTTGTCGCAGCTCTGATGAGGAAATCGCAATGACAGTGTCAAAATGAGACTGGCAGTTGAAGGCAGGATCAAAGTGGAGGTGTGAAAATGAAAAATTAAACAGTGTAAGTCCCAATTAACCCTCACCTAAACTGTATTTAAGCTTTCAAGCTCACTATGCACCCTACAGAAAGAGCAAAAGACCAGAAAGGATCAGCTTGAAAAGATGTTAGGTGCTCCTCACAGAGAGGATTTTTTGGAACAAGAATTAGTGGCATCTTGTGCTTCTGCCACGTATGGTGGTTAATATAGTATTACAGAGTTGAGGCAGAGACCTGCCTGTCTCAATGACCTTCCTCACAAAGTTTTAGCATTAAAACTAAATCATTAAAAATGCTCTTTGTCACCTGTTTTGACAGTGTATGAAGAGTTAAAGTCTGGCTCAGTAATACAGCAGCTTTAGATATTTATTACTTGGCTCAGTCACTGTCCCACTTAAACCCAAAACATCAAAGTCACACTGTTCATGTGCTACGTGCTCGGCATTACCTCCATGGCAGCATTAACAGCAGTGTCTGCTCCCAGGCTGAAGTCAGTTCCAGGCACGTTGTTGCTGATGGTGGCAGGGATTACACACATGGGAATACAGAGCTCATCATAGAGAGTCCGGGCTTCAAACAGCTGCAGCACACCTTCATACCCCTGAAAGTCACCAATGTATATACAATGAAAACCACCCTGATGTAACACTGACACAGTAGATTATTACTCTATATATACATGACCAATACATCACCTCAAAACCTCCAATTACAAGCAGAGCTGAGATGCTGAACTTGGTGATATTTTCTACAATCTTCTCCATTTGCTTGTCTGGAAGTGTCCTGAAGTAGGACATGAAACATACGTTAGAAATCACCTAAAGGGTCAATCCATCAGTTCTACATGTCAAAGGGAATTTGCAGTCACAAGCAGCATCCAGTGTCAGGTTGACACATACATGGCAACAAAGTCGAGCTATTTCAGCCTCTGCTATGTCTGGACAACATGGATGAAATCCCCTTTCGCAGTATACATAATTTGACATGAAAGCTCCAGTTGCTCACCGTTTTGTCCCCAGGAGTGAGCCTCCTTGACCCGTCCATCCAGCCACATCGTGCCAATCCATCGGAAAAATCTGCCAACAGACAGGTGTCAGTACAGAACCGTTTCCGCTCAGTCTCGTGAAGCGCTGAATCCTAGAGCAGTAACGGTGAACATGTAGGGGTAAAACAACGTACCGCTCCATTTGCCAGTCCTTGAAATCCATCATGGACAGCGTAGACCTTGTGTCCATGAGCGAGTGCTAATCTCACAGCTGACCTGACCGCTGCATTCATCCCTGCAGCTGGAGCTCCCACATTCAGAATAGCCAAAGAGTAATTGCTCTGAGAGAATCAGATATTACTAATAAGAACTTTTTATTTAACTTTTCTGATTACATTAAGGTTTACACTGTATGTGTAAGAATGTGTGTGTTGATTGTTAATGAGGGACTTACTTCAGATGGAGCAGTCTTCTGGAAGGCAAGAAGCTTGTAAATGTTCAAGTTGTTCTCAAAACTCCTGCAATAAGAACGTTAGTTTTAGCTTTGTCTTGTTTTTTTATTCACAGCAAAATAACTAAATTAAATTGTGGGCATGATGAATATGAATAGATATATTACAACTATATAATATACATGATTAAATCTCAGCCCTTACCCTCCACGCAGTTTGACAGCCTCATCAAATCTCTTTTCATTCATAGCCATCTGCACCAACTTAGTCTATAAACAATAAGAAAAAGTTGAAAAACACAGAAACCTCACATTAATTGTGTGTAGTGTTCCCATTAAAACATCTGTATTGTATGTCAATTTGTAACATCTGTCCAGGGACTACAGATGAAACATAGCCTCGTGGCCTATAACTGTGGCGCATTGACAGAAATGTTCAATAATGTGCACTGTCCCTGTCAGTCCTAAACTAATAAAAAATAAATAAAATCAATTATAGACTCACTATCTCCACACATTCCATTAGAGGCAGGCGAACAGGGTGATTACCCGACAGGCCGATGACGCATGCCGGAGTGTCAGGAGATGCCTCCAACAGCGCAATCACTGCCTCCACACCTAACTTAGAGCTCTGAAAACAAAAGAGTGCATTTCTGACTACGTTAAAGTTTACTGAGAGAATGTAGAAAATATTAAAGTAGGAAGATATGTTGTTAAAACTGTGCAGTGTACAACAACATAAAATTAGTTATATATAACATATAGAGATCTTTTTCAAGACAGGGATTTGTTACATGCAGTTTTGTTTTCATTAACACTACACATTAGATTTCTACCAGAATTATTTCTGAAATGACACTGCAATTACAAAGCTTTCCAATTTAATAAACATCTGTTGAGCTTGTTCCATGTCAGGACATTTTATTGTGCATTACAACATAAATACAACTGCAACTTACCAAAAGCTAAAAAGCAGAAATTGCGTAAAAGCTGTAGTAAAGTTTGTGTTAGACCTGATTCACCAGTCTGAGTTTGGGTACAGCATCAAGCAGAAGTATTGTTGCAATGGTTAACGTTGCAAACTGATTTACAACAAAGGTTAAACTGCTGACCAGATCTTTGCATGGACACCTAGCAGCCAGTCAGAAGCAGGTATTATCTGCTGTTTACACAGTTAAATATTGACACTATTCCTTAAATACATCATTTATATTACCTCAACTATTTGTTTAGTTGTCATAAATAATCAAATATAAAATAAGTTGTCACTCACCAGTATTCTGTCAAATGCTGAGGGAGTTCCTCCTCGTTGAACATGGCCAAGTACTGTCACTCTGGTGTCATAACCCAACCGCTTTACTACAAGCTTCAAGCAGACATGGAAGAATGTACAGTCTATAGGTTTGTCATTCGACAGGTACACACGGCAAAGAGTCGGAGTCCTATGCAAATATTTGAGAGTAAATTCTTCTGAAGCATTTTACAATCAAGTCTTTGACATGTACCTCCTCGGATACATTATCAACAAAACCGGTCAGATGTCACAACTGTTCATCAACTTGTCTGTTGATATGGAGTGATCTATATCCTGCATTACTACACACATTTGAACACTCAACTAAACTTCTTTCTGCTAGTTCAACTAAATGCCTGTGAAAAACGGAATAATAACATCAAACTAGCTCTTGGTCACTACTACTAATAATAATGATAATGATATTAACTGATACTTAATATTAATTCTTGTTAGATGCAGCTGCATTTAACAATTACAAATAGTATAGACAGTCAACAATCCATCCTAAAATCTTTAAACTTACATCTTTTATGTAAGTTGAGGAGATGGGCTTGCCATTTATGTCGATGGCTCCTTCTGCAACAATTATTATGTTTAGTCTGGATCCCTTTACACGGCTCTGGAGGTAAACAGTTACATATGCACAAGTTAGCCTTGTATTTCCGTAATGCTTGTCATTCAAAGAGCATGCTCATATTTCTCCTACTTACCCTCTCTAGGCGGGAACACATAAGGTCCTCCCATCCTTCCTGTGGAGGATCCTCTGGAATAAAGAGCCAGTCTGCCCCAGATGCCAGAGCTGACACCAAGGCCAAATATCTAGAATATTGGCACAGATAAATATATGTATATTTAAATTGAGTGGCTGCATTTAAATTATAGCAAAATGGATTAAAGTGTTACTCACCCACAGTGGCGCCCCATGACTTCTAGAACAAAAGTGCGCTGGTGGCTGTAGGATGGACATAACACTTACATTCAAACAAGGTAATAAGCTTCTCCTGTAACTGTGAGAGAGTGCACACAGAGAATCTACAGTTTGTGGCAGCATGCCGAGATGCATGAGAGCAAGTTTGGGCAGGAATACTGGGGAGTTAAAATACATTAATACCTGACATACTATTAACAATAAATCATCGCATTATGCAGGTATAAATGCACATTAAGATAACATACGAGTATTGCAAAGTATACTGCTGCTATAAATACTGTAGGCTATGTCTGTTTTCTCCATCAAAGAACCAGTCTGTCCTTACATCTTCATATTCTACAACCTGTCCCCTAATAATTACTGAACAAATGAGTGCTACTTTCATCTGTGACTTTGATGAAACACCAGCTGCTTCAGTGCTGTCACTGTTTAATATCACACAGGATCTGACCTCTGTGCCGTGGTCATGATAGCATCAGTTATCTCTATGATGCGGTGCAGAGCAGAGTCAGCTCCAATGGTCATGTCGGTGCCACAGAAGTCATTGTCTATGGAGCCCACAAGACCCACGATGTTCAAGTGATCATGCTGCTTGGCCAGAGTGTCTGTGATCCTTCCTGAAGTAGCACATGTGAACACACATAGGTATAATGTCTTAGATGTTGCACTAGTGAAATGTTAGTAATAGTAGTAATTCAGATAATTATTCATAAATGTAAATACTGACTTGGTGGATGATACCAGTGCTGACATGAACATGTACAATCAATGCGCTTACGTGCACTCAAGTAACCAGGTTATAACCGGCTTTCTCGAGTAAGCTGATTTCTTTATTGTCATGTAAACGGGAAACCTGGTTTCTGTAATCAGGGTAGGGTATTAGAGATACCTGATTTCCCTAGGTAGAGTGCCCCATAGACGTCTAAATAAATCACTTTTCACTGTGTATTTCTTTAATTCAGACTGTTTGTGCTCTAAAAAGGACAGTCAGTCAGCTGTCAACACACGTAACAAAAAACAAACAAACAAAAAAAGAGTCAGGAAGCAGTCTCTTCTGTCTTTGTATAGTTAAAATCTGTGAGCCATGCTTCCAAAATAAGCCCAAGGTACTGCTGAATGTATACATGGATTTCTAGTAACCAGGTTTCTTATGTGCATGTAAACTCCTTCCCCGATTACCTGAGAAACCTGGTTTCTTTGAGTAACCTGGTTGCTTGAGTGCATGTAGACTCACTGAATGAAAAGATGCCTTAAAAGAACAATTTCACAATTTACCTTTCTGCACAAGCTCCGCCAGCAGACCACTCCACTCACTGCGGAAGATGTTGGCTCCGGTGAGGCTGCCATCTCCACCACACACACACAGGTTGGTGATGCCCTTTTTCACCAGGTTGAAGGCAGCAGCCAGCCTGCCTTCACGAGTTGTGAAGGTTTTGCATCGGGCGCTGCCTATCACAGTCCCACCCTGCAACGGAAACATGATATAACACGTCACCACCAATTAATCTAAGACAGACAGGACCTTGTAATCTGCCAGTGAAAAATATCGCAGAAACATTCCTTTCCTTTCCTTCCTTCCATTGTTTCTGATGGGATTTTTAGAGGCATCAAATATTTGTGTCCGTGTAAGTGCCAGATTAGAATAAATGTGGGCAGGAACTGAAAAACAACCACAGCACACATGATCAGGCATTTGCACTTTGATGCTAAATGCAAACTGCAGTTCAGCTCAGACAGATCTATACATCTAGACAGATCTATTCCAACATGTGGGTCGTGATGGGACTTATGAGATATTTACTACAGCAGGAAATCGGGAAAAAAACTATAGTATGCTACACAAAATTAGATTGTTTTCTGATATTTTTATCTGAAGATTATTAAAATGAAACAATCTGAAAAATTAAAATTACTGTTTGATTGAAGTTCTCAAAATTCATTGACGTGTTCCTTAAGACAAGCGCTCACACGAGGAAAAACGTTTGCGAACCAGCACTATACAGAATCTGGACCTATCTAGATACAGATGTATGATGATGTAGGTTAAAACACAACAATAAACAGCTTTAGTAAGAGCAGTACAAGCCATTCAATATATTTGCTGTATGAATTTAAGACTGCTTATAAGTTTATTTTGCATAGTGCAGCTTGCAGCTTCTTCAGCTGATAAACCTTGAAGCACTTGCAGCCAGGACCCTTGCCAGGTTACAAGCAGAGACAGAACAGAAAAGAACAAATGGATGAAATAAAACAATTCCTATTAAAACCATGAAAAAAAGAGAAAAACGGGACGAGAAAAAGAGATTTAAGTCCCAAAAATAAAATTCTGAAATCAGAGAAAAGAGCTGTAAAACATTATTACATAATGATATATTTAATGTAACGCTATTGTATTATATATTAAATATATATGTATATACCTAGATTATTTTTACACTGTCAACAGTGACTAAAGACAGCATTTTAACCCACCAGTTGGATGATGTTGGTCACACTGTGCCAGTGTGCCAGTTTGATGTTGCCTCCTCCATCCACCAGTCCCTGGTATCCCTATAAAGTCATTTCCAAATCATGTCAATGCCATTAAATCACTATAAATAACAAGAACATTATGGGCTGACCCCTGTCATGCAATGACAAAGGCCGAACTCAGTGTGTATGTCCAATAGGTTCACTTTAATACAAACACAATGAAACAGCTTGTTTACCTCATAAATAAGATAGACCTTGGCCCCCACATATATGCCCATTCGGGTGACAGCTCGGACAGCAGCATTCATCCCTGAGCCAAGAACAGTTGCACAAAATAATTATTCCGCCTCTTAAGTAATAACACACAAGTTGTCGCTCCATGTCACTGCATGAGGAAAATTAAACACTGTGGTGGTGAATATGACTGCATTATTAGTTACAAAGGTGCCATTCACTCTGTGACCACAGTAACCACAGCGGTATAACAGACCATGACATGCAGAGACCACACAATTGTTAAATGAACATAGTTAAAAAAACAACAACTCTGTTACAACTTAAGGTCATGCAAAATATACTTGAGGCAGCAAAAATGAAAACTCAACATGAATGTGACCCATTCCTGAATAATGTGTAATATTATTAAATTAAATATATATATCCCATAAAGCTGGAGCTGATTTAATTACTTCCTATACCGTGTAAATCAAGTTTTATCCCATACATAAATTTAAGATATTATTTTATCCTAACATATCAAATTTGATAATTTCATAATTTGTTGATTCCCTTTTTTTTTTAATTATTAATCTAATCTAATTATTTACAGCAGCATACAATGAAAAGACTTAAATACAGTACAAGTAGTGCTCCAAGTGCATGTAAGCACAATGCTTGAGTAAATGTACTTTCCAGCATTGTGAGTAACACACAATACAGGTACCTTATGTGTGCTGCCGAAACATAACCTTTGACCTATTTGCACATTAAGGTTTAAACAGCTGACACCGTCCAGCTGTGATTTGATCATATTCACTCAACTTTCTGAAAACAAAGTATTCTTTCTTCCTCGTTATATGAACAAAAACTAATGTGCATGTCTATGTGTGGACCTAAAAGCTACAAAGTGAATTGCAATGACATTTTGGTTGAGTTTCAGGTCACCTTGTGCATCTCCACCGCTGGTAAGCACAGCTATGGCCCGACCAGCTCCCGTCATCTTCAGCTTCTCCAGGTCCATCGAGGACATTTTGACCTCCGCGGCTCAAAACAACGAAACTCAGCGAAAATACACAAACAGGCAGAAATAGAGTGGATCCTGTGGTAAATCTCTTCTAGTCCAGTCGCTTCCTCGTTGACAGAAGGTTGAACATGAAGCAGAAACACAGTTGGACTCCGCCCTGTCCAAAGGAGCGCCTGGAGACGTTTATTTTAAGACCTCGCACCGCCCGGCGACAGTGTTTACGCCATTCGCGTGTTTTTTTTCAATACAAACACCGCCCACTCGCCGAATCCCGAGGTTTGAAATTGAAGAAAAGATGGAGAACACGTACGCCACGACACCAGCCCTAAGGTCGTGTGCAGAGCCGTGTCTGCAGGTATGATTGCACTAATCATACCCCAAACAACCCCACCCCCGCCCTTCCTGCTGAAGAGCAACTTTCACTTATTGCACATTTTACCTCACTCACCACATTCATTTCACAGCTTTATAGTTATTGTTTAATGGATTCAGTTTACTTATGCAGAATATGACTAAATAATATGCTAGATTAAACTAGCAGCATGATGTAGTTAAAGTGCATAATTAACATGATGCTTACAATTAATGCATCAAATATTATAGCAGTTCTGCATGGCTATTCTGTATTTGTACTTAAGTAAAGTTTTGAATGCATGACTTCTACCTGTGAAAGTAACACAACATGTTGGTTTTCTACATTTAGTTAATTAGAAGCTTCACGTTCTTCATTCACACCTGCAGCTATAGAGACATGTCTAAAACTAGAACAGTTATACAGAACCTTGTTGCAAGAACTGCAGCTGTAAATACAAAGGTATGAAATGTTAGTGTACAATTACTTAATATATATTTAAATAAAACATTATCTATTTAAATATCAGCTTGGTATTGCCTCATAAGGATTGAAGTGATTGCTGATAATTAAAATGTAATATTTATCTGGGTTTTATTTATCTGGCTTTGCTTTTACTGCCTGTAGTCCAGATTATCTATGGTCAGGCTTACAAGGTAAAACTTTATTCATGCTAAATAATCTTTATGCCAAAGACTGTTATTATAACGAAGGTATTTTGTGTCTTACCACCAAATTCCTGGTTTTTACACCATTATATAGGGAGAGAACATTTATTAAAAACGTGTGTGTGGGGAGGGGTATCTCAGTGTTGGGATTATGAAAGTCAATTTGAAATTCTAGCTACATACCCGTTTTATATTGTGTTTATGGGTTGTATAACATTTTTGGACTTCAGGTGGCTTATATGAATACACCAAAAATGTAATTTGTAAAACTCAGTAATCTATAAATTAGTTGATTAATATAAATTATGTGCAGAATCCATAAAAAACAGCAAGAGCATTCTTTGTCACAGAAAACAGAGATCAGAGTGTTTTGGGTACAGTACATCAGCATTTATTCCATGCAGTTGTTTGCTCTGATTTTATTCTCCCAGATACCCATTGCACTGTACACTGGATAATACAGGAAACTGACGGGATTGGTTGATCGTAATGCCATTCAACAAGAAAGAGCGTTGGAAATGACAGTAACAAAGAAAAAGATGTCTGACACATGGGACGAGGCAACTTCATGTCCATAGTTAAAGACAATTTCACAGAAATGCAGATGTAAGTAACTGGTATTTTCATTAAAAATGAGGGGAAGGGATCACTGCAGAAGAAATCGGCATCACACATTTACCCTGTGAACATTTACCCATGTTGCCAACTACTGATGTCTGCTAAACCAATAAGTCATCCGCAATGATGATAAATGGTCCCCTGCAGGGTCAATGATATGACAATGCTTTTGATCTCACATACACTGTCCTCTTCCCATACCAATTCATTGTGCTTCCTTTACTTCTCAGGAGAAATCATAGGTCATGACATTTCTAAAGCTGCCTGAAATTAAAAAGAACACCTTACCAGTCATTCATAATAAATTAATTCCAAAATCATGTAGGCCAGCTACAAAGAAAAAAAAAGAATCAAGATTAAATTAAAACTTTACAATAATCATACTTCACAGGATATATGCCAGAAAGACAACGTTATTAATGGCTTGATCGGATTATCCAGTCGTTACAATACACTAGGTTATTTCACACAAAAACGTAAACAAAGTGAATAAGGTCTAAAGAGGCTCAAGGAAAAGGCAGCAGCTGTTTTCTGTACCAGGTGTAAGCCTTTCCACAGCTTTCAAACAAAAAGCTATTTATCCATCGTTACAGTTTTTGTAACACTTTGTGCTACTAGTTTTTTTTATGACTCACACCTTCCTGCAGTGTTCAATACTGATGCGATACAGAATTTCCTGCTCATTTTTCAACAAGTCGTCTGGTCAGAGGGACAAAAACAGGTCACATTACATTTACAGATGTTTATATACAGGAGAAACTAACACTGAGATGAGGTTGTTGAAAACCAAGAGCTGTTTAAACGCTCTGTGGCCTTGACTCTGGCTTATATTCCTTACGTAGAATCACAGCCGTCTGCAGACACTTGAGCTGACATCTTGACATCATTATCATTAAATTTAACCCTGGCTGTATATTTTTTAACTGTAAAATCAAACAGGTGAATGGAAAACACTCAAACGGGGATAAGAATAAAACTCCCACAGATGCAGTATCCCTTTTAAAAGACAACCAGACTAAAAATGTCATATTGCTGGCATTCTTGGATTTAGATAATCATGGGGAACGTCAGATACATTACCACGGAGCCAGGACATTTACAAAACACAAAGGCAAAGTAAGTCACTGTAACTGTCACCATCTAGTGGCTATCTATATATTGCTTCTACTCTCATTCAGCAACATAAAACACGAGCACCAAGCCCCAAAAAGGCAAGTTCACAAAGTGGGACAATTAAAAATATTCTATCTATGATAAGTTGTTTGTCACTTGATGCTCTCCTCTACCCACCAGTCGTTGTGTTGTGTCTAGCCAGCTAGACGTCCCGGTTCCTGAGCAAGCAACTTCTTTCTCACCTGAGTGCCAACCTGTGTTATTGCTGTTTAATTCCCTACAGCACAGAAAATAATGATCATTTTTGGATTTTACATATGAGACAGTATAAATTACCCTGCTAGAAAATAGTATATGGGAGAAGCTGCACCTAGTGATTTCAGGAAATGGGATACTGCACTGGAACTAAAACTCTCTATGTGTCTACACAACATTAATGTCAAATACAGCAATAAAGGGTTGAACATCAAGGCTATCCGTAAGACCTTTTCTTTAAATAATCCTGCATGGTCCATAATATGTGCCACTCAAAGAACATTCCTACATATGATTATAATTGGTCCTGTCCAGTTTCGCAAAGTCCTTGAACAATCCTGAGATGAGACTTGAAACTGTAATGTCTAATGGAGAGTAGAGGGCTTTGCATTCACGCACACACACACACACACACACACACACACACACACACACACAGATAACTTCCTTAATACCACTGGTCATGACATCTGATTGATGATGACGTTGGCATGTCAGTTGGAGAGGAAAAATTTCCATTTTTTGTTTTTCCTTAGCTGTCAGCTGAGTCTTCATCTTTGCTTGCTAGCTTGTCATGCAGTCTTCTGGCAGCGAGCTGCACAGGCATGCTTAGACAGTTCAGTGTGGGGGGCTGGGGTGGGGCTGGTGACTAGACACCTATGATGGGTTAAGGCAGGGGTAGAAAGTCCGGGTAGTTCATGCTGGTGTTCACACCGTTTCCACGGGCTCCCTGTTCCCTGTTGGGGACGGGACAGAAATGGAGGAGGCGAGGTGCTGGGGCACTGCACCGTAAACTAAAAATAAAGCAGGTTGGTCAAACTGTAGAAGGACAACTGTAGAGTGCCTTTTGTTTTTGGGTTATCGGTCTGAGACAGTAAGATGCTGAGAGCGACCAAAGCCGGATCAAAAGGCTTGTAGTGACACTCCTCTTTGTTAGTCACCTGAGAGACCAACAATCATGTAAAGTGATGTAACCTCCCACAGCTGCCAATCTCAGATAGATAAGCTCTTCAACATATCATCATCCTCATCATCAACAACAGCATCTTTATCCAATCTCAGTCTTTTTCAACACACAGCCCATGCTCAGTTTCAAAACTTTTCAAAATTTTTTTCATCTGTTCAGATCAGAGAACATACATAGGTCCTGAATTTTCCTTCAAAAGTCAGAAAAAAATAAATTATGAATGTTACACTATTTACTGTACAATATCATTCAAAAGGGAATCCCTGCCATGGGTTGCCTGTATGCTGTGCTAAAGATGAGGGGCAATGGAGTTCATGGAAAGAAGGGTAGAGGGGAGGTTCTGGGAGAGACTGCGTAGGGCTTTGCCATTGGGAACTTTGTTTACAATGTCGTCCTCTTATTGCTGTATTTTCTGCAGGGCAGAGTAGGACTCGATGGCCTCCAGGCAAAGACAGAACTGGGCCCCGGGTTTCACCATGAAGAAGGAGCTCCAACTTTGTTGTTTCTAATTGTGGCATCGGAGCACTCGGCTTCTGACGAATCACAGTCTGAGTCTCCAAACTGTAACGGATTCTAGAGAAAAGTAAGAAGGAAAACGACCAAACATTAGCAAAGATCAGACATCAGGGATGACGTTGATGATGACAATTTTTTTTTTTTATGAATCCCTTCATATCCACAGTACTGACCTCGTAGCTGTGTTCATCAGAGCACAGTTTTCCCAGAGAGATCTGGGTCTTGACTCTGCGGACAGCGCACTCTTTGTCAGAGAGACCGTCCGATTGGGTGGAGATGTCGATGGGGATGTCTGGCGTGTGCGACAGCAGCTCGTCCAGGTGCTCCTCCTGACTGGCGCTCAGCCTGTCGAGGGGTCCGCTGTGAGAGTGGTCGCTGGTGTTTCCCTCCTCTCCATCAGACACCGACAGGTTCTCTGAGCTAAAGGTGGAGTAGGACTGGAAGCTGCTCATACAGCGATGAGGTCTTGGAGGGAGAAGAAGGAGAAAATTTTGATGCCTTTTTCAGCAACTGCCTTTGAGCCTGGTTCATACGTGACGCATTTGGGACTAGTCAGTATCACAAACAATTACTTTTGTTATAATTGTATAAATGGTCTGTAATGCGCTGTTGTTGCACCACATGATGTAACAGTGTTATAACAGTAAAGGTCAAGTTTGGAAACTAAACAACCAACTGTACTTTACCTCTGTCTCCTTGGAAACTCCACTTCACTATCCACCTCTCCCTCCTCCTCTTCAGATGACTCATCACCACCCTGTAAAAGAAGCAATTAACCATCATCTTTCAGTTTCCTTAACACAAACACACATCACAGATTCACTAGCGTAAGCTTCTATCTGTGGTCTTGCCTTTCTGAGTGGTCTGAGAGTGCGTGGCAGTGCAGTGGGCAGGGTGTGCGTGTGTTGGGATGCCTCATGATCCTGTTCTTTCTTCTTCGTGGTCTCTCCATCGGAGACTGTGTCTTTGATGGGTGCACCTAAGGAAGACGGAGTCCCTTCTTGGGTGCTGAGCAGCGAGTAGTGCAGTAGCTCTGGGTGGCCGGGTGCAGGTACAGTTTCCTGACATTGTAGGCAACCAGGGAATGGGTGTGCCTGACAGCAGGGGCACAAAGAACCAGCACCAACTATTGAGACAGGATTGAAGGTTGAGGATGAAGTTCGCTGTCGCGTGTCTGCATCCACAGCAGTGGAAATGAGGTCAGGGCTCGACCCGGAAACACGGCGTTGCAGGTGGTCTGTCTGAGGGCTACGGAGTGCAGCGGCAGGGCCGAAGTAGCGCAGGTTGTTGGCACAGTTCACAACGGCTTCCTCGCGGCCCTTCAAAGGGAGGAAGGGACCCTTAGCTGGTGGGTGGTGGTGGTGATGGTGAAATGGCTGCTCCTGCAGAGACTGCGTATCTTCCGGTGCCCCAGCAATAGGCTTCAGCACCCCAGGAAACTCATTGTGGCTTCCTTTACTGCTGGCGCGGCGGTGGCGAGGCTTGCTTCGGTAGCGGGCTTTGCCAGGAGGTGTGGAGACCTTTGGGCTAGCGGATAGTGGTGAGGGGGAGGGGAGAGGGTCAACACTGGGGATGCCATCAGAACGAAGTAAGTCTGGCCTGTAAAAATTATATTCAGCAACATTACCATAATGAATTATTATTTTATTCTGTTATCTAATGAAATGTTATGGATGTGTACCTTTTGGTAGGGGGCATCCCAGGTTTGTGGGAAATGCTTCCTTTCTTCTTGATGAGCTTCTCTACAGCGTTGGCCCTGACGATGGGTCGGACCAGATGCCGCTTGTACGTCCCAGGATATTTCTTCTCCACTGCCTGCTCTCTCCTACAGGGATGGCAGAATTAATTTGGAGTTATATAACTGCAGGAGTGAATAACATTAACATTAAAAGTAAATGCTAATGTTCATAACCTTATCTTTTACAATACAGTGAGCACACTCAAAAACACAATGTACAACACAATTATTCAGAAGAGGAAGGAAATCTGAAAAAAAAATGGCAACAAATCTGAATGTGTGTCTGAATGTCTTAATATGTGAAAACAAAGCCTAAATAGCTGAGGCTAAAAATGTGTAACAATGTCTGAAAATCCATCAGGATGTGAGTTAAAAACGTTGTACTGTTCTAAAGTATACAAAATGCACAAAACAGAAACTGATCATTTTGGTTTTTTCTGAATAGCTGAACATACACCCTTTTGCCCGATCATCCAAATAATTTGAAATATTCGTCACTGTAAACAGAATTAAACTGATGACTGCTCTGATAAAAGGCTTATGTACATACTTCATTAATTCCTTCTCCCGGACCTCTAACTGCAGCATGATGGCACTGAGCTCCATGTAGAGGTTGTTGGCTCGCTCCAGTTTCCTCTCATAGTGCTCCCGGATGTCCAGTGCATGCCTGAGAGAGAGAACAGGAAATGCACATAAATGTTTATTTCCAACAACTTCTGCTTCAGTTTAAAAACTATATTTAAACATATCTGTTGAAATGGAGAAGTAATTTTGAAATCAGGAGGAACTGTGAATTATTGATCTTCTGTCTGTAAAAATATTTCAGATGCATTTTATGGGAATGTCACATCTACACAGATTAGCCAAACTAGTTGTTGCTGACAGGCAGGGAGTCCATGCTATCAATATAACATGTTTGTTATCACTTTGTTTGTGCTGGAATGTGATCGTCTCTGCCTTCAGCTCTCATTTCATGCACACCTGAGTTCATCTCTCCTGCGTCGGATCAGCTCCTCATCCAGCCTGTGGATACAGGTGCCTTCACTTTTGATCTTCTCAAAGTGCTTCTTCACTTCCTCCCTCCACTCTGCCTGTAATGTGGACACACTGCTATTAAAGCTATGGTCGAGAAAATAATGTTATCTTGAGTAAATAAATAACCAGGAGTACAAAAGTAGCTTTACAAATGAACTGTATAAAATCCTGTGACTCATAGAACATGAAGTGTGTTTGTCTTTTTGAGCTGCAGTGCAGACCTGAGACTTGAAGTAGGTCTCCTGAGGAGTTCCAAGAACATCAGCAGAAGCAATATCGAGGTGCAGAAGGATCTGACGAAATGAGGGCCGATTCCTCGGTTTTCCTTGCCTGAGATTAACAAAAAAATCACGGTGAGATGTGATTAAATCAGAATGTGTATGTTTCTGCTATTCAGTGTGATTAGAATTTAATCTTGGTATATATGCTATCAGAGATGGAAGTAACAAATTACATTTACTTTCATTACTGTAACAACTTTATTGTACTTAAGTGTGTTTCTTTTCAAGTATTTTACTTCACTACAATTTAAACATTCTTCATTACAGGATAAAAAAAGAAAGCTTCCATGTACACGCTAGGAAATGACGTGACCTCCTGCCAAAACAGTGAGTTGCAGTTTGCATGTCAGGCGGTAAAGATGAAATGCCACATGAATGCTCAGTAGTAAAGAAATGGACACACTAAATGCAGAGCTAAATTAATTTGAATCCCAATCCCAATTTGTTCAGACTGAATTTGAACATGAAGAACGGATAAAGTGATTTTCCTGATTGCTGAGCAACGTGAACCTTTCTGCGTTAGAGAGGGAACCACAAACAGTCATGTGGTTACTTGGCTACTTGAACAGTACTTCAAAATAAAAGTGAGAAATTTACTACACTTCAAAATAAATAATAATTTTTTGGCATCCACTGTCGTAAAGTACCAAGTACTGTTTACCCACAGTAAATTTAAAATAAGTTACTTTTTACTATTATTATTATTATTATAAAAAGCAATCTTACTTTTACCAGAGTATGATTTCACAGCGGTAACAACATTTTACTTGACTACAAGTATTTAGTACTCTTTACACATCTGTTTAGTGTAATATATACTTACCATGTCTGTTTCATGAGGATTTTAAAGCCATCTGGGCAGGTGGAGGGGACAGGAAGGTGAAGACTGTTGCTGCCAACACCCCAAATGATGGCCGAGGAGTCAACATCTTTGTAGGGAATCTCTCCAGTCAGCAGTTCCCATAATACAACTCCAAATGACCTACAACAGACAAAGATACACAGGTCTGACTACAGTAACATCAACAGATGACTCTGAAAGTTTGAGAAATTTGTCACATAACAAATAATGTTCCAAGGTCTCTCAGAATTAATTAAATTAAAACAACTATCTCCAATTTTGTACCAAGCCTCACTCATATATACATTATGCTGTATTTAAACTTTACTATAATTCTTAAACTAATATGTTATTTTAACTTTGTTGCATTTCAGCACTCACCAGATGTCTACTTTCTCAGACACAGGCTCATTTCGTATCACTTCGGGGGCCATCCAGGCCACTGTACCCGCAAATGACATCTTTGTACTTTTGTCACTCAGCTCTTTGGACGTTCCAAAGTCAGAGATTTTCATAGTGTCATTGTGGGTGACCAAAACACTAACAGACACACACAAATAGAAAACACACCGAGTTGTTAGTAAGCTCAAGACAAAAAAAAAAATCTGCAACAACTAATACACAGTTTCAGCAATCCCATAAAAGCTATGTCAAGTGTTGTAACACTGTAGTTCAATCCATTTTCACCTTTTCATATTAAAGCCAGGCAGCTTCAGACAGAAATTAATCCAGATGATGTGGGTTAAACCATTCAGGTTGATGCCAAGCTTTTCCTGTGGCATTCCACTAGTTTCAAAGGCAGTAGGAGTTTGTTTTTACAGCATTTAAAATCAATCTTGAAGCCTAAAAGACTTTGCTGTTACAGAAGAACATCTCTGCATCTGAATCACCCCATTAGCAGAATGAGACTGACCTTTCCAGCACATTCAGCCTGCTATCATTCCGCTGACTAATACTGTGTTCGGCACTACTGCACTATGATGATATTGATTAGAGAAACAGAGCTACAGTGTGCAGAGGACGAGACACGATGAGCAGGATGAGACAGGACACTTTGTTTTGCTCTTGCATTAAGGCAACTGGCTTTTATTAATTCTGAGAATCACATTTGAGCTTCTGTCAGATTATTCAGAGCTGAAGGGTTGAATTGTTACTGCTGCTCCTGGCTAAGAAATCTTAAACAAGGCTGCAAAGCTGTTTTCTTGAGCTTTACAAATCAGATTAATGTGACCACAGCCCGTGTGAAAGTACAGGACTGTAAAATACCAGGAAACATATTGTTCTTGCCCATAGATCAGGAGCAGATATCATTTAACAATACCAGGAATTCAGAAACTCACTTGGGAGATTTTAGATCTCTGTGGATGATCTTGTGCAGGTGTAGGTAGTTCATGCCACTGGCAATGCCTGAGGCCCAGTCCACGAGCAGCCTGGGGGTCACTTTCCTCCCTGCCCTCAGCACCTCATACAGCTGGCCCTGGGCACAGTACTCCATGATGATGCAGTAGCATGGCGCCTGAGTGCACACACCCCTACGTTGGATGAACACAATGTCTGTTAATCACACACACTAGCATATGTTCAGAGGTGCACCATACGGAAACAACAAGACACCACCAGTTACCAAACAAGGTAAAGTGGTTGTAGACTTACTTGAAGCTGATGATGTTGGGATGCTTGAGTTTTCGTAGGTGCTTTATGTCTGTCTCCTTCTGCTCACGCACCTTCTTGATGGCCACCTCCTCAGAGCGGAACTTGCCCAAGAAAACGGCTCCCTGAGCACCGCTGCCTAGCCACTGTAGTTCAGAAATCTCCTCAAATGGAACCTCCCACATATCTGGAAACAGATCAGTGACAGGTCAGTTTTGTCAGTATCACAGCTGCATAATTTTAATTTCTGAAGTGTATGATTGTCTTATTTTGATCTTTAGCATCTTTAACATCTTACATGTTGTTTGTTTAATCCACACAAAACTGAGAAGTGTATTTGATTATCTCTTGGCTGTGTACAGTTACTTTCAGGATGTGAAAAGGTTGAACTATTCCTTTAATAAGTAAAATTTTTGAGGAGAAACACAGTTACAGGTCATAATATGTCAATAATTTCAAAATAAAAGTGGTGCAGTTTATGTCTACTACTACTACGTTTCTTATTGGAACAAAGTACTGCACTGTTTGTGATTATCTCTGAGGTAAAAATAACCACAAAAACACAACATATTAAGCACTAATTATTGTATTACTCATCCATACTGAGCAAAATAAACCTAAAGCGCAGTGCAAAATGCTGTAAGAGTGAGCCATATGCTGTTCCATCCTCATTACTTGATTTAAGACACAGTGTAAAGGAGAAGCTATGATGCTAAAATCTCTAGCTCGCTACATCTGAACATTAGCCGCCTAACCACCATGACCTAGCCCAGGTCTGTCTGACCTTAACTCGTATCCTGTAGCCTGTCTGTCCAGTCTGTTCAGGGAGTCCTGCAGCAAGGTGAGTCTACCTTTACTATGACCTCAATAGAAACTGACAGCTGTATAGCTTCACCACAACACCAATATAGTGAAGCAAGGGGTGACTATTGAATTACGGTTTCAGACTTCATTAGGAGAAATAAGAAAGAATATGAGGTTTGTTTCTCAGAAGTTTTAAAGAAACACAAACATTTAAATTAAACAGAGCTTTTAGTTTCCTAAATTGATGCCATGTGGAAATAAAAAAAACAAGTGCTAACCTTGCTGTTGTAGCTTGTATTCTGTTGAGTATGTCTTCCCTATAATGTTCCAGACTGGCCGAAGACAGCCAAACAGCCCCTCTAGGAAGCCACCTGACCCAGGCCCTGCTCTCTGGAAGTGCAGTTTGATGTCATCAGAGTGATGTGGATGGTTCTGTCTCCCCTCTCCACTGTGGTCCATAGAACAGTCCCCTTCTCCCATTTGTTCGTCCATCCCACTGCCACACCCACCGTGCTCACAGGACGCCGGGGATCCGGCTTCCTCGTGGTCGTGCTCCTGCAGCTGGAGCACACTGTTGTCAAAGTGCCCACCCTCGCTCCGTGTCGAGTCCACGCTCAAAGCTGTGTTTGGGGGGCTTATGCAACCCAGCACAGAGTCCTCATCTTGGCCGGGCAGCTGCAGTGTCTGCAGGGGTATGGGTACAGGCAGGTGTGCCGGCGGGGCCAGATCTGTGATAATCTGAGGAGGTAAATTAGATGGAGGGGCCTGAGGAGGCTGAGGTTGGGAGTTCGGTGAGTTTGATTTCTTCATGGCGTCTCCAACCACAGTGAGTTTAAGCTCCTCCTTCAGCTTGCCCACCAGCAGACTGGGGCAGGACGTCCACGAGAGCACCTCGGGAGAGCTACCCATAGTGTCGTGCATGTGCATGGGCTGCACAGTAATGATGAGTGAGACGTGTCCTAACACACTGGTTTGTCTAAATGCTGAAAATCACCTGCAAAGAAGAAATGAAACACAGAACGAGAAAGAGAGACAGGTTAGCTTAATTCATAGAAGATAAACTGCACATTAAAATAAAAAGTTAAATCTATGAATGGATCCCTGCAGATACCTCTAACACAACATTATCACAATTAGAACCATGATTTCTACAAAGAGAAATGAAGTCCTCTCATTTCCTTTCACTGACCTGTGATAGGAGAGCTTACTTACAAATTATTTTTTAAGTATAGAACGCTAATACTGCAGAATGGTGCAGGGCAAAGATATGTGCGTGTTAACATATCCACACAAATGTGGCTTTACCATGATCTTTGTGAAGTAGTTTAACAGGGATTAAAGGTCTTGGTTTGCTGAATGTGAAACATCTGGCATACACAAACCATTCTCCCTGTTTTACTGCTACTAATAACCCATAACCAACCATACAGCAAACAGAGAGTCCTTTCTTCAGTAACTCAATCACCAAGACAGAATATATTTCATCTTAATTAGTTTGAACCAAGGTCAAGGAGGAGACACCTCTTTCTAAAAAGGACCAATTTAAACTTAAAGGTCGTGGAGTAACATGGCCCCTAGGAGCAGGTGGTATAATTCACTTGCAACATTCCCCAAAATTACTAAATACACTCAAAGATATTAAAGGATAGCTTACATGGTAGGTCAAAATCTCTAATTATACAGCTCTGGAAAAAATTAAGAGACCACTGCAAAATGATCAGTTTCTCTGATTTTGCTATTTAAAGATATATATTTGAGTAAAATTAACATTTTTGTTTTATTCTATAAACTACTGACAACATAACTCCCAAATTCCAAATACAAA
>JAUMHL010000014.1:14178967-14191398 GCA_032362345.1 Sandelia bainsii
GGGCTGAGCACACACCCTTGTGGGGCCCCTGTGCTCAGCGTGATGGTCTTAGAGGTGTTATTGCTGACTCGCACATTCTACATTTAGAGTTAAATTAATCCAAAAGTGTCTCGCACGCACTAGTTTCCATGAAACAAAGCACCAAGCAACCATTTACATTTACCTTTTCCAATGTCCTCAAATACCAAATAAGATTTTAAACTCTGCCATTTCTTTTTTCCCTGTTTTATGAGGGTTTAGATTTCTTAAGTGGTTAAATTAATCTTCTTTAAACGCTTCTAAATCAAAGAAATCAAAAGAGTCTGACCTCAGTTAGTTTTATTCCAGCTGTGGCCAAAGCCTCTTGTTCTGTCTCCATTGCCGGGACACAGACCTGATGCACCTGATGCCGGTCACTGCTCCATGTGCCTCGGCCTCACCTCCATGTGCAGCAGAGCTGTAAACCACACTGGCTCAGCTCTGTTATACACACTCATTACCATTTCACCAGCAGCGGAACAGCAGCACTGACAGCTCTTGTGTCCCCCGCATTAATAAGAGAAAAAGCACCATTGCACACATAAGCTTACAGTGGTTTACCTTTCCAATCTGCTATCACATGTGGCAGTCAGGGAGAGGCACACTGCTCCACGCGCTCAGCTATGATTACTGACAAATAAATAAAGACTTCCATGGAGGCCTGCTCAGTCCTCCACTATACTGACATGTTCAGGTATGTGGCTATCATACAGCGTCCTGTGAAATGATGACACAACCACAGTTTCACACTCTAGTTTTTTTCTTGGTTTTACTTGTACGTGTACCTGCAGTTTTGGGGATTTGTATGTTTGGACCTTGGTCCTTAAGGACATTAAAGAAGATAAGGATGTTTGCTAAACTTCTCAAGATATTAGATTAAGATATTGTTAAAACAAGGCTGAATTTTTAAGTTTCTGAACAGCTGAGATACAGCATTGATGAGAATGGGACATACATGGAGGTCACAGTGACCTTTACCTTTGACCTTTGACCACCAAACTCTAATCAGTTCATTCTTGACCCCAAGTGACTATTTGTGCCAAATTTGAAGGAGTTCTTGAGACATCACATTCACAACAAGAATTGGATGAACATGAGGTTCACAAGGATTGGATAAAGGTGAGGTCACTACGACCTTGACCTTCCAACTTTGGCCACCAAAAACTAATCACTTCACCATTGACTCCAATTGGACAGATCCTTTCAAAACGTTCTTCATATATCGACTTGACCTTTGGCCACGCCAAATAATGCAATTCCCTCCAAGCGTTCCTTAGATATTGGATTCACAAGAATTCTGAGGCCATACTTACGTATGAACATTTCTGGCTATCGCCGGTGTGGAGACATAAAAATGCCAATATGAAAGTAACCATATGTGAAATTCTATTGAACTAATGTACAGCACCTAAATGAGTGTACATAAGTTACTGTAAACAGGTTAAGCATGTCAACGGTGACTGGAAGTCTATGCAGGACAGTCTGAACCAGGAAACTAACACAATAAAAGTCATAAACTTGGAAACAATGCGCAGAGCTATTAAACTGTCAGTAAAAGTCTTTCTCAGCCACTGTGACTGGGTCAATGTCTATTGTTGGCACTGTTAAAGTCTGTCTTGGTGACATCCTTCAAGAAGACAAAGTTCACTGTTATATAAAAAGAATCCAAATAAGGTGCTTTTCTCGAACTGCATGTTCACTTTCATGCAATAGGGCATGTCTGTTCACATTTATGGAAGTGAAGTAATAAAGATATGATCCACCAAGAAAGTGTATTGTGGGTCTCTTAGAAGTTAACTGCTGCCCCCACAAAGCCAAAATTAACTAATTTAACAACAGTTTCAATAAAAGACCAGAACTTTTTAAATATATAGATACTTATTGTGCCATATTAATGTATGGTCTAAATTAAAACAATGCATCATGTAATATGTCATAAAAAGATGGAGCAAAATCAAAAACAACAACAACAACAACACAAAAAAGCTAGTTTTGCTAATGCTAAGGTGAGAGAGCCAAATCAAACTATCACTCTATATGGTACAGCCAGTAACTAAGGCTAGATTTAGGTAACTTATCCCACAGCTATTTCATGAAATTGATGAAGAATAAAGAGTAAACAACATGCAATTTAGTTTAGCTAGCCACATGAATGAGACAGTAGACAAGTCAAATAATATAAATTAGTAATACCATGCTGGTAAAAAATAAAAAAAGCTAACCTAGTTCAGCGGAGTAACGCTGCATAGAGGAATTCACATTATTTATTGTGGTCATCCATCTATCCATCATCTACACCACTCATCCTGTTAAGGGTAGCACGGGTGCTGGAGCTGACGGTGGGCGAGAGGCAGTTACACCTTGGACTCTCCCAGTCTACCGCACACAGGGTCACACAGAGAAACAACCTCTAGTTTAGTGACACCAACTAATCTGTATGTCTTTGGATTGTAGCAGGAAACCAGAGTACCCGAAGAAAACCCAAGCACGTAGAAAGGGCCCAGTTAAATGCTTTAAATTGTCAGAGCATCAATTTAGATTATAGCCTATACTTTAGCCTACATACTATGGGTAAAATGAAGGTATTATATCCTATTTATTACAGTTTTCCAATATTTTGATATTTATCATTGGTCAAACTGAACTGAATTGGGGCTGGACTTTGTGTAAGTATGCTGATTTCACGCCTATTGTGCCAAGTTGCATCAAAGAAAGAGGTCAGCCTGGCTGATAGGTTGGTTTTACAAAGGCAGGCAATAGGTCCTGCACACAACAACCACTGATTCTGAGAGTCAGATAATGCTTGTGAGAATACCATGCTGAGCCCAACAACAACCCACAGCCTGACCAATCCGTGCTGAGAGGAAATTACATAACAATGACTGTTCAACACTCCCAGAGGATTCTGCCCGCACCACAAGTTCAGAGTTGAGTGCAGGAGCAAACGGATCAGAAGCAGCACACAGAAAACCTGGTTGCGCCGTCCTCCCTCCTAACTTTAGTCACCTGGTAATCCAGAGCGTGATTTATGGGATTGCGTGCAGAGCTATAGAGCGAAACGCAGCAGCCGGTCTTAGATAACATTATGAAAGCTCTCCAGTTTTCTGGCATCTAATTATTTCATTGAAAAGAATGACAAAAGTGGGAGGAAATAAACACATGCTGGGATGTCATGTTCACATACACTTTGCCGCCTCCTTCTACATGCATATAATAAGTGTATTGGATAGAGTGTGGGGCTGCAGTGGGTGGCAGGCGGTGGTGGCCTGCCAGCTGCGTAGCTGTGTAACTGCTGCTGCCTGCTGCTAATGGCTGAGAGGTTAGACAAATATGCAAGGTCACAGATGTACAAAGACACCAGAAGGCTGCAGGGCGAAGCACAAACTGTACACGGAGGATACACTGTACATTATGTCAGTATAATACTGGGGGATCGTGTGTTTTTAACAAAAAATTACCTGTGTGCCTGTGTTAATCACAACAATGGTTGCAAGGTACTGTTTATCTATATTGTTACCAATTCCTTTCCTAACAATAACCGCAGCGAATCTAGCTCCAAAAATATATATAATTTTTAAACTTAAATATGGAAATTGGTATAAACTCTTTTGACTCTTAATTAAGCTTGCTGTTCCTCAACTTTGTTTTGGTCATGTGGTAATGCAGCACATTCATACACCTTGGGACTGATTTAGGTAAATCATCTCCATTGCATTAGACAAAATATTACTTATGGATACACAGGAACACATTATGCCATGAATAATAATAATAATAATGACAAACTTTATTGATCCCCTTGTGGAAATTGTTGTTTGGACAGCTGCTACATGTTGGCGCAACTATTTGGTTTCTGTGTCTTGTCCAAGGACACTTCGACATGTAGCCTGGCGGAACTGGGAATCAAACCTCTCACTCTCTGGTTTGTACACAACTGATCTACAGACTGAGCTACTTGCCGCCCCATTTATGTGCAACTATTTATCCCTGTTTTTCAGGTATTATAGTATAGATGCACATATCAGAGGTCTGAAGCACTCAAGCAACCACACACACACACACACGCAGCTTGTATGAGTTGTGCATGTGCTCTGATTGTTGCTCCTCCACTCGTGTGTGTTAATATGCTCCCCATGAGACGCTGCAGGCTGTGATAATTATAGAAACTCAGCTGGCAGACACATAACAAAGATAGAAATACATTTAAAGACATGTGCAGCTGCATTCAGTGCACTCACACTAGCAACACTTTGTAGATGGTTGTCTAGAAAATAAACTGCATTGTGATCACACTTTCTTGTGTAAACTGGTGTTTGGTGGGATTTAAAACCTAGTCTAAATATGATGACTGTGGACTTAAAATGACCAGCCAAAGCCAAGTAAAGCCTGTGTAATATTAGCAACAAAGCCTAAGGGTTCAACAATGCAGTGTTAATCTAACCCCCTCACAGTGACAACTGTAATACCCCTGCCCAAACTATAAAGAGATGCAGGGCTTAACCCACTTCTCAACAGAATCTCAATCCTCAAACTGGCTGACCAGCAGAGCGTCTGCAAGTGTACAAAAAAGCCCTTGGCAAACACAACTCTATTTGCAGAAGAGCCAAAGGAACACAGGAGCCTGGAAGATGGAAGATGCCCACTTTCTTAATCAAGCTGAGTTGCCATTATTGGCATTTAGTGGTCCAGTATAGATGTGAGACGTGTCAGGCAGGATCTCTGTGTTACAGGATGGGCACAGTGAGCTACGGATGTGATGGAGGCTGGGCCTGTGGAGCTCAGACAGTGTCATTACAGAAATGTCAGTCACGAGAAAAGGAAAGGATAAGAGGCCTGAGGGAGGAGAAGAAGAGAGAGAGGTTGAGCAAGTAAGAGGATACAGACAGAGAGGAAGAAAGAAGGAGGGAAGGGCGGGGGGGGGGACACACATTCTTGTTCACATCCATCCTACAGCCTCCTTCGACATTTGTTGTTTGGCTTTTTCCACTCAACTGCCCTTCAATGGCAGTGCTGCACACGATGTGGACACTCAGCATAAAAACCTACGTGAAGTCTATTTTTAACAGCTGTTGGGCATTCATAATGTCAACTAAGCACATAAAAACACAAGTATGCGTGATGTTTTTCACTGAAACCGAGAGATGATTATTTTTTGGGATCTTTTTGGACATCTTAAGCCTTTTTTAAGGTTGGTAGAGAGATGCTGAAAGATGGAGGAGGCAAAGTTTTCACCCACAATCTTTACCAGTGTACTTTTCTGAATACATAAAAAAAACATACAAAATATCCATGAGAGACTGTTGTATTTGCTACTGTATGTTCAGTGTAGTACTGAACCATGGGTGTTTAGGGGACTAACTCATGTAGACAAGGGCAATCACTCACTCAAGTTATTTTTCACATCATTTTTTTCACATGGATCTTCATCTGACCATCACACAGCTGATGGCAAATTAAAACTTTATACATTTCATCTTACGAAACCCGGCAGCAAGCTTGATCTGTATAAATGTGAACGAACGAGCTGAGCCTCCAGAGCTGGGATTAGAGAGATCACACCAGATGCGAAGCTACACTGCTGCTGTTGCTACACATGTCAATTACATAAATACAGTTTCCTGTCTCTATGCCAGCATCAGGACCACCCTGGTGCTCCAGTGTGTTTGTAGGATGGAGCCAAAATAAACAGTATCCATGTTTGTGGTCATAAAGCAGCATGTCATCCAGTGTAACAGTGTGGCTCACAGACATAAGTCACATATGCTATATTACTTATTCTAATGTATTATGTTTGATAATGTTAAATAAGGAATTTGTTGACAACTAATCAAATAAATGCTACAACTGACAATCCTTTTCAACATGAATTATTTTTTCTGTTAATGAATTAATCGTTTGGTTAGTGAGATTCCAGACCCCTCATTGTAATGTATCTGGAAATAAAAAAGTGATGTTGTAGTGAGTCGTGCCTTCTCTAATATTTCTTGTTGAAGAGAAAAACAACTTGCTCGTTCTCTGCTGGTAGCACAGCTTTGGTTCAACGTCAGTCCTCTCCTTTCATTTAAAAGAGTTCTTGGTACATAAAATATATGTTAGGGACCCACATGTGTAGTTTTCCATGTTTGCTGTAAACCTGGTGTTGTGCGTCTCTGTGCAATACACAAAGAATACAAAGAACACAGTACTTCAACACAGTGTTGCTGCAGCACTACGTTTGGCTGGTTGGTGCCTAGTGTGACCAGTAACTGCACCACAGCCGTGCAGCAGTTACAAAAGAGGCAAAGCCATTAGTGACACATGTGGACACTTACTGGAAATGTCCCACTCAGCACAATGAGGGTGGAACACAATGCTGCTGCCGTGACAGGGCACAGCATCCACCAATCACACATGTAACGCACTCCACTGCTGAGTGTCAGAGTGTGTGACATCAAGTCTTCACGACAGACGGACATGTTACCTATCCCACATCTGATTGGCTGTAGGAATATAGCCACCACTGCACATCACCTCTAAACCTGAACAGAAAATGAGTCTAAAACAACATTACTGCAATAAATCAAACATAAAGGTTTTACTGTTCAGTTCTTTTATTGAAACTGCCCTAGAGATATGTTGATTTAACGTTCTGGTCGTTCTGGTGGGTGTAGTTTGAGTCACACATCAGTCTTGAAGCAGGTAACTTCAGACGTATCGAACAAACATGCAACTCAGTGTTGATTTTAAAACCAGTGAGTTGTGACTTTGCTTTGATTTTAGCCCATTTTTTTCTCGGTCTGTCTTGATCTCCTCTGTAAGTCCAAAGATTAAAATTCTGTCATGCAGCAAATCAACTTTTCATTTTCATTACAAATGCATTGTGTAACCTGGATGGTTAAGGTTCATTCGACAATGCAAACCAACAGTTGATGCTTCAGATGATCACGTGTCAAAAATGACAAAAAATGTGTAAATGTTATTATGCTTATTATAACTACACATTTTAAAATGTAACTCATTATTTTACAATCAAAACAGTTAAAAGAGTGGATTATGGTTTGTTACGACTGATTTGGGACTATAACATATGTCATTTTCATTATTGATTAATCTGCAGATTACTTTCTCTTCTAATCAGTTTTGTCTATAAAATACTTATAATATAATATAATAATCTTCTTTTACCAACAGTACAAAACTTATATGTTCAGTTTCTATCATGCACACCAAGCAAAAGTATATTTCAGGAGCTATCTTGATATTTTTGATCAGAAAGTTACTAAAATCATTATATGATTATTTAAAAATGCATATACTAATACTTGCTGTGGGTGTAACAATGACATTTATTTCAAATAGCACCAACAGTCTCAAAACTAAACTACAGTCTCAACAGAAACTGAAATTGACAACGTAAGTGAAGACTCACTGCCGGTCTGTTGTGTTAGACTGCACTGGTTTAAGTGTAACTAACAAAGTGACAAACACTGCACCATATGATGTTTTTTTTTTTTTTCCAGAAGACAAAACGGGATCTTTTTTTCTCCTCTTTTAGCCACGTAGTCAAAAATACTAAATGACTAAACAAAAAGTACATTCTTACAGTAAGTCAAAAACAAACATTTCTTCACCAACCACTATAATTTAGCCTCCTCTCCTGAGAGCAGCCTGTAATTTCCTCCTTTTTTCTGTTTTCTCTACATCACTATTCAACAACATTGTCCACTTGGTTACATAATAAACACCAGCCTTTTAATACTTGTTTTTCCCAGGACCCACTTTATCTGCGCTCTTTAAATCCTCACTGGAGGTACAGGTTTGGTTAGTATGTGTTGATCTGAGGCTGAGAAATTCATTCATAAACAGTGTGAACACTTGGTGTAACCATCCACCGCCGTGTTAAAGCCTGAACCGTGGACCGCAGCTCACTGACAGCTTCCCAAGTCAGCGCGTTTAGCTTCATCCCACAATCAAACGAAACCAGAATGTCTACACAAACTACGAAGATGTGGAGATTTCACTGTAAACGCTGCACATTTCGATAACTATCATATAAAACACAGATTATTACCGTGTATCTCGGCTGAATCCCTCACAGATGTCCGCCTGCTCGCTCTCGGTCCATCTATTTACTGTCCAATGTAATGGTTTAGTCTTGTGAGCGTCAACGTCACTTCCGGACGCGGTGGCCCGTTCACCTGTAAACGCCTCAAAGATCGTCTAATGACAAGATGGCTCCTGCAGACGCTGAAAAATAGGCCTGGTTTTCAATCTGATACAGGCGGCAGAGAGCAGAACTACTTAGTGTCTGTTTGATCAAGCTCAAAAGGAGGAGTTTTATGTATTTTAAATATAACTAAAAACATGAACTCAAGTACTGTACTTAAGTACAGGAGTGAGGTACATGTAGTTTATACTTTCTGCTATTTTATACATCTCCTATACATTTCAAGTATTCACGGTCACCAATGATGTTTTTGTGAAAAAAATACAACCCTCCATGTTGATGTAAAAGAGAATTGCTTGTTGTTTAAAAGCTACAGTCTGTCAAATTTAAAACATGTAAATTTGTCAGATTATTCAGGTTAAGTGGGACAGTTTGTCAGATAAAATGGGATATTGAAATATAGTGTATTTTAATGCAAATAAACCACATTGAGTCTTTTAGATAGTTCAACATGTCTATGATAAATACAAAAAACGCTCAAACCATCATTAATCATCAGCCTAACCTTTTATTAACGAATAGCAATAAACACTGTACCACTTCAATTTGATAAATATTTGAATATTTCATGATATATAGGCTACTGATTTTATTTGCATGTATACTGGTTAGTTATATGGATGTAGAGCTCAGAAAATAGTCCTACATCTAAATAATATGACATGTAGATAATGACTCACGGTCCTCTGAGACAGACCTTTAATTCTGAGTGACCTACTCTAAATAAACCTGACTCTGTAATTCACACACAATTTCCCTAATGCATAGATTACTAATGGCCTCTACCGTCTACATACTGAAACAACAGGCAGTTTTCAAACCAATGCCTGTTTTTTTGTCATTGTACACAAACTAAAGTGATGCTTCAGTAAGCATCCCATATTTTGAGACTGTAATTTCATCACAGTGGAAAATTAAGAAAATACTATACATGATAAATAGGATATAAATAAATTTAAATTAATGTATGCAGTAGACTAAATCCTCATTGTTTGTCAGCTTTCAAATTTTAAACTAGCAGCACCTAAACCTTACATTGTAAAGTGCCTCAACATGACTTTTGTTGTGATTTGGCTCTATATAGATAAACTGAATTGAACTCCACACAGGTTATGTAGGCTAATTGTTTGGTACTAATTCATTTTGAGTAATCATCATCAATTTGATGCTAACAAAATCTTTGTACTATATAAAATCTGATCCACTATAACAGGACACAGCAGAGACTTGCTGAGGTCAGGCTCTGGTACATCTGCGCTTTGTGGCGCTGTTTGTGAGATCATGAAATTAGAGCATAGTGGGAGCCTGTCGTTTTCTCTTCTCTCTGTCCCTGTGGTTAAAAATAGCTCTTTATATCTTTTCAATGACGCTGCGCCACCGGGACTTGTTCGGGACACAAATAATAGAAATGGTGTAGGACTGCGAACAACGTGTCTGCAACGTTTAATCTTTGCAATTAAAAGTCTTCAAGCAAGTGCCAACAGGAACTTCGTAGTCAGTTCACTGGGTCATTCAATAAGTCGTATAGTTACAGAAATAAAATCGCCACTGTATGATACAGCCTGTGTGTTTTCGTGGACTATGGACTTGATTACTTCTTTTTGGCATAGGAATTTCTGATTTGTCTGAACCAAAAAAAAAACATTAGAGGAACGAGCAGGGTGTGAAACCGATACTCCACTGTCTGGCCACTTCTGCCTGAACCAATGAGCGCTCTCAAAAGCTGCTCCGAAACTAAAGCAAGGCTGCATGCTCATCTGGTGGGGAAAAACACAGGTAACAGACTGTGCAGTATATCTATATCCTGCATAAGTCCACTGCACTGAGATCAGTCCCAAGTGTATGAGCTGAAATTTTCTGCAGAACAATGTGAAAGAAGACAAGGCAATGTGTAGCAGAAATAGCTTTTAATAATTAAAAAGGCAACGAGTGCTTGATTAAATAAAGGTCACATGAAACAAACTGAAAAAGAAAAAGAAGCATAGTGATATTAGCAGAAAATGAAAGTACTAATTTTACAGTATGGTCCTGAGCAGTTTATAATTATATATATTATACTGTATATTAGAAGTTATTATTGTCAAACTCGGGCATTTTCAGCTATAACAAAGCATTGTTTATGAGATAACACACACACACAGCGTGAAGTACCACAGTACTTCTGAAACTGAAACGACATGATGCAGAAGTATGATATACCATAAATGTAAGTTTTAAAAATGATTCAAAACAGCATTAATACATCATGACTTTACAGTGTCTTGTCTTTAAGCTTCCTTTTTTTTGCAAGGGTGCTTTCAGTGCAATAGAATAAATCTATGTCAGCATTTACATAAAGCCCCATTTAACGGGCAGGAATAAACCTGTAATGAGGAGGCATGTTTACAGCTGCAGCAGTGTGTGAAAATCAGAACTTCCTGTTGTGCAGCTCAGCAACCTGCCGCAGAGAGTCTCTTTGGTTTGAGCTAAGTCTTGTTTTGCTGCTCACCTCTTGCCACTGAAGAAAGCCGTGACTGCTCGCCATCTGTTAACACGGAGATGATTGCATCACAATAATTAGTCGTTTCTGTTCTGAGAATTATGACCTGAGATGAATCAGTCCAGTTCTTCAGTTCTTTGTGTAACTGTAAAATATGGCATCTACATACTGTATGTTGGTATAATAAAATAATGTTCTCACCATACTGTTGATATCCACCATCACCTGGTGCGTTCTGTCCAGGTGAATGTTTAGGACAATAGTTTCCACCCAGGCATTATCTGTGTTCCTGCAGTCATCCACATAACCCTCGAACACCTACATCACAGTCACATAGTTCATTAATGTCAGTAAAAGTAAGTTTAAATGAAGTATTATTCATCTTATCCATTTACATTGTAAAAAGTCCTTTTGTATTATTTCTACACGTGTGTTCCACAGCTACAAACAAAGCTTACACCTAGATGTCAGTGTGTTTCCTGATCCCATTTCAACAAGGCGTCTCAGAGCCTGTTTGTGCCCTGATCTAAGTTTAAGTCTTGTGGTGACCGAGTTGTTGCTGTGGTGAACTGAAGTGTACTGATATTTAAATGTCATCTCAATCATTGATTACAGTAGGAGGCGCTTTATCTGTGCATCAGTGTTTACATTTCTTCTTATTCTTTAATAACTGCTTTTCATCAAATGATTTTCACTGTTAAATTTATTGTTGCTACATATTTATTCTCTGCTGTACCTTTATGTATTATTTGTTTGACTGTCTTGAAACATTAAAGCTCTTCTCTATCAATACAAACCAATGTGCTGAACAGACGTACCTTAGTTCCCTCTGAAACTTTTGCATTTATTTTTTCATACACTGTCTTTCCCATGGTTTTCTGAAGAGTTATGGGCAGGTGATCAGCAGACTGGGCAGGTCCCTGAAGGTTTCAGATTACAACAGAACTGTGTTTTAATGAACAGCTCCAACAATAAGAAACCCATGAACTTAACAAACAGCTGGACCCACCCCAGGTAAAGCCAAGGTTCCCTGGCTTTCATCCCAAACTGCCAGGAACTCCAGAACAGATTTCGTGCTGTCTCGCCACCTACAAATTAAATTGCAAGTCTTACATAAAGCCAAGTCATCCAGCTGAAGTCAAATAACCTTTTAAAATGCTTTGTAAGGACCTGAGACCTACTGTGTTAGCACAAGGTCTAAACTCAGATTTGGACCCAGGTGGCTGAGTGCACCTTTTCCCCTCATGCCGGTCCTCCCTCCTGGGTTTCTAATGAAAGAAGATACATATCAGACATGAAGACATGCTTGTAAGGTTACGCTAAGTGCCACTTGATGCCATGTGCATTTTATCTTGAATCATACCTGTAATTATCTGAGGCTTCTGATTCTGATCTGTAGAGAAGAAGAAGATATGAAATTTAAGGACATAACTTATCTTCGATTTAGATAGTGGATTCAGGGTTATGTCAGAAAGTCTTATTTGTTTATTTCAAAATATTATAAAAGCAGAGCCACTTAAGAGCATTCATTTTCTGCCAACTGATTCATGATTGGTTGAATAAATGAGAAAAATAGGTTTTTTTTCTAGATAAATACACAAATTATGAATCATCTTAGCTACAGATACTGCATCTATATCCATGTGTACAACTCTGGAAAAAATGAAGAGACCACTGCATGAAAGCTGTGATTGCAAATCAGGGTTATTCCACCAAATATTGATTTCT